>CM021102.1:14446112-14512390 GCA_007115665.2 Sequoiadendron giganteum | reverse complement strand
AGCTGTAAATCACTACACTGCCATGGCCCTCTGTGAGCCAAACATTGAACTCAAGGAATGGAAACGACAAAACCCACCAGATAAGGCCACTGACCCTCTAACCCAATCCCGTCAGCCTACAAGAGTCTGAGGAATAAGCTAACCACCATCAAACAAAATCACGCCGAAATGGGGGACATTACAAATGATATGGTTGGAAAGTAGAAAAAAAGGTATAATGAATACAAGGTAATTAATATTGCACTAAAGAAAAATAAGAGTGTTGTGGAGAATGTTGGATGTATTGTGCACTACAAGTCCTATAAATGAGTAAATGGAAGGGACAGCTAAAACTTTAAAATAATTAGTGTAAGGATCATTTAACATCCACTCATAAATGAAGGCACATTCTCCTATTTATACACAAAACAGAAATTAAAATAGGTTAATTAAGTTTCAATAAATTGTAGTTAATGGAACCCACAGAGAACCCTGCCGCTCCTACGTGCTCCCTGGACGATCCCAGCTGCTCTCCAGGTTGCTCCCATACCCAAATGCTCCTGGAGCGTGCACAAGAGCAAAATCCAAGGAACCCGGTAACTTAGTTTATTTGTTTTACCAGTTGGACATTGCACTTCTTTTTTCTTGTTGCCTTTTTCAGTTTTTCTTATCTTATTTCTATCTCTTCTACCTGTCATGGTTTCTTAACTTTTTACCCATACTAAAGTTTGTTGACGTGCTTTTATGACGACGCCAGCACATAATAAAATGTCCAACGGTCACTCTATTCTCTCTTGATCAAAGTATTCCGCATGCTAAGATTGCATGAAAGTTCATGCGTTCAACTCCAAGGTTCCTTTTATCGCGAATAGACTCAGTTGGTTGATGTGTATTTGCTGGTTATTTCAAGGGGACTTACGTAGTTGTTCAATCATAGTGAAGCAAATGAATGATTTTGACGATATTGCTTTCATGTTTGAGTCGATCGGGAAATACTGAATTGAAGGGAAAGGGATAGGAATCCTACAATCTATCTCTAAGGATGGAAGGCAAAACTAGCTTTAACAATCTCCAAACCAAACTTTGTATCGTCTCCCCTTAGGACAACTCTGACAAAGCTGATGCAATCTTCAAAGGATAGGTAGATATTCAGATCGAGATTCAACATGCACGCCCCTTCACTACGAAGCAAATGGACACACAAATCGCAACCGAAGTTAAGTGCTGAAATTCCAGTTGACCATGCAGGGCAGACTTACCGTCAGCAAGCCTGCTAGTGGTATGGATATAGGGAGATATGTTCAAACCAATGCTGCATTCCACAATTAACACTACTTGCGTGGAAGCAAAATCTATTCTACTATACTCTATTCGAATTGGAAAGACGAAAATACCTCGTCAACTACCCACAACACAAAATGAATTCACCAATCAATGAAATCTTTATATCATGAGAGTCTTACACAACAATCTTTTGCAAAAACTTTCAAAGGGAAAGTCTTTCTTTCCTTTCCAACTAAGTTAACTCCTAGCTCTACTTTATCAATCTCTATCTCAGTCTAGTTCTGATCTATCTCTGATTCTAATTCTATCTAATAATTTACAAATGAGGGTGGATACCCCTTTTATAATAAACCCAGTCCAGTGGACGGTTCAGATCTAATTACAATAAAGGGCTCGGATTGAGCCACTCATGCCCTAATTAGGGTTTATTCCCTAAAAACCGCCACTGAGAGGAGTGGGGCAATGAATGTGCAGAATATTCTCCACTCCTCTGCAGGTCCACTACCTGCAATCAATGCACATTGTCCTCCTGCAGCAGATCGTCATCCAGAAGAGCGTTTCCTTTCTCCTCCTCGCTGGCTGCAAATCTGGTGAACCTGGCTAATACTTCCTCAACTTCCTGATCGGAGATAGGAGGAATGTGATCCAACTGAAACTCTAAAACTGCAATTGTTTGCCCATGCCGGGCACATGATTTCTTCCAGGCAACAAGGGC
Source organism: Sequoiadendron giganteum (assembly GCA_007115665.2). Lineage (NCBI taxonomy): Eukaryota > Viridiplantae > Streptophyta > Pinopsida > Cupressales > Cupressaceae > Sequoiadendron > Sequoiadendron giganteum. Next base: position 14,510,412 of record CM021102.1, on the reverse strand, counting down.
ATCCTGGGTGTTCTGTATGATACTAGAGAACGTGGCAGTGTTCTCGAAATCATCCTGAGTGAAGGTTTTCAACTCAGAGAAGAATGGCGTCAATCTGACCTTTAGTCCATCTGCAGTTATCTCTTCGGAAGTCAACCTCTTGGCAAAGATTGTCTCCAACGTGTTGAGGACTCCATCTAAGATGTTCGTCATGGCCTTTTTGACCTTGACCGAATCTGCTTGTGATGCATCATAGAATCCCCGGCCTGTGACTACTGAAGAATACCATCTGGCAAAGTTGTATATATCTCCCTGTTGGATAACACCTCCCTCAACCAAAGTGTGTTGAGGTATGCTCATCAAAGCTCCTAGACGGAGAACAACTCTCGTCTGATAGATGCGAGCCTCACCCCAAGCATGGTTAACTGCCTCCACTCTAGCCATAATATCGGAAGCTTGCCCATAGGCATGTGCAAGATCTTCCATGAACTTTCTTGTCTCTATAAGCACGTTGGTAACCCATATGTCTGCCTGCTGTGCCATTCTCCTTAAATCTTCTAATCCACTGATCGACTCCCTGGAAAACTCAGCTGGGAGCTCGATTGCAGGATTTTCTTGCCCACAAGGACGGGACAAGTGCTGCACGTAGCCAATCAATGTCCGATGCTCTACCTTCAACCTTTTGTACTTGCCCTCGACATGGGACAATCTGTCCTTGAGTGCCCGATAGGAATTATCGCACTCCTCTACCACCTGTGCCCCAGTAGGGCGGCCTAGTTCCATGGTTGTCACAATATAGTTCTCAGGAACGACTTTGTCTCTATCACATTCCTCCCGTGGAATTGCCATATGCAAGGTTCGGGATCCATCCTCATCTGTGGATATTCTGGAAAACTTCCTAGCCTTCTTCTTCGTGGGAGGTGCATTGATCCTTTGCAGCAATTCCTCCATCTCGACTGCAGGATCAGTCTCATTCATAGGATCACGCCTCATCTTATCCCTCAGCCAGTCTGGCACCTCCTGTCGTGTGTCTGCTATGATGAAAGGCTGCTCTACCTCGGCCTCTACTTCATGGCCCTCGTTCCGACGAGGCTCATCATCATCTATGGGCTCAGTGTCTCCTGAGCTCTGGGCATCTCGATCGGAAGCAGCATCATCCTCGAGAGCTACCTCAATCTCATGCTGAAATTGAGTATCTGTGGTAGTGCCTTCATCGGTCTCCTGCCGGTTCTCCTGTTGATTATCCTCTCGGGGCATGTTGATGCTCTGGCCTGTTGTGACCTTTTCCACACATCACCCCATCCCAGATGGGGACCCCCTAATTTTTGCTCCGTTTTGGTCTTTTGGCTTTGGTTAGTGCGTCTCTCTCTCTATCTCTGGTCCTTCCGTGGATGTCCCGTCGTTTGACCTGGGTTGAAGTATTGTTCAAGTCTGTGGAATTAGGGTTTTCATCAATCAGGCTTATTAAAGGTCAAACTGAGTTATAAAATTGAAATTCGAGCTTAGTACAGCAGTCAAAAGACTTCCAGCAGGGTCCCACTAAATTTTCACTGTATTCCGACAACTTACTATTTTTAGTAAGTATTCAATTTGGGACTATTTTATCGAGATTTTGGAATTCTGTCAGTTCCACCACAATCAGGCAGCTTCAGAATGCCTACACGCAAAATTTGAATGGATTCTGACAACTGACTATTTTTAGCAGTTCAGCCTTGGGAGGCTATTTTCAGGATTTAAACGAGCAATTCTCCGGTGAGTGACGGGGGAGTTGATCTGGGTTTTCGAAGACCTTCGCAATGATGTAGCATGCAAGTCGAGATGGTGACTTTCAGAGTTCAGCCTCCCGAGGCTATTTTTAGGGTTTGCATGCAAGAATTTTCAGTGCATGTCCAGATATTCCATGTGGGTTTTGCGAGGCCTTCGCAATGATATGACATGCAGATGGATCGGGTCAGTTTTCAAGGACTTACTATTTTTAGCCAGTGCCAAAACTTTGACCAGTTTTCTGGGTTTTTCTGGGTTTTTTGAGATCCCATGGGCACTGTGACATGCAAGCTCGTCCGACATCCGGGTGACCACTTTCCAGACACTTACTATAAATGGCAGTATCATCCCAGCAGCTACCCACCACTTCAGTCCAGCAATCAGGTGCAATCAGGCACGATCAAGGACAGTCAGGAACAAATTAGAGCACATGCAGATCAGATTAGGGTTTCCCCTGCCACATCTAAAAATAGATGAAGCAAAATGCAAAAATGACAGAACGAAGCACGCCACCGGAATCAGCATCCTTCAGGCTACCTGTTGGTAAAATTTGAACACGATCTGAATACTTACTATTTTTAGCAAGTCACCTCATGGCTAAAAATAGCATGTCCTCGTCAGGGAAAATGTGTGAACGAGTCTCTTACAGCATCAAGTACAAGTGGAACAAATTTCAAAGGAAACAAAGGTACAAAATTGGTCAATTCTAGGGTTTGCTAAAAATAGCAAATGGCTAAAAATAGCATGTATTGTGCCAAATCAGGTATAAACGAGGTGATACAGGTCAACGAGGGCACAGCCACGTCACTTCCAGCTCGGAACATGATGAAATGCAAAAAAACCCTGACTCCTCCGAATTTACTAAAAATAGAAGTCTAGGGCATAAAGGGCGTTGGAGATTTTACAAACATAGCTGACAGGCAAACACTCTCATATGCGCCCAGGAGGAAGGAAAGATTCAAAAAATTCTGTAAGTGTGAGAATTTCCCTGAGCAAGGCTATATGCGCCTAGGGAAGGTGAAAGGTCAGCAAAAATGTAAAAAAATTCGCCAAGGTATCAAAATTTCCTATGACATCCTCAAGGGCATTCAAAAATGGAAGTCTACAAGGCAAAATGCGCCTAAAGGAGCTGAAGAGTCACTCAAAGAGGGCGGAATTCCTTGACCACATAGTAAATGCGCCTAAGATGGAAGTATCATGGGCTATATGCGCCTAAAGAAGCTGAAAGGTCACCAAAAATATGAAAAAATTCACTAAGGCATAGCATTTTCCTCCTCACAAGCCAATATGCGCCTAAGGCAAAGAAACTTCCCTCTCACACTAGCAAATGCGCCTAAAGGAGCTGAAGAGTCACTCAAAGGGGGCGGAATTCCTTCCAACACAATGAAATGCACCCAAAATGGAAGTCTACTAGCCTAAATGCGCCAAGGGGAGCTGAAAAGTCACTCTAGGCGTGGGTTTTCCACCTCACATGGGAAAATGCGCTTGAGAGTGGAAGTTGCTTGGCCTAAATGCGCCAAAGGGAGATGGAAGGTCATATCTTAGGCGTGGGAATTCCTCTTCTCCATGACAAATGCGCCCAAGGTAAGGATGAAAGGTAAAACGTAGAAGTGAAAGTGAAAAGCGCCAAGGGTAAAGGAAGTCTTCTCCTCAACATGTCAAATGCGCTTGGAGGTGGAAGTCCACAAGGCTAAATGCGCTAGGAGGAGACGAGGGGTCACTGTGTGAAATACGCCAAAGGGGGAATAATGTCAAGAGGGCGTGATTTTTAAAAGACCAAGGATTTCTTTTATATTCTTTTTCCTCTTCATTATATGAAGCGCGCCTAGTGAGTGGGGATTTGTGAAAAATGAAGTGAAAAAATTGCTAAGTATGAGAAAGAAAGTCTAGGTGTGGAATTGCCTAAGGAATAAAATGAAACTCATGACATGTTCAAATGCGCCCTCTAGAGATAAAATTTTAATTTTCAAAAAATTCCTAAGGCATTTTCTTAAGGGAAAATGAAGAATACGCCTAGAGGATGGTGCCAAATTTCCAGAGTTATAAAAATCTTCAGAGGAAAATTCTTCAGGGAAAATCAAGATAATTTGCCAAGGCCGAGAAGATTGAAATTGCAGGAGTGAAAGACATCCGGAGGACAAGATTGAAAACATTAGCCTTTTTATTATTTTTTTTTGAAAATAATAAAAATTAAACGTACCCCTTCGTCTGGATACACATGAAAACAATGGATTTCGGGAAGATTTTTCTTCTGGGTATTAAACGTTTGCAATTCGGAAGTGATTCAGAGTTAGTCTACGCCTCACTCACGTCGTTTCGATGGATATTTTGCCCAGTACCTATTTTTAATAAAATTCCTAAGGCAAATTTAGTGAAATTTCTCTAAGGCAAACGACTAAAATGGATGAGAAATTTCGCTAAAGAGTTTGAACTTGATAATTTTTGCCAGAATGCCTTAGCCAAACTTTTTGAAATTGTTCAAAGAAGTAAACGATGTAATGTTTTGAGAAATCAAACGCAACGAGGCAGGCCTGTGCAGAGGTGATGAATTCATAATTCTAGAAGTTTGAGATTCCGGTGCTTCAGACGACAAGTGTTGCGACTGGAAAAGAGAGGGAAAATGAATTCAAAATGTTTACTAAGTTTAGCCTTTGCAGGGATTCGACCAAGCTATAAGTTTTGAAGTCCTCTTCATTTTTCTCTCGCGAGTTGCTGAAGAGTTGAAAGTGAGAAGTTCGAATTTGTGAGAAGAGCTGAAAGTTGTTGAGGATTTCGAATTTTTTTAGAGAGCTGGAGGTTGAGGATTTTGAATCCCTGAAGGACTGGAGTTGCTGAAGCACGAATTGCTGAAGTCACAAACCTGCTGGAGAAGTGCGACCTACCTTGTCAAGATTTCAAGTTGCTAAGAAGTGAGTTTCTAAATTGCTGCAATTGTGAGGAGGTTCGAATTTACCAAGGTGAAGTTGCTGAATGCTGAGGTGCGACTTGGGAAGAAAGTTTTAAGTTGCTAAAAGTTGCTAAGTTAGAAGGAAAAGTGCGAACTTCAAAGAGGAGGTTTCAAATTTGTTAAGATTAAATTGTTGCAGGCAAACATTTCCAAGTATTGGGCATTGTGTTGTTGTAACCCAGAGGAAACTTCTAAGAACATTGAAGTAAACAGGCAATAGTTGAGGTTTACAGTTGAAAACATCAAGAAGTGTTGCAGCCTTTGTCAATTAAAAGAAAAATCTGCTGACACCCTCAATAATGGTTATTATTCTATTTAAAAAAAAATCTTGTTTCCTGACTATCTTACCCTTTTTGCAGAATGGCCGAGTCAAGCAGAAGAGCTGCAGGCAAGAACGTCCACGCTGAGTCCAGACAGGCAGTAATCAAGAAATTAAGCAAGTCTTTCTTGCCAGAATCAAAATTCACATCAAAGTTGGGCAGGCTGGCAGACACAAACCTGGGCTCGTTTAACCTGGAGGCGTTCAAAAGAAGGATAATGGGGACTGGAGGCCATCGCCCATCAGTGACTTCACATAGCATTGTCAGAAGTGGATTATATGCAGCTGCAAATTTTCCACCAGCCATCCGGTGCCCGGAGCTCATTATGGAATGCTCTCACCACTACGATTCAGAGAAGAGGACGATCATTGCGCCAGATGGCAAGGTGCTGGCTAACCTGACACCACAAGCAATCGGAGAGGCATTCGAGATCCCCGCCCACGAGAAAATGATTTATAAAACGAAGGACAGGGCTGACAGAATGTATTCATCCACAACAGACCGGTGTGCTGATGTGATAAACACTAGGTGGATGATCAAGCCCAAACCAACTCGTACGAAGTTGCCCAAACAGATAATCTCCGAAGACTTGAATCAAGAGTTTGGCGACCTGATTATGATGTTGAGTAGAGTTGGAGGGTGTCCCCAAGCGTTCGTCTTCGAACCTTGGATGTTTTACTTTGTCAACTTGGTACTGGAGGGCAAGGATTTCATGGATTGGGCACTGTTAATCTGTGATGGTCTACATGAGCAGCTCCGCAATGTGAGGAGGACTAAAACATTTTATATGGGCTCTTACCTCGTCTATATGCTGGCTCGCATGACAAGATATAGGGGGATCTCTTACAAAGAACCAATTGGTTGCGGTTCTCAGCAATTCAAAATATTCGAGGCTTGTCTGCAGTTGCATTTGACAAGCACTACTAATTACAAAAGAGTCAACGATGCCTTTACTATGCACATCACGAGGACCTTGCAGCAAAGGACCCATCACAGAATATCGAGGGAAGCACAAGAAATGATTGAGAAATTTGGATGTTGGTTTATCAAATTCCCAAAATTCACTTACATAAGGCTGCAGGGATTCTCTTCCTACCCATACAGGTTGCCCCAATATCCCACGAACAGGGTAGTGATGCTGGAAGTTTCTAGGCAACTGATTGCCTACGATAAGATTCAAAAGAAGAAGAAGAAGGGCGGACTTGGGTTCCTGATTGCTATGGGAAATTCAGACGAAGTATGCCCATCACTACAGGCAGCAAGGGAGGCAGAGGCGGAGCTCCAGTTCTTTCATCTTTCTTACCATTCCAGCAGACACTACTACGATCCTCATAGAAATATCAAGTGGATATTGACAGAGGAGTTTAGGCACAAGGCACAAATAGAAGATTTTTGGGCAAGTGCAGTGGATGAGGTCGAAGTCAGAAAGAGGATGTTTTCCCGGATACCATTGGCAATGATCAGAGAGTGCGAGATTATTGCTGTACCAGATCAGATTGAGGAGGACGTAAACGTTGTACAGGCTGATTACGATACAGTAAGAAACACGCCCTTGCCACTCCCAGATTGGTCAGAGCCAGAGATCACCAACTTGGATACACTTTGTATCCCAGTCCTGACATTTACACGGAGTTGGATAGAGAGACATGTCAGCCGACTAAAGGGAGGATCCATTTCCCTCACATATAATTTGATGGGAGACAGCAGGTTACCATCGACTGATCCGAGGAGACGGAGTAATCCAACTCCGGAGCCTAGGGGAAAAGAGCCAGTTCGACTGGAGCCTGTGATAGTTGAGGAATCCTTGCATATGCCGGCTCGAACACATTCTCCGAGCATACAAGAAGTGTCCCTATTTGCTGATCAGAGGGAGAGGTTGCAGGCAGAACAGGCAGTACAAATAGAGAGCCAGCCACTTCGTAGGGAGTCCGTGGGCCAAAGCATCAACGTGCCTCGAGAGGATAATCAGCAGGAGAACTGGCAGGAGACCGATGAAGGCACTGCCACAGATACTTAGTTTCAGCATGAGATTGAGGTAGCTCTCGAGGATGATGCTGCTTCCGATCGAGATGCCCAGAGCTCAGGAGACACTGAGCCCATAGATGATGATGAGCCTCGTCGGAACGAGGGCCATGAAGTAGAGGCCGAGGTAGAGTAGCCTTTCATCATAGCAGACGCACGACAGGAGGTGCCAAACTGGCTGAGGGATAGGATGAGGCGTGATCCTGTGGATGAGACTGATCCTGCAATCGAGATGGAGGAATTGCTGCAAAGGATCAATGCACCTCCCACGAAGAAGAAGGCTAGGAAGTTTTCCAGAATATCCACAGATGAGGATGGATCCCGAACCTTGCATATGGCAATTCCACGGGAGGAATGTGATAGAGACAAGGCTGTTCCTGAGAACTATATTGTGACAACCATGGAACTAGGCTGCCCTACTGGGGCACAGGTGGTAGAGGAGTGCAATAATTCCTATCGGGCACTCAAGGACAGATTGTCCCATGTTGAGGGCAAGTACAAAAGGTTGAAGGTAGAGCATCGGACACTGATTGGCTACGTGCAGCACTTGTCCCGTCCTTGTGGGCAAGAAAATCCTGCAATCGAGCTCCCAGCTGAGTTTTCCAGGGAGTCAATCAGTGGATTAGAAGATTTAAGGAGAATGGCACAGCAGGCAGACACGTGGGTTGCCAGTGTGCGTACAGAGACAAGAAAGTTTATGGAAGATCTTGCACATGCCTATGGGAAAGCTTCCGATATTATGGCTAGAGTGGAGGCAGTTAACCATGCTTGGGGTGAGGCTCGCATCTATCAGACGAGAGTTGTTCTCCGTCTAGGGGCTTTGATGAGCATACCTCAACACACTTTGGTTGAGGGAGGTGTTATCCAGCAGGGAGATAGATACGACTTCGCCAGATGGTATTCTTCAGTAGTCACAGGCCGGGGATTCTATGATGCATCACAAGCAGATTCGGTCAGGGTCAGGAAGGCCATGACGAACATCTTGGATGGAGTTCTCAACACATTGGAGGCAATCTTTGCCAGGAGGTTGACTTCTGAAGAGATAACTGCAGATGGACTAAAGGACAGATTGACGCCATTCTTCTCTGAGGTGAAAACCTTCACTCAGGATGATTTCGAGAACACTGCCACGTTCTCCAGTATCATACAGAACACCCAGGATGCCCTTGTTGCCTGGAAGAAATCATGTGCCCGGCATGGGCAAACAGTTGCAGTTTTAGAGTTTCAGTTGGATCACATTCCTCCTATCTCCGATCAGGAAGTTGAGGAAGTATTAGCCAGGTTCACCAGATTTGCAGCCAGCGAGAAGGAGAAAGGAAACGCTCTTCTGGATGACGATCTGCTGCAGGAGGACGATGTGCATTGATTGCAGGTAGTGGACCTGCAGAGGAGTGGAGAATATTCTGCACATTCATTGCCCCACTCCTCTCAGTGGCGGTTTTTAGGGCATAAACCCTAATTAGGGCATGGGTGGCTCAATCCGAGCCCTTTATTGTAATCAGATCTGAACCGTCCACTGGACTGGGTTTATTATAAAAGGGGTATCCCCCCTCATTTGTAATTTCATTAGATAGAATTAGAATCAGAGATAGATCAGAACTAGACTGAGATAGAGATTGATAAAGTAGAGCTAGGAGTTAGCTTAGTTGGAAAGGAAAGAAAGACTTTCCCTTTGAAAGTTTTTGCAAAAGATTGTTGTGTAAGACTCTCATGATATAAAGACTTCATTGATTGGTGACTTCATTTTGTGTTGTGGGTAGTTGACGAGGTCTTTTCGTCTTTCCAATTCGAATAGAGTAAAGTAGAATAGATTTTGTTTCCATGCAAGTAGCGTTAATTGTGGAATGCAACATTGGTTTGAGCATATCTCCCTATATCCATACCACTAGCAGGCTTGCTGACGGTAAGTCTGCCCTGCGTGGTCAACTGGAATTTCAGCACTTAACTTCGGTTGCGATTTGTGTGTCCACTTGCTTCGTGGTGAAGGGGTGTGCATGTTGAATCTCGATCTGAATATCTACCTATCCTTTGAAGATTGCATCAGCTTTGTCAGAGTTGTCCGAAGAGGGAGACGATACAAAGTTTGGTTTGGAGATTGTTAAAGCTAGTTTTGCCTTCCATCCTTAGAAATAGATTGTAGGATTCCTATCCCTTTCCCTTTAATTCAGTATTTCCCGATCGATTCGAACATCAGAGCAATATCGTCAAAATCATTCATTGTTTCACTATGATTGAACAACTACGTAAGTCCCCTTGAAATAACCAGCATATACACATCAACCAACTGAGTCTATTCGCGATAAAAGGAACCTTGGAGTTGAACGCATGAACTTTCACGCAATCTTAGCATGCGGAATACTTTGATCAAGAGAGAATAGAGTGACCGTTGGACATTTTATTCTGTCATGCTGTCATAGAAAGCATCCAACGAGCCCACTCTAGAAGGATAGACAATTATTTTTAGATGCAGGTTCGTGGTGTTATGGGCAGCAAATTAATTTATTCATCAGCAATTAATCCAGAACAGGGGCGGCTAAGAGAAGGCTGCGATTTGAGCTAGGAAGGAGGTCATTTGGTTTGATATTTGTTGCAATAACTTCCTCTTCATCAAGCGCTGCCATATCCAGGTTCCTCTTGTAATTCGTAGTTGATTGTATTGTCATTTAGTTATTTGATGTTGCTGCTGTAGGTGATTATCATAATCAGACTTTGGCATTTTATTGCATATCTATTGTGAAACCAAGAGTCTTGGCTATTGTTATCAGCATTGTATTGGAAAGACATATCAATGAAGGAGTCATAAGTTGCATGCCATATGTTTGATGTAATGCTTATGTTGATTAGCTCTAGATTATCATTTGAGTATGCATGCCAAGTGTTTGTAAAATTGCTACTTGGCTGTAGGAGCACATTTCTTATGTAGATGTTCATGTATTTGCATTTCAAAGACGAAAGAATTGCATTATGATCTTAGATCATTGCCTAGACATTGTAGTGTTGATTTGCAAGCATTTATATTCATTTGAGACCATTGGAAGGCAAGCAAGCAAACTGAAAATACATAAACAGCTAGTAAAGAGATTGCATGAAAAGTATTTGACGATATTCCTTGAGACCTAAATCAGCAAACTAAGGTCAGATCTTGTAAGGAAAACATCGGTGGTTTCAAGAAGTGTGAGGATTGCCATTTTGGTCAATCCTTGTCCTTTAGATGAAAAATCCTAAAGTATTAGAGGGCATTAGTAACCAATATCTTGTTTCACATTTTTTTGTAATATTGACGATATTCCTTGAAGGCAAATTTAGGACTGAAGTAGCGATGGATATTACAGTTTATGGTTTCATGAATTTTCTTCCTCATAGTTTGTAGTCTTGCAAAGTTAAAAGAATGCTCAAAATTTTGGGATGTTTTTGTGGTGTGAATGTTTATTTTGGAGCACCTTTGCAGTTGTAGTTGTGTTTGAAATGTTGTCATTGATGTCAAAGGCATATAAGAGATTGTTAGAATCACGTCATTGATGTCAAGGGAATAAAGACAATGTTATAAACAAAGTTAAGTCATTGATGCTATGAAAGAATGCTGTCACAAAGAAGCGATTGGTGTCAAAGGTATATTGATAGAAAGATTGTTAATGGATGAAAGAGTTTTCATCATTATCATTGATCTCAAATGGGATCTATGTCAAAGGACATCAAGGATAGTACAATGATCAAATTAAGAAGGATCAACAATGAGAGAAGTCAGCAGAAGGAAGATATATGAGAGATAGCAAATGTGCTATGTGCAAAGGAGAAACTCTATTGGCAAAGACACATCTATTTATTTATAAATTATGCATTGTACATGGTGCTGTGAGGGAAGCTTCATAAATATATAGATGCAACATATTAATATCTGAGTTTTAGAATGTATTGGATCTTATGCAAAGAAATGAAGCTTTGATGTTTAGGGATAAACAGATTTAAAGAAGACAACAAACAGCGTATGAATAAATCAATTCAAAAATCTGAAGGTAAAGATCATAAGCTAAATTGATTTGTTAAAGAACAGTTAAGTAATCAAAATGCTAACTAAATGATATGAAAAGCAACGATTTAGTGTTTTGTTGGCATAAAAACTAACACCTCTGGAGTGTAAGTTTGTACGAACAGCTATGCACACTACGTAATGAGTGCTCTTCAAACTAGGAGGGGAAGCTCCCTCGTTGTGCCGGAATGCATGGAATGGAAAAGTAAACTAGTATCCTATCTTTTTGTTCTCAGCTGGTAGAGGCACAAGGTTAAGAAAACCTAGATCGTTGCAGCTAAGTATTTTCTGGTTTCGTAGATCAGCTAACTACAACGAAGCTAACTTCTTTAAATCTATCCAGTTTCCTCAAGAAACAGAGCATGAGGAAATGGAGTGGGAATATATTAGACGATAAATTCAGGTGCGGGCTCACAACATGAAGGTAGGGGAGGCACAACTATTTGCTTATCCGGGAAGAAGCTTATTTAAAACAAACGAATAAACGGTAATCCTGGTACAACTTCACAACATGAAGGCAAGGTAGGCGCAACTATCTGCTTGGCTGAATGAGTCTACTATCATACACATCAAACGATAAGTTTTAAGTACAGTTTCACAACATGAAGGCAAGGTGGGCACAACTATTTGCTCTTCTGAATAGGCTCATGATAAACAAAACACAAGGTAAGCAACTGGGATAGTATATTGTATAGACGAAACACGCATGCAATAACGATCAAACCAGCAACCCCATTTAACTGAGATTGAATAAACACCATGACAATAACATGAAAGCAAGGTAGGCGTAGCAATTTATTATAACAACAATCACTCTTGAACAAATATAGTAATAGCAATACTACAGGCAAGGTAGGCGCAACGTGTATGCTATCAAGCAAAAGTTAAATTACAAATGAGCTAAATGCTCTTATTTATAGACTTTCAAGGTGTAGGCAACCCTAAAATCACCTTGAGTCAACTACAGTCTTGCAAGACATGCAAGATCTGATTCCTAAACCCTAATTGAATGAAACTATACAGTTAACTGGGAAACTATCATCAGTTAACTGAAACATTTAATCTAAATGGACAAGGTGCAACATGCATGTCCTTATTGAAAGCAAGTCAACTGGAATGCTATCATCAGTCAACTGAAAAATCTAATCTATGCTCCAAGTGTATGTAGATGTTTCCAAGAAAGACATGGCATGCAATGTGTAACTACCAGTTAACTCGAAAAGAAGCCTCGAGTTTAACTCTTATGTCTAATGTCTATCTTGGAAAAGGTATGACGCCTTGAACTGAAGTTTACTGGCCCTGATCTCTGGCAAGTAACCCCTCCACGAAGTTAGTGACTGCATCACCATCTAGAGGTCATCACATGTCTTAACTGTCAATTCATTGCTTGTCGGCAACTCAAGCAAACCTGGAAACCTCTTGGCACTTCACTGACTGGTAACTCTGGCGGCTTTGCGATTGAAGTGATGGCCACTGTTTCTTCTACAACTTGACGCTTCTCACGTTTTTGACGCTTTTCTCTATGGAAGAGTGTTGCATGATGAAACCACAAAGTTTGATTGCAAACACTTTGGTTGTGAGAAATGCAAATGAACTTGCTGTACACGCAAAAACCCAATGGTATCAACCCTCTAAACTGGCCTTGGAAGACAATCAGCTATACGAGGCATGAAACAATGTGAACTTGAGTGACTACGCCTGTCAACCTTTCAGATGTGCTTGATACAAATTGATGTCAGCTTTTCTGATGAAATCATGAATTAAGACTGACTTGGTCTTGAACTCGTTCTGCGTGAACTACATCCTGAAAAACTCGCCTGTTGACTGTGAACACGGCTATATTCTGACAACTTTTCCAGGAAAGCCAAAACTAGTTGCTGAGGCTAAAAATAGCTTGTTGGATGAGAATTTTTACGAAAAAATTTGAGATATGGGTTTTGTCCAGAAAGTGATTCTAAGACAACCTAGAATGTCAGAAATGTAAAAATTTGACCTTTACTCAGCCATGCAAAATAATTTCGGTTGAGAAAATTAAAGCTTTGAGAATAGATATTCTGAAACAAATTTTCCTGAAAAATTTTGGCATATGGGTTTTGCTGAGAAAGCTCTTCTGAATCAACCCAAATACTTTGTTTCACCAAAATTTGCCAACACTTCGAACATGTGAGAGAATTTAAGACGAGAAGATGGAAGAAATATAGAAGAGAAAAAGATGTTTTTTTATTATTTTAATTGGTTTTATGCCTTCTTTCAAAATCGCCACTCTGTCTTGAATCTGATGCTGAATTTGGACTTGAACCTGCAAAAAATTTTACCTATCGCCTTCGAGCTTGATTCTCTGATGAAAATTCACTAATCTCTTTGAGAAAATTTGAACTTTCAAAGCCGTGTGAATGAGAAAAGACGCCATGCTTGGTTAAATAGATAAATTCGTACCATCATGCATGCATGCTGAAACCCTAATTGTGAAGAAGGAATTCGATTGGCCTCTTACCCGCTGAACTGCCACTGTCTCAGAGTCTTAGACTAAAAATAATATTTTAATTTCAAAACATGCAAAGAGCTAAAAGTGGCGCCAATATTTATCTTTGAAGAAATTCGTCACTTTTAATGCTCTGCATGCGAAAAATATTTTTTAATCATTTTGCCAAAAATAGCCTCTTGTTGTGCTCAACACACTTCACTGATTCTGAAAAGTCAAATTTTGATCTTTTAGGCATCCATTTGCAAGAGTTATGAGATTTTTGAGAATCTCCTATTTTATAGCTGACTACGAAATTACATCTGTCCATGTTCAACTTTGATTTCCAGATGATTGAATGATCCTGCGATCGTTCTGAGATATCCACTGCGAAGCCTACATGACAAGGATGAAATGTTTGCTGGGAGCAACAACTGCTAAAATCATCATCTGACACCTTAGAAAATTAGGCGCCTTTGATTAAATTGATGCATTGATTCCAGACTTAGCCATTTCTCCGTATTGCCTTCTGATGCTTCAAACTGCTATTGACGATGAATGATGAGCCCTGCTAACTGAATACTAGATTCATTGAGTGACTGGAAGTATTGTGCCTCCAATGACTGCATGTGAGGTATCTGCAAATTGTATCAAGAACCCCAAAAAGATGGGCGCCCCTATTCTGTGAAGATGCAAACACCATTTTGTCAAAAGTGTTACTTTCATCCAAGCACCATACTTTGACCCTTGATACCGGGAGCTGGAATGCTCCGATTCACGTGCCGCTTGTCTCTCTGTATAATTTGGTCAACTTGCAAGAGATGTTCTTGGAGAAGACGAAGCAAAAAAACTACTTCTAAGGCCCTTAAAAGAGAATCGCCTTTTTCAAAGAAAATTCTAGCCTTATACTTAGTCTTTTTTCGAACTATCTTCAACCACTTCCACTTTACAGCTTTGTCACCTTGATCTCGCACATACGAGCACTCGCCAAATCCCGGACGCTGTTGGCTGGACTCGTTGAATGGCTGGAGTAATTGCACACAAGTCTTGTGAAGACTGCAATTGCAAATAACCCCATCTGGAAGGCCTAAAGGTTGGGCACCCCTAGCCTACAGATGTGTAGCTTTGTGTAGCTATGCTTCACCATCCTTTGTTTTACGTGCTCGGTTGAACCTCTGTCATGATCTCTCAGAATACCGAATCGTCTTGTGAACTGCTGTGTTGCAAAGCTGAACTAAATTGGAAAAGGTCTCAGGAAGACCCTATCAACAAACTCATCCATTTGACAAGTCATATTCAAGGGCGCCCTTGGGCTACAGGGGCGCTCAAATCATGCTTTAGCAATCTCTGATCACATGTATCCCGCCTGCAGTTTCTAGTTTTGGCGCTGATAACCGGAGTTCTGTATTGGATACGCTTCCGCTTGACAGCTCGTTGAAAAGCCAAACTAATTCTGCAAAGATTGAATCCATTAGCAAACACATGCATCCAGATCTGGGCCTTCAAAAAGAAGGGTGCCCTTGGGCTACAGGGGAGCGGATCTGCATTTTTGGGTTGTCTCCATGACGAAAACACCCTTCGTAGTCTCTGCTTCTGCCTTCGTTTGCTGGAGTTCTGCAACTCGGATGATCTTGCTCCATGGCTAGTCGGAAAGCTGATTGAAAACATAAAACAATGAATGTATTCTCCATCCAAAACAATCAAATCTTGACCTTCAAATGGGGCACCCTTGGGCTACAGGGGAGCGGATTTGCTCTGAATTTATTGATTTTCACCATTTTGTGCTTTACAAACACCGTATCCGCTATTGAGTTTGACCATGTCGAAGTGCTGTGACTGCCGAGGTATGTGTATGACTATACTTCATCATTTTCATATGTACGAACACTGTAAAGTTGATTTGCACGTTGATTGCACAAGTGTCTACTACGTTACATAATGAAAAAGTTTCCAGACTTAGAATATTTTAGCACTTTTTGCCAATTTGAAAATCCCCTCCGTCAAAAAGCATCTTTCTCAGCATCTTTCACCATAGAATATTATGCTTTGAGTTTCAGGCTTAGATATTGATACCTGGTACTGGCCAACTGCCATTGACAACCTCGAAGGTCCTAACTTTTCTCCTGAAAATTTTCTAACTACCCACCAGCTTTAAACTGACTTTTAACTGAAACTGACTTCACCACTGTGATCGTGATGTGAAATAAGCCAATCAAAATTAATTTCAGCCAATACTTTATTTGCCCAAAAACTGAGTTTTGACCCCATATTTACAAGATTTAGACCATTTTAAGCAAAATGCCTTAATGAAGCAAAAAATTTGGTTTGGGTACAACATGTTTGAGAAATTGCTAAATGATACGATTTACTCTTGAGAAGATGCGATTCTGTTTTTGACAAGATACGTCTCATTCATGGAATGATGCGATTTCTTATAGAAACGTCTTCAACATAAAAGGTGTGATTAGCAAATAAAGACAATGTTTTCTATAAGAAAAGTATGATCTTACATGGACTATGATCAATATATTAAGAAAAGCAACTATTCATTACTAAGGCAACCACTCAGAATTATTAAAGAAAATAAGCAATAATTAAATAATAAAGGTGGCATTGAAAGCAGTTGGGAAATGATTTGGTTAAAGAAATAATTACATATCTCAGTGATTGGATTTATTAATTAAAAGACACATCTATATAAATAGGTATTTACTTTCAAATAGACACATCTCTTGTCAAATTGAAGTGGTATAAATAGAAGGTAAAGCAGGA
Source organism: Sequoiadendron giganteum (assembly GCA_007115665.2). NCBI lineage: Eukaryota > Viridiplantae > Streptophyta > Pinopsida > Cupressales > Cupressaceae > Sequoiadendron > Sequoiadendron giganteum. The sequence continues at coordinate 14,494,120 of CM021102.1, read as the reverse complement.
CTAGAGGAGAGTAGTTGTGGGTGGAATAAGAGTTTATATCAGACTAACACCTGCAGATAAAAGGAAGATCATCAAAGAAAGATCGAAGGCAGATTTGTAAGAAGAGTTTATGGCAGAATTGTAAGAAAAGTATATGGAGATATAAAAGAGAATATATGCAAATTTGTGGTGTGAAAGACATAGAAGAATATCATAGACACCAAACAAATGGAAAGCAAAGTTTAAGAAGATCATTTGCAGATTTGTTAGTGAAAAGACATGATTGTTTAAATGGTTGTATAATGTATCCATATCAAGGGGTTGCATCCATTCATAGAATCACTAAAGACATAAAAGCAAGTGGAGAAGTTGTGTGTGACAGTGAGAATGATAATGTGAAATAAAAGAGCAGAGTTAAAGGACTTGTGTGAATCTTAAAGAAGCATCATATATCACAAAGAAGAATGAGATTGTGAATGATTGTGATGAGTTTTGTAAAAAGAGATTGTGCACCATTCGGATCAGATTTGTGAAAGAATATACCTTATGAAGAATGTTGGATCAAATTTGAAAGTGTTGGATCAGATTTGTGAAGGAGAACCATAGCAGATTTGGTGCAAGTTGAAGAGACATAAATTGAGCAGCATTGTATGAAGAATTGAACAAGAAGATATATGAAGATATTTGGAGATCATTCAAGGAAAATAAATCAAGTGGAAGAATAGTATTGAAGAGATCTTAATTGTCCATCATCCATTGAAGAAGCAACATTGAAGGTGGAACATTATTCTTTAAGTTATTATTTTTGTGGTGTTGGTGCTTGGCAAGTGGGGAGTTGGTGCCTACGAACGTTAGGGGTTGGTGCTCCTTGTAGGTTGGTTCCTACTAAAGTACAAATTGATGATTCAAGTAGGTTGGTGCCTATTATCATTGTAATTTCATATAAACATTAAAATACAATTGTTGGAGTCAACTTGTTTATATTGTTTCATATTGCATAGTTGATATTGTGCTAAAAGTTAAGTGCTCTTCAAGTTGATCCACAAGTTTGAACTTTTAGTTACTTGAGTTTTCAACTCATAGTCACAAATTCTTGCACAACACAAGTTTCCCTTAGAAGACAAGATAGTGGGCTCTTTGACTTGTTCCTATTGATAAGAAGTCAACTAATGCATTAATAAAGCAGCCTCTCCATCTTGAGGAGGGATTTTTACCCCAATAATTCTCAAGAATTGGCAAGTACCAATTCTCTTACCAACAAGTCTAAGAGGTCATCTCTACTCACCCACAAAGAGATTCATTTTTTTAATATAGTTCAAGAGGTTCTAGCGTGTAACCTTTGAGAAATTTTTATTTGCCTCTATTATAAGGGTCTTGTGTACCTACTGAGGAGGTACTTCCATCTCATTTTCTTTGTAGGATCTGTTGTGTACTTCTTAATGGATTCTTTCTTGCTTTTGTTTTGGACCTAGGTAATAAGCTATGGAAATCTTGTCAATAATTGCGTCTTGTTAAGTAGTTGAAGTGCCCAATTTACCTCCAATGTAAGAGGGTATGTCCTCACCCGTTGGAGAGATTAATTGTTTTATTTGATCTAAGAAGGTGTATTGTGTAATTGTTATCACATGAAATTGCACCCTGGTGAACAAAGTCTCAGGATTCCAATGACACAATGGAAATAACCTCAAGGTGTGGGACTTTGTAGTTGAGGTTAGATCTCTGGAGAAGGTCGACTTCCTTTTCTATACTAGGTGCAGATATGTTGATCCAACCCAACATATGAAATCTTATCACTAATCCTATTCTACCAGCTCATAGAGGAAAAGAGAGAGAAAGAATGCTAAAAATTGAAAGAGATGGTGATGCAACAAAGTTACAAATGTTTCTTCCTACCTATGATTGCACAAAATACCAACAATACTGCCAAATAAATTCACACAACTCTTTGTTATGTCAATTCCTAGGAAGTTGCATGAAGGTTAGGTTTTAACATACACTAAGAGGGAAAGATATCTCCATAGTTAGATTTTGCTAACATATTTAACACAAAACTTTCAACCTTAGAAAACAAAGAAACATTGATTCAAATATGAAGGCAAGAAGACTTCACACATCACATTTAAGGTAAGAGAAGGCAAGATAGCACGTTGTGCTAATAGAGGCATAGGCCAGTGTTACAGTTGCAAAAAATGCAGAGTATACATGTATCTGCAAGAGGAAACTAGGGAAGAACCCTTACAATGAGCACAAAATTGCCTTATATACATTAGCAAGTCGTGAGAGAGAAAAGGACATGTGACTGGGTAAGAAACCCAAGCCAAAATCCTTGCAAATCAGGTGCAAACATGTATCTATCCAAATCCTGAGTTGAAAGTCCTCCATAATGGCCTTGACACCATAGCCATGCCTACACAATGATGAATCCATGAATGAAGGGGAGAATCTCTCACAAAATTCGTACCAAAATGCGGCTAGGGATAGTCCTCTGATAGAAAGGATCTGCAAAACATAAATGAAGCATGGGTGTTGTTTCTTCCACTTGCAGTTGTCAAGAAATACATTAAATATCATCTTTGTAGCCCCTAGAATTGGATTTGGTAGTTGGGGAAGTTGTTGCAACATTAATGGCAAAAAACATGAAAATTTTCCGGGAGGTCCAAAAGTTCGTGTGGGGTTTGAAATCTCGATAGGAATTGGACAGCGGGAGTAGGAATCCGAAATGGATTCGAACTTTTGGACCAAATGTACAAAAGTCCTCTTGGGTCCCGAAAGTCCAATGAAACCAAAGGAAGAAAAGGGATTGGGATTGGGGACACCAATTAGATCTAGAGTTTTGGATTAAAGATCGAAAAATCCGATCGAGACCTGAAGTCTCGATAGGATTGAAAGGGAAGTCAAAGTGGAGAATCGAGATGGACTTGGACTTTTGGACCAAAGTCCAAAAGTTCGATTGGGACACAAAGTCCTAAAAGTATGAAAAGGAGAGGAGGTCAGGAGTTGGAGCGGATTTGGACTTTTGGACAAAGTCCTGCGGGACCTGATATCATGATGGAACAAAAGGAGCGGGGGTTGGGAGTTGGAGCGGATTTGGACTTTCAGATGTCCCACGAGACTCGATATCCCGACGAAAAAAAAAGGAATGAGGGTTGGGAGTTGGAGCAGATTTGGACTTTTCGTGGGACTTGATATCTTTATCGGATGAAGAAGAGATAGGAAGAATGGGATTGGGTAACGAACTTGGGCATTTGGAGTATGTCCAAATGCCTGTTCAAGACTCGATGTCTTGCAAGGACTAGAAGAAGGAAAAGAGGAAAGGAGGAATTGTGATCGGGATTAGACTTGAACCTTTGTCCAAGTGTCTCTTCGGGACCCAAAACCCGGATAAGATAGAAAGAGAGAAGTGTTGGAAATTTTGTCATTGATGTCAAAGGCATATAAGAGATTGTTAGAATTGCATCATTGATGTCAAGAAAGGGATCCATTGTCTAAGTTTGATATCATTGATATATGGATAATTAAAATGAAGTTTAAACTTGTTTGAATGAAGCAAGACATGAGCTGATTGCTTATCGCTAAAATTGAGATAAGATAATAGTTGAACAAGCAACAATTAGATGACATTGGTTACATGTCAATAAGCAGTGATTATAAAAAGAATGCCCAAGTTTTATTGTGCACTCATGAATCATTAACAACACAACACAAGAAAGCATAATGCCTTTGCTTGCTTATTATAGAGAGATTACACTTCAGTCAATAATTAAGGAGCAGAAACAGAGGACTTATAAAGGCAGTGATTACCTTAAGTGCAGTTATCATCATTCACAAAGAAGTGATTAATATTGGAGAAGCAACGACTAGTGAAGTAAGCAAAGATTTTAATAAAGAATATATAAGACAAAAAAAAACAGATAATACAAATTAAGAATAAGACAGTAATCACCTTTATCAGAATAGGACAAAGATTCCCTAAGGTATACGATTTCTGAAGGAAATAATCCCATTTGTTATAAAGCGGTTATTGTGTAAGGAAGCGATTCATATTAAAATGATAAGGAGCGCTAAAATTTATTAAATGAAAGGCAACGATTCATGACAAAGGCAGTGATGTATATGATTAAAAAAAACAGCGATTATCATCAAGGTGCAACCATTGATTAGTAAAAGGCAGTGCTCAGAATTGCTAAGGAAAATAGCAATAATTAAATATATAAAGGTGATTAGTTTATAGAAGATAAAGTCATGTCCTTTCAAAGGGATGTGCTCTCTCAAAGAGATGCTTCCCTTCGTATGGAGGCATATGGATATAAAAGAATAAAAGAATTATGAGAGTGAAATGGTTGTGTAGAGTGTTGAATGTGGGACAGAGGTTATATCATTCAAATTCAAGAAGAGTGAATGGCTGTGTAGAAATCAGAGCAGCATATAATTTTTGTAAGAGAGATATACATGTGAAATAAGAGAAACATCAAACATACACCTACAGATTGAAGGAGAGCTTATATGCAGATAATGTATTATCATTTGTAAGCAATTTTAAAGAGAGTGTGAGATGAATAAGTAGAACTGTTGAGTGTATAAAATGCAATATATACCAGCAATCATTGGTATGAGAATTGTGAGGGGTTAAAAGTTATATCAGATAGACACATACAAATATAGAAGAGAAGTTCATGCAGATATTGCAGATATAGAAGAGGAATATATGACAGATCTATACAGAAGATTATGGTAGATTTGTAAGAAGGGTATATGCAGATTTGAAAGAAGATTTTATGACAGATTGGTAAAGAGAAGAAGATGCAAATGTAAAGAAGATACATACGGAAATATATTCAGATTTATGAAGGAATTTGGAGCAAATTTGTGAAGGGATTTAGAGCAAATTTATGAAGAAATATGTGCAACATTATAACAGATTTATGAGCAAGCCTTATAGAATTTTTTTAAGAGAAGTTGTGTATTTGAAGAATATATAGAAGACATATCCTTTTAGCAGACTTGGTGCAAGTTTAAGAGACATATTTGAGCAGAATTGTCCATCATCCGTTGAAGAAGTAACATTGAAGGTGGAACATTGTTCTTGAAGATATTATTTTTGCTAAGTTGGTGCTTGGAAAGTGGGGGTTGGTGCCTACTAAATCAGAGATAGGTGTTGGTGCTCCTTGTGGGTTGGTGCCTACTAAATTGTGAAAGTTGGTGATTCAAGTAGGTTAGTGCCTACATTCATTGTAAAACATATATAATTCATAAAGCACATTATTTGTACCGTGGTTTTCTCCCGTAAGGATTTCCACGTAAAATCTTGGTGTCAACTTGTTCATATTGTTATATTCTTGTATAGTTGATATTGTGCTAGAAGTTGAAGTTGATAAGAGGGTAAAAGTTTGTTGATATATTGATTCACCGCCTCCACCCCCCCTCTCAATATATCTTTGTGCTCTTCAAGAAGAAGGGGAAATCGGGGAACGATTTGGTCTTTCTGACAATGAATGTCGATTCGGACCCAAAATCCCGACAGGACCTTCTTGAAGAAAGAGAAGGATTTAGCCAACCTTTTGAGATTTTTGCAATGGGTTTTCGACTGCAACTTGGCAAAGGGGTAATGCAACTACTAGAGACAATTGATCATGATAAACCATTAAGATTTCCCAGATTGTTTGTAATTGATGGGAAGTAAAAGGGGTAGCACAAAGTGACAACAATAACCCTTGAGAGATTCTTTATTGGCTGGTCTAAGATTGTCTTGTGTACCCCTTGAGGATATATTTTTTCGCATCTAATTGAGTTTCCATCATGTAGCTCTTAACTGATTCCTTTTTGCTTTTGTACTAAGAGTGTTTTCCTGCATGGAGAGGGATTGATCCAAAGGAGCCCATTTAGCCCTCCTAGTTCCAAATTCTAATCCTTCCAAACATGCTTTCTTGTTCTTCTTTGGTTAAGTTCTAATAATTTTAAGTGCACTTTCTTATTCTTATTGGGTTGCACACATAGTTGTGTAACTCTTTGAGCCATATAATTTTTGGAGCATTGGCAATAAATGGCAAAGGCCACCTATCTATAATAGGTTTCATAAAGGGATAAACTCTCACAAGGCTCCTACCACTTGCAAAGTTGAATAATCATAATTCTATGTGTATTTTTGCTCTCCTAGTTGCTCTTCAATGTGTATGTATTGGGAAGGTAGTTTGTAACAAGTAAAGAGCTAGTGTTTGACTTGAATCTCATTATTCAATTAAATTTGAAGTGTTGTAATGCCAAGCATGTGTTCTAATAAAGCTACAAATGTAAAGGATTCTTAATTATTAGGAAGAATGCAAATAGACATTGGTGGATACTTTAACCAATTAACTTGTGAGAGATGACCCTCTTCTTATTGTTATCCATTGTTTACCATTGGTAGGAATTGTCAAAATAGAATCTTACCTTTGATCTGTTTTAAGTCTTTGACATATACACTAGCTTCAGGTAGAGTTCGTTAAAATGAGAGATGACTCTTATCTTTTTCTTCTAATTGCATTGTGATTTATTATTTGTAGGTAGTGTCAAGTTATATCTTTTCTTTTGAAATACTCCTCACATATATTTCTTGTTATCAGGTGAGGTTATTTCTGTAGAGTATGAATTGGAGTATGGAACAGACATCATGGAGATGCATGTAGGAGCTACACAACCAGGTGACCGTACTCTTATAATTGATGATGTAATTGCCACAGGGGGAACTTTATGTGCAGCCATGAGTTTACTAGGTAAGAATTTTGATTCACGAGGTTATCTTGAAAATAATAATATATTTTTTTATGTTTCTCTGAGTTTCTAGGATGAGATGAGTTCTCAAGATGATAATTTTTGCCCCAAATTTTAGGGATGGAAAGGGTGGTGGACACACACACACACATACAAATACAAGAAAATCAATAAACATATATTTTATAGCTTTTCGATTGTGTAGGAAAGCTGTTAAATATCATATAACATTTTGAGGATCTGAAACTCAAATAGTAGTAACATCTTGAACATTCAACATTCAACAATGAGCATCCACTATTGACCACTTAAAAACTTCAGAACAAAAATTGAGTTACACATTGGAATATAAATGCAAAACTGTAAATATGAATGCTTGTTATATTATCAAAGATAGTGAAAATCATAGTTCAAAAACTTGAACTTGGCAAAAACTCAGCACATTAAAAAATATCTAAATTTGTAAAATAAACTTAAATTACATGCAAAATACTGAGTTTAGAGAAATGACAAATCCATATAAATGTATTTTACAAATTTCTCCTCCAACTAAAGTATCTTAGTGATGGTACCTTCAAACTAGACTGTAAAGATTCCTCCTTAAAAGCAATATCATGATCATTATCCAATAAAGCTCTCCTAATATTTCCTCTTCTGCTTGCATCTGCACTTTTGCTTCTCCTACCCATTTTGCTATTTCCCTCACAAAATCAGAAATCTCCTATGCAAAATACATGGGCTTCACATTCTCGACAATCCAATCCAAATGTAGATTGTGAAAGGAAACTTGCAGCAATATATACCATTTCCACATAACCCTCATGAGAGAAAAATATGCAAACCAAGTATTTAGAATCCACAATGCAAAAGAATAATAAACATACCACAAGATGATACCAGATGTACCTTGGAAAAACCCTCTTAATGAAAACCAAGCCTCCAAAAGCACCCACATAATTCAATTTATTATTGTTGTGTAGGAAAAGTGATCCTAGGTCAAATTAGTATAACTAGGATTATTGTAATGTCCCCATTTTGGGATATTCCTAGATTTTTTCCTAAAACCACAATTTGAACCAAAATAAGAAATGTAATACATTTAAGATTATAAATTTACCAATTGAAATGTCCTTTATAAGATATAAATCCTGGTTTAGGTCTTGCACACAATACTAGTCACTAGAAATTGACATTAGCTCATAAGTCATGATAATATATATATATATATATATATATATATATTATTATTCATTAGCAAACATCATGATATCCATGCACATTAGTCACATCAAAATTCTAGTTAATGCAATAGCCATTCCCATATGTATTCCCTTAATAATCTTATTAGGAATTCGTTGAAGTGTTTGCAAACTGTAGTCTCAAGGTTGGTCATCCTTGTACTATAAGAGCATGGAAGGTGGACTGCCCTTTCATCCCTCAGTCCACCTTGGAGGCTAGCCATCCTTCTTGACCAAGCCCAGGAGCACTAATAAGCCTTCCAGCCCATGAGGCTTAACCCCCTATAGGTGGCTTGCTTGATAAGAACATGAAGACTACCTCCCTTCCACCAAGCCTGGGAGCACATTTGCCTCCCGACCCATGAGGCTTAACCCCCTATGAGTGGTGTACTTGATGGCGGGTTTGTCAAGCCTTCACCTCTCGTGAACTCAAAAGGTTGATCGGCCTTCCTTGGTTAGCAATTAGTTAACTTAAGACAAGCTGCGATTTACGGTGGGGGCATGACAGGATGTATTTATTGGTCAAGATTTCTGAATTAATTGTGTGCAAATTATTTTACATCAACATTTCAGATCATACTCCATGAATTATCATCAGGATGTATTTAATTAAAGTCTTAATTATGTTGCCTTATATTAATAGGGAATCGTTGTAGTTTCCTTTTGCAGCGATTATTTTATTATTCTTGTGCAAGCTGTGATCAGGGTATGACAACTATCTTTTTCTCACTTTGACTCAACATTCAAACATGAACCAACTAGAGTTTTATGATTGACTTGCTGCCACAAGGGAGAGCCAACCTCCTAGGGTTTATGTTGCTTTTAGTGTGTGTTGTGAGGATGATAAATTTGATGCGTGATTTGACAAGCCTATTTGACATACAACCCTAGATCTAAAAATGTGATTTAGCGGATAGACGAAAATGGAAAGTAACAAAATGACTTCAAATCTGAGACTAAGACACAAAGAAGAACCTATACTGTAAATTTGGGTTTGATTTGGAAGGACAAGGGTTCAGTGCGCCCTAGATTGGATTGGTTCTTTTCTGGATCTGCAAATTTTGGATTATCGGTTGTAGTCTGCACTGTGTTTTCCTGGATTGTCACCTACTGAAATCTTCAGTTCTGATCTGCACACATGAAAATAGGGGAAAAAGTTGTGCTGTATAGGGGCTTGCCTAAGTCAAACCCCGTGTTGGTATTTCTACCTCAACGTACAACGATTGATGATGCTCAAGAGGACATGCCCTAGGCTAGGCAAAGGTCAAAACAACAATAATTGACTGTAATTGATATATAACAAATGATAATGTTACCTTGATGTGAAAATCCTTGAATAAAAGATGCCACAGACAAGTTGATTAATGGATGCCTTGATTGCTTGATAGGCCTGCAAAAGGTCATCTCATAAAACATAATAGATTGCTGCAACTAGCATCTAGAGGATAACTCAATACATCTTCATGATTTGGCATGATTGCTCATTATAGCTCCTTGCACATAATTTACTTCATTCTTCTTGATGTCTTGCAAGCTTGAACTTGATTGATGAAAATGTTGTAATACTGCTGCAAATTCTGCCTTTGACTGGTTTTAGGATCTTCAATTTTCTCAATTAAAGCGCTAGGATTAAAGTGGTGAAAATACTTTGTATTTATATGCAATTCTTCTAATTTCTTGAAAATCAAATACCGATGGCCAACAAATGAAATTGGAAATTCAAATAGTAAATTATCGACACTACCATATTCAAATTTTGAGCCAAACTAGTTTCCTACTTTTTAGGGATCAAAAGTGTCGGAGGCAAAATATTAAATGCATAATTTCATTTCCCATATTTGATATTCCAAAGATGTTTATAAAATGTGTAATTATTGCATAATTAGGTCCAAGCACATAGGGGGGAGCTAAACCTAATGTGAAATTGTCAAGGGTGACAATTTTCGATGCTACAATTATCTCAAGAACAAGATTACAATACACTTGCAGAGTCTCCATGCAAGGCTTCTAAAGTATCAAACACCCTAATTGCATTCCTCCATGAGATCAAACAAATGAGAACCATGTATCCACATAGCTCAATCTATGATTCAACATATGAAACCTATTATAGATGCTCAATCCAATTTCAGCCAACAAGTCAAAGGCTAGACAAGCCAACCTTACCAACTACTCATGCGCTTGCTTTTATAAAAGAAACTAAGTGGTATCATATAAATCATGTGCCATAAAACCATGAGCTTACTAAACCATGACCCCCACATTAACATTTTGGTTTTAAGTTTTCCCAACATAAAATAATATGTAATGTGACACGTTAAATATTTATCTCAATGTAACATACAAGTGGCCCCGAGAATGTCTAACACATGCGGTATACACATCTCTAGGATGCACCACAATTAAATAGTTATTTTATATTATTAACATTATTATTTTATTATGTAGGGGTCAATAGTAAGCTCATGAAGAAAACATTCCCTATAACCAACGAGTACCATCAAAACATCCATGTGCTCCATCAAGAAAACTTGCAAAAATAACCAAGATGACCACCATCTCAAAAAAGAACCCTCTTGCATAAAATATAAGATCGTATCCAAAAGAAAAGTCACACTAATTGTCACATAAAAGTCTGATTCTTTCTCAACTTGATATCCAAACACAAACATGTTGGAGTGAAACTACAATGAGAGGGGGGGGTGAATCAATGTTTATAACTTCTTTAACAGATTTAACTGAAACTGAAAAGAACCATACATATGTTCTCATTTATCAATGATATTATCATTCACGTATTCAAATGCAATCATATAAACTGAAATGAGTAGTGTAACATTGCATTTTAAAGCAGTAAAGTACTGAAACAAATGAATCACAGAGACATAAATAGACACAAGATATGCCGAGTGAAAACCCTCCTGGGGTAGAAAAACCACTCCTGAACTTGCTGCCTTTTTTAGGCTTTCATTTCAATAATTATTTTGACAAAGCCTCAATGGCTGATTTCTGAGCACCGACTCAAGGAGCACCAACCCCTCTGTTTAGAGACACCAATCTCAAGGAGCACCAACTCTTTTTCAGATATTCAATAGAACGTACAATAGTACAAATAATCTCTCTGTTTTACTTATTTCTGTCAAGTGCCTCTTGACAGACAAAGCATAGAATTTTCAAGAGTCAAAATTGACTCTTCAGAATTCCATACATTATCTAATCTTGATACAGCTTGAGGAAAATAAATTAGTTACAGTGCCAATACAATTTTTCATCACAAATTGTATTACATTGATATATCTTTTCTTTCTTTTTCACTGTTTGATTTTCAACCTTTTCCCATACAGAAACTACAAAAACTGACTACACAATGTGTTTTCCAAATTTTCAGCATCAAAGAACAAAATGGACTTTTGCGTGTCTTTATAGTAATGCCCTTGTTTCAAATTTTGTTTTTCTATCATTATAGAACCCTAATCTCTCTATTTTTGTCTTTTTACATAGAACATCATTACATTTAGGAAGTATTACGACTATTGCTCGAATTTCACTTTCCAGAAATTATACAAGGTTGTTTTCAGGTTACAATACAATTGTCAAGCGACAGTTCCAGATATTACAGAGATCATAAGCGAAGGATTCTTTCTTTTAGTCAAGGATAGAACAACTATTCCAAAAATAGAGGTGTAACTGAAACTTTTCTCCACAAGCGGCCTGCACATGCAGTGCTTACACCCAAGCAGTATTAATGAAATACATATTTCATTGGAAAAAAAGGACAAAAAAGCTGTTGCTAAAAATAGATGTAACTGAAACCCCAAACAACAATGTAACTGAAACAAGTAATCATCCATTTAATAACTGTTACCAACTAATCCAGGTAAGAGACATAAGAATTTCAAAGCATTCAAGCTGACCCACAAATTCAAACATTCGTTTCACCAAAAGGATAAGATAACCTTCAAAAAATGCTACCAAGAACCATTATTGAAGAACCTAGATGAAGTTGAGAGAATATTTCATGAACATAACCCAATATAGTAACTGCAATTTTTAAGAAACTGAAACAACAAAGCTTAATGACCGAAATCATTATGATGACAAACTGAAACAGTAAGCTGAATCATTTAAGAATGGTTACCAACAACTTCAAGAGTGAAATGGAGAAGATTTTTGAGGTATCACTTATACCCACTATCCAAAACAGAACGAATCACAAAACATATATGATAACCTTTCCAAAATACTGTCAAGAAATGGAGTAAACGTTTCAGATTTTTCATGAAAAAGGAATAGACGCTTTTCATTTTTCTATTTTCAAAAGAGAGATAGCATGGCTCGAAATAACCTTGTTTGCAAAGTAACGGATTTGGAGAGCAGTCCAGGGATAAATACCTGACAAATGAAGTTGCTGTCAAGAAATGGATTACTAGATCTGCATGCAAATGAAACGGCCAAGACATCTTCCAAAACCATGCCTACACCCAGTGGCTGGAAGTTGACACACAGAGCGACCATTGTGATGGTCTTCTTACAACTCCCATTTGCTGATCAATGGAGCAAAGAACTTGTAACCAAAATACCTCAACCGAGATCTGCACATGGACCCAAGATATCAGAGCCACCGAGATAATATAAATAATGAAGTAAATGTGCCAAATAGACAAGCTGAACAACTGAGAGAGTAACCACCAAAATGCCAATGTAACATAAATTGTCATCAAGGCCAAAATAGCACAAGAGGGATTAAAAAAAACACCAAATCCAATGGTAACAAATAGGCTTGAGTAGTTGCCAATGATTTATCAACATAGTTGGAATGTCAACCACAATTAGTTGCTAACACATCCAACTAATCATACCTCAAAACCAAGGTATGCTCGTCATAACAAGTAGACCTTATGCCATCAACATTTCCAACCCACTACATGATCACAAGTCCTTGTATATACACTATCCTACACAAAGAAGTTCTAAAGACCCTCAATGCTGTAGTACAATGTCCAACTAAAGGACAAATATACAACTTGAAACTCACACTGTATGGGTGATTTTAAATCTGAAATCAATCAAGGCATCCAAAAGTCGACCGATAGCATTGACAAGAAGGGTGTGTCAAATGCCATTGATATCATCTAGTATCAAAGAATGTTCATAATGATATGCAAACCTACAAACTAAACCACTGCAACACAACTCTCTCACCACTAGTATCCATAGCTCTCCCAAGTTCTCCACGTCATAGAAGATAGAGATTAAAGAGTCTCCATGCTATTACCCAAAAGGAAAACAACGAGGTACAATAACAACAAATGACCAAAAACATATTGATCATAGTGGCTCCATGCAAATCTCAACTCCAATGTCATGTAAACATGAACCTTCAGGAAGAAAAGATAAACCATCAAGAGAGGAAACTTGCAAATCAAAACCATTTAGCATGTCCTTCTACCAACACCAATGTGCTAAAGTTGTGATAAGCAGGATCTTCTTCACAAAAACCCAAACAGAAAAGTCTCCACAACATCCAAGTGTTCAAATCCAAGGTCAAACATATCATATATATCAATAGACTAACAAGGATGTTCATAACAAGTTCATATGCACAAAGAGACAATAATGAAATAATCCCTTCATCCATAGCCTACGACTAATCCTCATGAAAAGACAAAGCATGAAACAAAATGCATCCAAAAACAAAGTGGGCATTACCTATCGGACGACTCATGACTGAGAGGACCAAGAATGGGGAATGAGATTGCTCGTCTAGGATACACGAAGCCTCTCCATGAACAATCTCCTCATTAGGTCCATGTTGAACTCACATCGAATTCCAAGTGTAGGCTCCTTGGTCTTCTTGGTAAAACCTCATCAAAGAGCAATCGTCTTAATACATTGTCCCTAAGAACAAGAGATCTCTAGCCTCACCCAAGTCTATCAAGTATCCATGAGCATCCAACCAATCATCTTATGCCAACTAAATTCCAGTTTCATCATTGTAATACTCAGAAGCTCCAAGGAAAAATGATCACTTCTTTGAAGACTAGAAAATTACCACAAATCCCCTATACCATTACAATTTTCAAAACATAGCATCCCAAGGCCAATGAGAGGAAAATATGTGAGGATTTTAGAAGACTAGGGATAACATAGCAATTGTGGTGGATATTGTATGGTATGAGAGCAAGTGAGATCCAATTGCATACCTAGCTCCTTGAGTTTGGTATACACATAAGCCAATTCAAGAGAAGAGGAACATGAGATAATATATGGGAGGGAATTAATAGGAGCAAGAGGAGAATGGGGAGGAGGTAGCTTACAAGAAATACGTGAGTGCCTCTTGAGGAAGAGGAGGTATGGAAGGGAGGTGGATAAAGATAGACTCAGAGGAAGAGAAGGCCAAGAAATAGAAGGGAGTGGATCAATGTCAACAGGAGGGGCCTTTAATATTGATGGAAGAATGTGGTAGAGAATCATCAATGTCCAACAAATTATGAAGTTTATCCAATGCAAACTTTAAGAAATGGTCAATAATGTTATCATGATCCAACATATCAAAGGAAGAAAGAAGTTTAGGAGGATGAGTATGGTATGACATTATAATTGGTGGAACTAATGGGAGGCTCTAGGATAGAATATTCATCATAAGGGTTATGACACCCATCATCACTTGGGGAAGACTCACTAAATTCGTCAAAAGAGAAAGCATCAATAGAGGTATATGAGCCTTTTGGAGAGAAAGAATCAAGAAATATAGGAAGAAGATCAACAGTAGGGGGGAAAGTTGAGGACTTACCATCCCTTGATATATTCATATGGTGGAAGCATATTAAGAGAAGGGAAGTGGGAGAAGTATCATCATTAAGTACTAGGGGTTGCATATGTGCAAAGAAGAGGAGGGGGAGGAATTGTTTTCATTGTGTTTAAATGTGTAAAAGGAAGAGTATTGAGGTGATGGCATAGAATAATCTTCAAATTCATTCATCAACTAAAAAAGAATAAGTGCAAAAAGTAAACCATTTAAGTGATACAAAAAAACTCATACATGGAAAAAAGAAGGTTTTGCATTTGTAACTAAGTATTTTCTATGCCACAAAGTGGTTTTAAGTTTAGAGAAGGAGAAGAGCTCTCTAGAAGAGAAACATGCACATTTTAGTTCTCAATCAAAATAGTATGGTGAACTTGAAAGGGGAAGAAATTGAAGAAAGGAGTGAAGATGTTCAAGGAGAGCATAGGTAGAGGGGGATACATGTTCTTAGGAAAAGTTGAAGTAAAAGACATGAGGGTATCTAAAGCATGAAGCTACGTGCTAAGAAAATGGACCAATGAAGAGCAATGAAAAAGTTGATTAATGAGAGTGTCAATGGAAAGATGGGATTTATGTTAGTTAGAGAAGGAAAACATGTGGTCAAGAATGTGGGGTGAGTGTAGAAGAGTTGGTGACATAAGTGAGATCAAGAAAGTTGGCACGTGAGGGAAAAGGGAGAAGCTACAAGGAATGAAGGAAAAGCCAATAGTGGGTAGGATGGGCAATAAAAATGTGATGGGACAAGAATGCTAAGAGATTGGAGAGGTGGAAAGTGTGAAGTGAGAGAACCTTATAATCAAGAAAGGAACAAAATATCTAACCAAAGCACATGTAAATAAGGTTTTGTATGTATATGAAGGGTAAGACATCAAGAAATGGAATTGTAAAGGGAAGTGCTGATTGTAGGTGTGAGTCACAAGAACGAAGAGGAGGTGGGAAGATGAGATTGTTTTTATTTTAAACGTTGAATAATATGGAATTTTTTTGGTAAGTGATAAAATTTATGGTTTCTTTCTTAATGTGTTTATAAAATTGGACCAAATATTGATTTCTAATAAGTGCATTAGAACATCCTAAGCTATTTTGAACACACTTTGAGCTAGGACAAACTGTAGATGAGATACTAGTCAAGACAAGATTGGAAATTGAAATAGGAACTTGCAGACATATCACTAGGAAATAAAAAATGGGGTAAAAGTGAGTCTAGATGCACCTGTAAAGAAAGTGGCAGTTTTGGAAAATGTTTAGAATGAAGAAAGGAAGTTCTTGGAAGTCTCTTGACTCAATTTCATGAAAAGAAGAAAGTGCTACTTAAGGGGCAGTGCCCAAGGGGCCAGCCTTAGTCTCTCCTAGCACCCTAGCTAGCATTTTGGTCCAAAGGAGACATCCTAGTCCATAGTGTTAGAATTAATTGAAACTCTCCAAAGAGGATAGGGAAAGTCCATTGATCACTTCTTTTAATTGCTGCCTATCAAGAAGTAGAGCAAAAACTGGAGTAAAAATGCAAAAACTACCGATTCATGTGAAAAAAGAGAGAAATTGGTGAAAATGCTGAAAACGTGGGTTAAAAGACACCTAGATTCAAATTCTGAATGTACAAAAAAGGGTTTGAAATGATGAGAGGAACCTTCTTGGAATATTTTAACTCTTTTCAATCAAAAGACCAAGCTGCTATGTAAAGGGGCATCCAAGGGGTTAGAGTTGATCTCTCCTAGCACCCTAGGTAGCACTTTGGTCCAAAGGGGTGGCTTGGTCCTATTGTGACCTTTTCATACATCACTGCATTGCAAATGGGGACCCTAGTAATTTTCCTTTTGAGCTTTGCCTTTGTGTTTTGGTCTCTTGGTTGGGTACTTTGAATTTGAGTTTTTGAAGGGTCATCGAAGTCAAAAAATGATTTTGAGCCAGAATCAGTGCACGGACATCATCAAAGTGTTTAGAGGGCCTTTAGGACGAGGATCGACTGTCATTTCAGTCAATTTTGACACCTCCTAAATTTTAGGGTTTTCACATCGACCCCCTATTTTTTAGGGACCTTTTTTTGGCACTTTTAACCTATTCTGGACTTCCTATTTTTAGGGGCTATTTTTGGAAAGTTTCTATTGTTGGCAGGGTTTCTATTTTTGGAAAATGTGCAAGTCATGGCTTCGTGAGGATCAACTTCAAAAGTCTCCAAAATGGAAATAGGTGAAAACATTGAAAAATTAAAAAAAACATGTGCTAAATTCGCCCAAGCATGAGGAAGTTGGATGGCATGGATATTGGACAAGTCCGCCAAAGGAAGAAGCTCATGGCATAAGGCTAAGGCAAGTCCGCCCATCACTTGGAGAAAATGGCTTGGACATAAGCCAAGTCTGCCATGAAGAGATGGCTTGGGTATGGGGCAAGTCCGCCCAACACTTGAGGAAAATGGCTTGGACACAAGCAAAGTCCGCCCAACCTATGTAAAAAGGTGGCATGAGGATAGGCCAAGTCCAACCCTACCAAATTAGAATGGCTCAAGGCACAACCAAGTCCACCATATGCAAGGTGGCATGAGACTAGAGAAAGTCCGCCCAAAGAAAAAAGTAAAATGGTGAAGTCACAGGAAAAGTCTGCCCAAGATTGTGGCTTGTGACATGATGAAGTCCGCTCCAAGAAGGTGGGAGATGGAAAAGACTAGAGAAAGTCCGCCCTAGGCTTAAGAAATATGGAAAAAACACAAGGCAAGTCCGCCTAGGCCTTGAATGGCATGCAAAACACTTGACAAAATTCGCCACATTTGGATAAATGAAGAAATTTAAAATCTTGCCTAAGTCTAGACACTGGAAAATAAAAAGAAAAATAAATGGCATGTCTAGACAATGAAGAAATTCGCTAGAAATGAGAAATCATGGCAAAATCATGGCAAAGTTGACAAAGAAGAATTTTTTTGCCTTAGGCAGAGGCACAGAGCAATTTGGAAAAATAAAATTTAAATTTGCCTTTGGATAAAAAGTAATGAAAATACCACGATTTAATTATTTTTAATGAACGGGTTGGAAATGACACAAAATATTATTTTAATATTTTATTTTCGAAAACCATTAAATGAGAAAATTCAAATTTTTTCTAGGCAAATTTTGAAAAAAAAAGAAAGAAAAGAAAAGACTTCACTGAGCTGGCGTCAAAATTAGAGACTTTCTTTACAAACTGGTGCTGAGAATTGAAACTGCTATTCAAAAGAGAAGTGCAAGCCAAGTTCAAACTGGATTAATTGGAAAAAAGTAAAGTTTGCTAAATGGGTCGATTTTTCAACCTTAAATTGGTTTTGCATTTCATTTCTTAAATCATTCTTTCAAAAACAAAGTTGTGAAGAGAAGTTTTGTCTAAGGCAAGAGAAGTTTTGTGAAAAAAGTGATTTTTCTTTCGAGGTAAAGGCTGAAAGAGGGCGAATTTATTCAGCAGCAATACAATTTTTATTGCCAGGCAGATTTACTTTCTCTATTCCAGCAAAGAATTCTCTTTTTGATTTGATAAAATTCTTCCATTTCCAGCAATGGTCATTTTCAAGATTTAATTTATCAAGCTGGCTGGAATATGTTTGTTTCGAAATAATGGCATAAATAATTTTTGAATTTTAATATTTTATTTTGCAGATTTATGCTGGACAAAGGAGAATCTTTGAAGAAAATGAAATTCGCCAATAAGGGTTTGCAGCCGTGTTGACGGGTGTTTTATGACCGCACCAACATAGAATAAAATGTCCAACGGTCACCCTATTCTCTCTTGATCAAAGTATTCCGCATGCTAAGATTGTGTGAAAGATTATGCGTTTAACTCCAAGGTTCCTTATGTAGCGAATAGGCTCAGTTGGTTTTGTTGTACCCCAAATTAAAATTTTCGCTACACTTAAGCATTTTGAAGAATTGAGTCAAGATACTGTTAACTTTGTCAGAAAAGGTCAAAATGGGGGTTTGCATGTCTTGCATGGGGTTCATAAGCTTGAAATTTTCAAAATCTGACAATCTGGGTCAGCTCAGAGCGACCAAATCTACAATACCCAAATTTCAGTTTTTCATTCCTAAATTTTAGGAAAATTTCTATTTTTAGCAGTTTTTTAAAAATAGAAACTTTTTATGGGTTTTTCTGGGTTTCTTTCGAAATGGATACTTACAAAATTTTCTAAAAATAGAAAGTCTGGCTTCTAGGGTTGAGACTGATTTTAATTGGCTTAAAATACTTCCTCATCAGGCTGGTGCAGTCAGAATCACAAAAAGATCAGTTTTACCCTACTGGGTCTATTCTGCTTTTTATGAAGCTTTTTCGGAGATCCAAGGTCATCAATGGAGATCAGTCGGTTGCCAAGTATCAGAATCAGGTGTTCAAGCATCAAGCAGAAGCTATAAAAAATGAACATGCATGAGAAACGAAGAACGGCGAGAAAAGCTGAAAAAGTTGAAAAATGATAAATTTTGGCTAACACTGGAGACACCAGGCGCCCCTGCTCAGTTTGGGTGCCGAAACCTTCATGCCTTAGAATATTTTTGATTTTCGGCAGCCGAGACAAGGAATGCACGTCAAATGAGGTTGAAAGTTGAAAATTGCATAAAATTTTTTAAGTCTGCTCAACATGGGCACCCCTAGACAAGAAGGGCGCCCATCTTTTTGGAAGGTTAGATGATGAAGTTAGGATTGGCTCTCCCAGGCAACATTGTTCAGGTTCTCGTCAGCTTCGCATCGGATGTCTTCGTCAGCTTGTCAGATCACTTAGTTTCCGACAAAGCTAGATCAAACAGGGGCCATGATGAGAGGTGTTTAGAACTCTGAAGTGAAAAAAGATGAAAATATTCTAACACTGGTAGACATGGGCACCCTTGGAGAAGAAGGGTGCCCAAGATTTTGAGAAGTGAAATGATAGAATTTGCAAAAGACTTCTCCAACATGACTTCGTCAAACTGGATCCAGTTGTCCAACGCAACCATCAACATGTTTGTCGGAGGAGGTAGTCATCAAATATCGCCAGGCGAACAGAGGAGGAAAAGTGAGAGAAAAGAGAGTTGGAAGCAACAGTGAAAAACTCGAAATAAAAACTATCTCTGGAAGCCATGGGCGCCATACTTCAAGAAGGGCGCCTAGGGTTTTGAGCCACCAAAGGTCAATTTCCAGAGACGAGGTATCCAGAGGACCCCTTTTAGAATCATCTCAGCTATCCAGTGAGTCCGTCAGCCAGTCATTCTGATCAGTGCAACGCCCGGAATTGTGGATTCATCTGAAGGTCAGAAGACAAGCATAAAATTGAAGATCATAAAATTGACTAACTCTGAAGAAAATGGGCGCCCTTTTCAAGGATAGGCACCAGACAATTCAAAGGATCAAATGAATTTTTTGGCAGATGACGTCTCCAACATCATGTTGTCAGATTCGACCAGGCTCCACAACGGAATGTTCAGCTCATTCGTTGGATTAATAAAGAAGCCGGGAGACAGAGTCAAAGTAGGGTTGAAAAATCAACAGAAGTTGAAAACGGTGAAAAAATGGCTAAGTCTGGAAAAAAGGATGGCATACCTCAAAAAAGGCACCCAACTTCTCATGCCTTAGTCAAATTTTTGAAGATTTCAAAAATTGAAGTTGAAGACCAAAGTCTAAGTTCATTACACAATCTTGAATTAGGGTTTTGAGGAATTAGGGCAAAAGAAAGTTGTTTTCTCAAGGCAAAGCATATTTAAAACACTTTTGTGTTGTATTTTTCATTATTTTCTTGCAGGTATCTTCAAGGAGAAACAGAGCAGCAACTTCAAACTCTTATTTTCATGATTCAAGAGAATAACTTGCTGGTTTTTCATAATATTTTCAGATCAGCATTCAAGAAGGCTTGCTTTTTCACACTTTTTCATCCAGAACATCAAATCTTTGAAGAAGGAGGCCAATGCTTTCGATTTTCAGTGAGCTGGTTTATATTGGTTCTATCTTTTGGATAATTTTTGGAGAATTTTCTCAAGGTTGCAGCAGCTGCTTTTTGTCTTGCATGTCAAAGAAAACTTCAAATTTTACAACTTCCAATCTTCTGGGTCTATCTCAAATATTCTTCTGGACGAAACCCACATCATAGCTTTCTCAGTGAAACTTCAAATGACTGCTTTTTAAGTGAAACTTCAAGGTTTTCAAAATCTAATCAACTGGGTTCATCCAGAACGTGCTCATGAACAATACCCAGATGCCAGCTTTTTCTGCTTTTTTCGGAGAAAATTAGGGTTTGTTGCTTTTTCAATCTTCATTCAGGATTTTCAAAAAACAGACGATCTGGGTTGGCTCGTAACGAAATTCTAATCAAAACCCATATCTCTAAAAAAATTCCAAAAATTCATCCGTTTGACGAAGAAAATCAACAAGGTATTTTTTAGGGTTTGTGCTGGGCTTGTCAGAACCTAGTCAAGTTTACAATCAATCTTCATGTTTTTCAGCATAGAGTACTCTCCTATTGAATTCAGAGCCAAACAAGTGTTGTATCACGATTATCTAAACGGATGATGTTGGGAAGTGCTTTTCAGTATCATCATCGACATAAAATGTCATCATCTCAGTTGAAGAACGTGCAGAGAGAGTGGTATGAGCGAAAGGACAAGCGCCAGAAAAAGTTGTGCAAAACTCTTCCGTGGGAGAATCAAGAGAAGTGTCAGAATGCATAAAGTTGCAGAGCCGCCAAGTCATCTTTTGAGGCAGTGATGTTTTTCACGAACATAACTCAGAAAGAAGCTGAAGAGGTCAAAAATTCACTAAGTTTGATCGCAAAAAAGGAGATCTTAGAAAAGCGGAATATAGCTAAATATAGTATCAACACTCCTGATAAAGAGGCAGTTTCCCGGTTTTTGGCGAATGTGAGATTTAAAGCGACAATCTTCTAGAAGCTTTTTCCAAGCTTTCTTTCCATTCTTATTTCACGCTTTCTTTCTATTCTTATCCATTCTTTGAAAAAGAAGGAAAACAAATGTCACGAGTTGGCACTTTCCGTTTTAAAAGCTTTCTAGGGTTTAGATGTTTTAATCTCTTCTAGATTTAGAAATAAAGCTTGCATGTTGGCAAGCAATAGTTGTAAAAGCAAGGAGATTTTAGGGTTTCCTACTCCTCTGCTTAGTTATAAATAAGAGCAGTGTTTGCTCATTTTAGTTGAACCGTGCTTGTGATAACAAGACATAAGTGTCATAGTACCTTCTCTTTGTTATTCAGTATTGCTCACTTTGTGTAAGAAGCAAGTTTGCATGCCTCTTTAGCTGCAAATACTTGTTTAGTGCATGTGTTGTGTTGATTATAATTAGGTTGATTGCATGTTGCAAGCCTGTTGCTACGACTTGCTGTCCCGAAGTTGTAATCCTTGTTCCAGAAACTTGAGTAAATAAAATCTTGAGCGTGCTTTGTCTACCTTGATATAAATATCTCAAGTTTCCGTCTATTTGTTTTGTGTTAGAAGTATGAGTAAATAAAATCTTGAGCGTGCTTTGTCTGCCTTGAAATAAAAGTCTCATATTTCCGTAATACTTTTATGATCTCTTTTTCAGCTTGCCTTAAAACGTATGTTGAAGAATAGTTTATTTAAGTATATTTGTCAGAAATCAAACTCGTCCATTTCCAAACTCTCTTGCTCTGCATTTACTTGAGAGGGTGGAAACGTTTTAAGCGTAGGTTAAGTTGTAGCTGTCTAGTTTCATTAAAGGGAAAACCTCAGCCGCAACATCTAGTGTTCTATAACCTTGTTTTCTTGCAGCTGAACCAAAAAGATAGGCGTAATTAAGTTTAGATTACTTTTCTTTATGCAACTCAACAAAAGAGGGAGCTTCCCCTCCTAATTCGAAGAGCAGTTTACTGCACATAGTTGTCCATTTCCAGAACGCATTCCAGAGGTGCGATTTGAAACACCAACAGGTTTGATGTGAATATGTTAGGTATTCCAAGGGGACTTATGTAATTGTTCAACTTCTTGAAGAAGATGAAAGATTTGACTATAATGCTCTGATTTCTAAACTAACCCAGAAAATGCTGAATTTAAAAGGGATGAGGGTAGGGATTCTATAGTCTACTCCTAAAGGTGGAATACGAGGATCGACTTCAACAAGCTTCGAACCAAACTTTGTTTTGCCTCCCTTTGGACAACTTCTACAAAATCGGTGCAATCTTCAAAGGATGAAAAAAAGTTTAAATTATGACACAACATGCACATACCATCACAATGATGCATATGGACATATGAATCACAATTGAAGTTAAGTGCCAATACTCCAGCTGACCACACAAGGCGAACTTACCATCAACAAGCCCGCTAGTGGTATGGATGAAAGAAGACTTGCTCAAATCAAACGTCGCGTTCCACAATTACCAACTATTTGTATAAAATAAAATCTATTTTACTCTATCTACTTGAATTAGAAAGACGAAAAAGCCTTGTCAACTGCTCACAACGAAAGATAGAATCACCAATCAATGAAATTCTTTGTATTATGAGAGTCCTCCACAACAACCTTTTACAAAAACTTTCAAAGGGAAAGCTTTTCTTTCCTTTTGAAACTAAGTTAACTTCTAACTATTCACTATATGCTCTCTACTCTCTGGCTCTGCCTTAACTCTTGGTCTAATTCTAATATATTACAAATGAGGGGGGGATGTCCCTTTTATAATAAGCCCATTTCAGTGGACGGTTCAGATTTGATTACAATAAAGGGCTCAGATTGAACCACATATGCTCTAATTAGGGTTTTTGCCCTAAAAACCGCCACAAAGGAGTGGGTAATAAATGCACAGAAGATTCTCCACTCCCCTGCAGGAACCATAATGAGCAATTAATGCCCATCACCATCTTCTAGAAGATCCTCGTCCAACAGAGCGTTTTCGTTGTCCCTTTTCCGAATAGCAAACTCGATCAAACGGGCCAACATTACCTGAACCTCCTGAACTAAAATTGACGGGATGTGGTTGAGTTGGAATTCTAGCACCGTAACTGTCTTCCTGTGCCGATTATAGGACTTTCTCCAAACAACCAAGGCTTCCTGCGTGTTCTGAATTATGCTGGAGAAAGTGGAGATATTCTCAAAGTCGTCTTGGACAAACAATCTCACGACTGAGAAGAAGGGAGTCAACCTATCCCTCAAGCCATCTACAGTTATCTCTTCCGGAGCCAACCTCCTACCAAATATGGCCTCCAATGTATGCTTCTGGAGCCAACCTCCTAGCAAGACTGAGTTTGTGACCATGTGGGTGATGCTTGCTCCATCCTCAAAGGTATCGGTTGGGTCGACACCTCTTCTCGTGTTTCCGCAGCTTGGGCAATCTGCTTTCCTCTTCTCACCGATAGTGGCCTCTGATCGCCCATCAAGTTATAAATAAGAGCAACTGATCTGCTCTTAAGTCTGCTTACGTGCCTATCGACCCAAGCCCTTGTGAAAGTCATCACCGGAATGGAAAGTGTGTCCAAGTCCGTGATTTCGGGCTCAAACCAATCAGGTGGTGGGATCGGAGTATTTCTTACTGACTCATAGTCAGGCTGTATAACGTTGACATCTTCGTCAACCTGATCGGGAACTGGAATGACTTCACACTCTCTGATCAACTTGAGGGGGAGCCTATTAAACATTCTCCTTCTTATCTCAGCCTCATCCACTGCATTTGCCCAAAAATCCTCTATATGAGCCTTATGCTTGTACTCAACATTCTACACCACTCGGATATTATTATAAAGATCGAAATCCTACTTGCCCATGTGATATGAGAGATGAAAGAATTGCAGCTCATCCTCTGCCTGTAAGGAGGGGCACACTTCACTGGAATTCCCCACGGCGATAGGAAAATCCAGCCCCTTCTTCCTCTTCTTCTTCTGAATTTTATCGTAGGCAATGAGTTGCCTAGATACTTCTAGCATTACTATCCGATCAGTGGGGTACCTTGACAATCGGTATGGATACGAGGTGAACCCTTGCAGCCTAATATATGTGAATTTTGGAAATTGGATGAGCCAATATCCATACTCCTCAATCAACGCCTGTGCTTCCTTTGATATTCTTTGCTGCGTTCTCTACTGAAGGGTCCTTGCAATGTGCATTGTAAATGCATCATTCGCACGCTTGTAGCTGGCAATGTTAGTCAAATGTAATTGGGTGTAGGCCTCGTGGATCTTGAACTGGTCTGGGCCACAATCGATCGGCTCCTTGTATGTTATCCCTCGGTACTTGGTCATCCGAGCCAACATATGCATCACGTACGAGCTTATATAAAAGGTCTTTGTCCTCCTCAGGCTCCTGAACTGTTCATGTATGTTGTCGCTAATCATCCTAGCCCAATCAACACATTCCTTTCCCTCCAAAATGATCTCGATGTAATAAAACATCCAAGGCTTGAAGATGTATGCTTGCGAACTCCCATTTACTCGACTAAGCATCATTATCAGGTCACAATATTCTTGTTTCACATCTTCAACAATTATTTGCTTTGGGAGCTTAGTGCGGGGTGGCTTTAGCCTTGGCATCTAGACTCTGTTGATTACAGTGGCACACCTTTTGAAGGAAAAGGAATACATTCTATCTGCTCTGTCCGTTGTCCTGTACAACATTCTTTCGGAAGTGGGAATCCCAAATGCCTCTCCGGTAGCATCTGGCATGAAGTTGGCAAACAATTTGCCATCTGGAGAGACAATAGTTCTGCTTTCCGTCTTGTAGCAATTCGTGCACTCCATGATTAATTCTGGACACTGTATTGCTGGTGGAAAACCAGCAACTGCGTAGATCCCACTTTTCATAATATTGTGCGCTGTGACTGACGGTTGATGACCTCCCAACCCGTACATCCTTGATTTAAGTGCATTTAGATTAAATGAACCAAGGTTGGTGTCATTTAATCCTGCCAACTTTGAAGTGATCGTTGACTTCGAAAGAAATGGCTTGGCGAGCTTTTTGATCACTGCTTGTCGGGATGAGCTTGCCTTGCCTGCCTCAATGTTTGTAGCTTTTCCTGCAGCTCTGCTTGTTCCCGCAACATTTGTTCTTGCTTCATCCATCTGCAAAATAAAATAGAATAAGTTAGACTGCAAATTCTGGATAAAATAAATTAATCCTCGAGATGGCTGCAAATACGGAGTTAGCTTTGAAAATAAAATCCCTCAGGATAAACTTCTAACTCCAAACTTCAATCTTTTAAAAGCCTCTAAGCTTAGAAAGAACTTTTAGGAATGTACTTCTGACTGGTGAAGAAAATTTGCAGCAAACTAACAACTTTCAACAAGTAGTTAACTTCTCCAGCATAAAATTTCGAATCTCTGACTTCAACTTGTCAACCCTTCTGCCTTCAACTCTCATCAACAAGAAGAAAATAAATCACTGCAGCATGGAATTTCAAACTTCTTCTCAACTTCTCAACACTTAAACTTTCAGTAGTTTGAAGATAAAAATCTCCAGCCACCTCAAGAACTTAACTCTCAACAATTAACTTCCTCAACACTTCGAAAATAAAGACTCAAGCATAGAATTTCGAAATTTGCAGCAACTTCAACTGTTAGCAGTTTGAAAAAATAAATTCTCAACAACTTCAACTCTCAGTAGTTTGAAAAAAAAAAAAAACTCCCACAACTCTCAACACTTGGAAAAATAAAGCTCTCAACACCACTTTCAGCAACATCAAAAGATTTCTTCTCACCAATGTTTCAACCTCTCAAAGAATTTCTTTCACTTCAGCAACTTTCAACTTTGAAATGTTAGAAGAAATGAGAGAAATGGTTGCTTAAATAATTCTTCACAAAGAATATTGCCAAGTAGTGCGGATGTTATTTTTAGCACCTTCATCAATTCCCCACTCTCTCCACTTAGAATCTTCCAACTTAGGTGCAGTAGTGGGCTAGTTGTCATAGCACTTGCCATTAATGAAGATCCCTTCTTTTTCAAAATTCGAATTTTTCCCTCCAGTCTGCCAGTTAACTCCCAATAATTAAACAACTTGCTAGAAAATCACTCTGACTTGATTTGAAAATTCCATTTTAAAATTCTTGCAATGTTTAATCAAACTCAACTTGAAAAAATTCATGGGAGATTCAAATTTATCTCCAACCTGTTAAAACATCTGTCGTTTAAATCATCAACTTTATGAAATTGCCTTAGACAATTTAAATCCTCCCTTTTAAAATATATCACCCGGACGATTTAAAATCACTTGCCAGATCACTCGATCTTCAAAATTTAATCTCCCTTTAGAAAAATACTGCAGACAAATATTCCCCTTTGAAAATAAAATTTTCCCTTAGGAAAATAAGTCGAAATTTTACTAACTCATGGGTGTATTTTCAAGGGGGGTTCATTTAAATTTTTTATTTAACCCATGGAAAAATATTCATTAACTTTGATTCTCCCCTTTGAAAACGTCTCATCACCTTGCCTACTCATTTAAATGCCTTAGAAATTTTCATATTCATCCATATCCAAGGCGTATTTTTATGTAGTTAAATATTTTATTTCCCTTAGGAAAATTGCTTGATCATTTTCTTCCTTGGCGTATTTGACCCTTGGCATTTTATTTTTCCATACTTAAAAAAATAACTTTATCTCTTTAGCAACCTTGAGCACATTTAGCATGGTGGACTTTGGTTTTTTTTTTGCCTTAGAAATTTTTCTAATCAACTCCTTCATGGTGGGCGTGTTCAGCAAGGCAAGCTTCAATCTTACAAGCTGGGCGCATTTTATACCTTGCACTTTCGTTTTCAATATTTAGAAAAAATTTCCCCACTTTGACCCCTTCATGTCTGGGCACCTTTACACATGGTAACATTGATTTTCCCACACCCTAGGCCACTTATTACCTCCCACTTACCTTGGGCATGTTTGACATGTGCAACTTTCATTTTGTTGCCTTAGAAACATTTTTGATCAACTCATCTTGGCTTGGGTGCAAATTAGAGGTGGTACTTTTATTTTTCGTGCCTTAGATAAATTTTCTTCAATTACTATCTCCCCCAAGCTTGGGCGCATATGATATGGGTTACTTCTATTTTTGCCTTGGAAAATTTCAAACACCCTTTTCTAGGCGGATTTCACCCTTGATACTTTCATTTGTGTGCCTTAGGTGTTTTTACCTTAGAAACTTTTTGCCATCTCTTTCCAACCAAGGGCGCATTTGAGTGTGGGATCTTTCATTTAAGGGTGCAAATGAGGGGGTCTTCATTCCATTTTGTGCCTTAGGATATTTCTAAGTGTTTGTCCCCTCTTCATCTCCTTGGGCGTATTTTAGAAGGTCTACTTCTATTTTCATCATGGGCGCATTTCCATGTGTTCACTCCCATGTGTTCCAAAAGAAATGAAACACCACTAGATTCTAATCTTTTGGGTGGTTAATGAAAGGCAATTACTTATTCATGGGGAAATGATTCTCTAGGAGCTAAATTAAGGAAAATTATCCCATAGGTAAAAGCATGTAATGTCCCCATTTTAGCCATTCGCTCTTTCGTGACTGATAGCCTATTTCCAGAAGCCCGTAGGCTTGTCAGAGGTGAAATTAGGGTTTCCTATCTTATTGGGGTTCTGAGGCATTTTTGAAGGTTTGCATGTATGCATTTATGATGCGTGTCTGGTGGAGTTTTCTGGGTTTTTGGAGAGCTTCAGAATGGTGTAACATGCATCTCCATTTGACAACCTTTTCCAGAACTTGCTATTTTTAGCCAGCACATTGGAGTTTTGAGTTTTGGATTGCGGATTCTTTCTGGGTTTTCAAAGAACTTCGCAGTGGTATGACATGCAAAGGCATTGGGCAACTTTTCAAAAATTGCTATTTTTGTAAGTTCTTTTTTTGGCAGCGCCTTCTTGGGCAGAAGCATCAGCAGTTAGCTCAGTTTCCATTTCGAGTAGTGCAGTTTGGAGCTTAATTGGCTTTCAACATTTTGAGGTCCATTTTGGTGAAATGATTTATTTTAAGTCATTAATGTTTTAAAATTCATTTTAGGCCCCATGACCTAGATTAATGACTTAATGTTGTTTTAAAAGGGGGGCATTAAGGGAGGACGCCTTATGAAGGAAATAAACAAATTAAACATTTAAATGTTTAACTTTTCCCTAAGGAAACTTGGATGCCAAAATCAAGAGGAGAAAAAATGTGAAGTAAATGTTTTAAAAATTAAATTATTGCAAAAGTAAAATGGGCATCCCTTTTGGAGGAAGATGGAAAGCCAACAGTCATCTTCAATTCTATAAAAGAAGGCCTTTTCTCTCTCATTTATCATCTTGGAAAATGTTGTAAAGTTATGCTGCTGAATTGATTTTAGAATCCAACTAAGGGAGAGCTTAGCAATTCTACTCCATTCTTCGGTCCTGAAACTATGGTCTCCTAGATGGTTGATTGAGAGTGTGCTTCACCCAGAAGTGCACATTAAGCTTCAATGTTGAAGATTTAGATGTTATTTTCAGTCTCTATGTTGCTGGTGTTCATACAGCTGAAGTTGAATTTTGTTAGCAGTTTTTTGAATAAATTTAATCTTGTTCTGGGTATCGATGCATTATGATTCTAGACCAAGGGCGCCCCTCTCCATAGAAGACAAGAATTTAATTTGAAGTATTTGATTTTATCTTGCAAAATCGCCCTTTTCAGTAGGCCGTACCATTTCAAGAGGCATTGGAGTTCGTGCTAAATAATTGGTGGAGTTTTGATGCAATTTTGTCATTGCACATTGGGCGCCTATCCTCCAGGGAGTCATTGCAATTCGTTTCATTCAATTTGGAGGTATATTTGGAGAGTTTTGAGCATTTCGTTGAGTTTCTGTTTGCTGGTTGATTATTTTCAGTTTGCTGGTTTGAGAAATCAGATTGCTTTAAGTTCAGATTTTGGTTGGGTGTTCAATAATTCAGAAGGGTAGCATTAAGAGAGATCATCTTCTATCAATTGTGCTTTGAATTCTATTGTAATCACTTGTAATTTGCAGTAGTATTGTTTCAGTCATTCTTTACTGCTTTACTTGTGCATAATTCCTCACATATGTAACCTCTGGATGGTTTACCGCCAATGTGGAAAAAGAACTCAGTTTATTTCTCTCATTTTGTACCCACTGAAAAGTGATGAATTCCCACTTACGAGTGGATGTCTGCCGCAGCAGATGAATTCTTTGATTTGTAATTTCATTCCCCCCACTGATTAAGTGGAAGTGTGGAAATCTCTAATGGCTGGTTCACCGCCTAAGCTTATTTCAATTTTGTAATATGCACTTCGCCATATGCTATCACCTCGCCTTCCAAGGATCTGAGTGAACATTCTTGGCGTTGAGTTTTATCTTTTCACTTCCAATTGTAATTAGTTTCAGTTATTGAGTTACTCAACTCCTAGGGATCCTTTGACCATATGCCCGCCCCTCCTCCCTCATCGAGTCTTAGGGCGCATTCTTGGTTAGAGTTACTATTCCACATCGTTTTGGTTTTGGAGCTAACCTTAACGGGTGTGTGTTGCATTGTATTTGAGATTGAAATCAAGAAAAAATTGGTAGGCATATTTCAAAGCAATTGGAAGCAATGAGATCCATTTCTTTTCAAGGAGTAAACTTAATTTGGGGAGTAGTTTGGGTCATCTAGCTAGCACTTTTGGCCAGAATTCTCAAAATTTCTGAATCTGAATTTTGCTATTTTCTATGTTGTTTTACAGTTTAAAGGCCCTTTAGAACAGAATTTTCCGTTGGGAGTTTTTCCTAGATGCCCCTAAATGACATTGGAGTTGCCTTTGGTGGCATCTAAACCAGTTCACAACGTAAGCTTTATTAAAGCAACAGGAGAGAAAGACTCAACATTACAAAGCATCAAACAAGTGACACATTCTCATTGTAATTGTGCCTATTAAAAAGCTTATGAAGAGAAGCCGAGTTAACTATTTGTGAAACAATCTACACAAGCAAACAAATATGAAATCTCAACAAAGCAATAACAACACTCCTAATATGCTAGTTCAAGGCTTAAGCCACCAACATGAAGCCTATGCTAAGTAATATGTCCCATTTCACTTATGATATATCTAACAAGCTTTCTATTGGCCATTCAATGTTTGAATTTTGAGTTATGATCTAGGAGTTACTACCCTAACATGTGTCACCACCAGAATAGTACCACTCAAACAATCAATTTCAACTTCCGAGGACACATGTCACTCTTGTGAGGGATGGCTTCAGATCTCAAGGAGAACCATTCATTTACCACTTTTAGCAACTCTTGTTTTTGTATTAAAACAATAAAATACATGGTTTCAAACAAAGAATGTAGAGTTCAACGCATCCATCTTTCTCACAATGATTGCCCTCTTCATAAACTCTTTCTTTTGCAATAAAATCTTATCATTAAGAAATTTCAGTCTTCTCAATTTTCATTTTGGTAATCTTCAAATTTTGTTTATAACCTATTCAGTCTATTGCTAGTGTTGCCCCCTAAATTAC
Organism: Sequoiadendron giganteum; assembly: GCA_007115665.2. Taxonomy (NCBI): domain Eukaryota; kingdom Viridiplantae; phylum Streptophyta; class Pinopsida; order Cupressales; family Cupressaceae; genus Sequoiadendron; species Sequoiadendron giganteum. The sequence goes on along the minus strand of CM021102.1, from coordinate 14,462,970 downwards.
AACATTAATTGAGAGCAGAGTTTTCTAAATGTTTGGCTTACATTGAAAGTCTTCAGATTTTACTTTCTAGTTTCATCTTGTAGTTTAAGGTATTATTCTCAATATCATGAATATATTCTTCAATAGAATATCTGTTGAGGTTGTTTTTGAATCTTTCTCCTGAAAGTAACATTTTAAGGATTTTTTATGTTTTGATAGTTATTGCCCTGTAAGAAAGGACTGTGGTCTGCCTTGCAAAATTCTTTCTAGGTATTTAACATATGATGAATCTATCTAAATCATGTATTCCTTTACAGAGCGTGTTCATGCTGATGTTGTTGAATGTGCATGTGTCATTGGGCTTCCTGAGTTGAAGGTTAGTTGATCGATCCATTTGGACTTCATTTGTACTATATACATGTTACGTAAGATTTACCATCAGCTGAAAAGTAATTAACATCTGTACACATTATTCCAGATATTACTTGTGAAGGATAATCACCATCTCTATCGATCACATTTTCTTCTGTGGGCTTTATAACTTTTTTCTTTTCACTTCTGATGCTTCGTATCTGACTGTCTCTTATTTCTAGATGAGATATTTTAAGTCATGTGGCAATCTGGTGTCATTACTGTTTAGATGGAAAGTCCATATTTTCGTGTCATTGATGTACTGTTTCAGATTTCAAATGTATTGTGTTCTTATGTCCCTACCTTCACATGATGCAATTGTTTGGCATTGGCTATTGTTAAAATACCTATCTATATGCTATTGTGAACACATGCTATTTCATCCATGCATATAGTCTTATGTGCATTTTATGGTTGAATTTATAGAAATTTCACTGTTCCTTGATTTTTTAATGTAAATTATGTTGTTAATCACTGCTTGGCTTTTCCAAATCTCGGGAAAATGATTTCTTTTCAGGTTTTGATTGCAATTTAAGTACCAGGTAGCATAGTTTAAAAACTCGCACAAAAACTTGCAGACTCATAAGACAAACCTTTGGGCAAATAACTCACAAGTTAACTCATCTGCAATTTTTTTGCAATTTCTTGGTGAGTCACTCACAAGTAAACTCCCCAAAAATTGTTAGGTTGACCAAAAAATTGACTTTACAACTGATCTGAAATTGATTCAAGTGGTTCAGATTTGAAAGGTTCTAAAGACAGGCATATGTTTGAGCAGTGTTATGGAGCAGCTTCATGCTACTTTCAGCAATATATTGAACGTTAGGATGAATATATAGAGAGGGCATGATTGTAGGAAAGTTCTACCGGATTCTTGACAATGGTTTGGAATATTGACATGACACTTGTGGAGGCATAGTCTTTGCATCACTTGCAGTAGGGGAGCTTTGATACTAGTATGTTGCTGCTGAATTGTTCTTGCCAAAGTGTTGCTGAAGATCGACTATGCTGCCAAAGTGTTACTGACTGTGCTATCAAGGAGACTTTAGTTGCTGTTGACGTTCAACTGTCCTGCTAAAGTATTGTTGAAAGGCACATGATGTTGCTGAAGTAGACATGTTGCTACTGAAGTGCACAATTTGGAAATAAAAGACATTTTGTTCATTGACTGACTTTTGACTTGGATAAAGGCCAAGTTCGATGGTTTTGTTTTTTACTTGCATGGGCAGTGACAAGGTGGAAAAATGCAATGGGATGCAGACTATTGGTTATTTGTAGCCATATCATTGATTTTGATGAGTTTGTGGTTGTAGGTGCATGCAAAGTGGCCAATCAAGTATTGATGTTGCTTGCTAGCAATCGTTGGACTTGAGAGGATGGTTGAATAGTTGCAAATGTGCAACCTTTCCCATTCCAGAGGTAACCGTTTGTTTTCCTTAGTGCTGAGTGGTTGGAGAGGGGCAAAAGGAGGAACATTGAGATATTTTATATGAGAGTTTGTGATAAAGTAGAGCTCAATGTTATATGAGAGGTTATGGCTCTCCTTTCTTCATATAAGGAGAACAAGCAAAATAAGAGGAGATAGATGTAGTGGCATGTGATGTTATAACTTATTATGTCTGATTGCATATGACATGACAATGAACATTGGACACTGTGTTTGGATCTTTGAGATTTATGATTATATGACTATTGACACTAATAACTATGATCAATGATGTGCATTGACTATCAAATTGCTTTTTTGGCTATGAATGATTTTAAAACTATTTATCAGCTCTCTAAATTCAGTTTTTATGCATGTTTCTTAAGATTATTTTGTAAATATATGTTCATTTTTTTCCAGAAAATTTACCATGTTCTTGTCGAGTTCTTGAGTTAAAGTCAAATTTGGGTCTCCTAAGTTCTGCTGAGTCAGTTTTTTTAACCATGGTGGGTATGATATTAGCACATCAAATTGTAAGTTGTTGGTGCTCTTGCACAACTGTTTTCATCTTTGTGCATTTTTTCTCAAAAGTTAATAGCGTGTAAGTTTAATAAATTATTGGAAGTTTCTATATTTAATTGGATATAGGAAGCATTGGCCCTTGGGCTTATTATCACAAACAATAATCACATTTAGTTAATCAAACTATTTTTTCACGGGTATCTGTGGGTCAATCCCAATTGTTATCTACATCATGATGCACACCTTCCAACATAAGCTTCCCATGCACATTTGAACTCTTCCAAATTCAGGCTTTTAATTCCTTGCTCTTGAAAGATAAGAAAATTAGTGGTGTTAGATTTTAACAAATAAAAGACATAGATGCAGTACAGTCTTCAGCATATTTAACTAAGCATAAATCAACTATAGACTTTTAGATCTGCAACATAACAAGTCTAAACTTATCTATCCTAATTAATTATAGAGCTGGGAAGTGGAGAATAAATAATAAACTGGAAAATAACTAGGAAATGGAAAGAAAATACTCAAAATGAAAAGCACGCACTTGTCAAATGGTGATTTGAGAGTGGCAAAGAACTAGAAATGTTTGTAGTAGGTTGTCCCAAAATTTTAGAAGCTTTGGGATGTCGTTTGTGAAAAAGGGACGTGACCAGTAGGATGTATTAGGAATTTAGGATGTTAATAGTATATTCGGATATAGTGCTATATTAGAATAATGACAAAAACTAGTGTGTAACTAATATTTCACTTATCTTTTTGTTTCTGCTCTTTTGTAACTGCCATATTTATGGCCTTTGTAACTACAGTCTATTATTGGATGTTCTTCAATACTATAAAGCTGCCATCTCTCCTTGAGATTGGCATGCCAATTCCTCTCAATCTCGTTTTTTCAGTTTTTACCCCACATTGATATTAGAGCTGGATTATGTTGAGGAAGCTTAGCCATGTACAACACCAATTGCATGGAATTCAAAGAAGGTCGGAATGAGACAGGCTCATAGAGGTCATGTGGACTAAATCATAGGCAGGAAGGTTGCTGATTTGCAAGGTCACATACTTCTTTTTGTTGTGGATTTGCAGGCATGAAAAATAGAGGTTTTTTTTTAAAATCTAATTGTTAGTTTTACAGGCATGAGGGTACATCATGGCTAGTTGCAAAGAAGAAAATTGTGAATGAGCAAATTGCAGTTGTAGACATTTGAAAAATTAGGAGATTATGAGCCAAAAATCAAAATTTGCAGCTGAAAACCAAGAAAATTGTGGGTTGCATGGACAAGAAAATCATAAGTTTTACTTTTATAGGAGATTACTAGTCACACATTTTAGTTGCATGAACTTTAAAATCAAAGATCAAGCTCCTATTTCATTTGTATAGTGTTTTTTGTAGTCAAATAGTGAGGTTGTAGGCAACACAAAATTTGTGTCCAAGGAATCATGGGTGGATGCAAATGTTTAATTCACTGGGTGTATTCCAACGTCTTACAGAAGTAAACTAGATTACGTACAGAACATAGAAAAGTATAACATATTCCAAAACATCAATGCTTGAATTATGGAAAGCTTCTATTCATCTTCAGTAAATATTAACATGTACAATCATATGGCTGTCAACAGTACTAATCATAATATCCCCAACTACAAGAACTCATTACATATAACGCTTGGCGGTGGTTGAGCAACCAATCGTCGCGCCGTTTCATAACAACTAATCGGGACTTAGTTACCCGAGTACACATGACACTTATTACATTAATTTTTCATTCTACAACTATAGTTTTATTAAGCATAAACAACTGGCCAACTATGGTCGACTATGCTACGACCAACTACGACCGACTACAACTAAAGACTTTGATGGCTTACATCATCCCCCCCACAAAAGAAGTCGTCTTCTAGACGGCATGAAAAGTCAAAAAAAGATGCTACATAGAAAGCTAATGAGAGGAAGGGGGAAGCGAGGACATCCCTGGATGAATGATGATGTCGAGGTGGCTGCCAAAGAGTGTTGTTCCCTCAATCGCCTATAATGTCCCCATTTTTAGCACTACACTTTCCAGTGATTGATAGCCTATTCTCGGATGCCCGTAGGCTAGTCAGTGGCAAAATTAGGGTTTCCATTTAGAGGAGGTTTTGGAGGCTTGCATGCGAGATTTTCTGATGCATGTCTGGTGGAGCTTTCTGGGTTTTTGGAGAGCTTCGAGATGTGGTAACATGCATGACGAGATGTTGACTTGCAATTTTGGTTGTTCCTTGGTTGCTTTGGAGGTTTGCATGTTGGAGTTTTACAATTCTGATTTTGGATTCCTTCTGGGTTTTCAAAGAGCTACGCAATAGTGTGACATGCAACTGAATCAGATAAATTTTTTGGACTTACTATTTTTAGTAAGTATGATGGCTGCTCGGATTGTGGTTAAAATGACTTTGGAACAACTTACTATTTTTAGCAGTATGCTATTTTTAGTAAGTTCTATTTTTAGCAGTGTTATTTTTAGTAGGGTTTCTGCAATTCAATTCTATGGCTATATCTGGTGGGTCAAATTGAGCAGTTTGGTCTCTAACACCCTCGGTGCTATTTTGGCAATGCTATTTTTAGCAGCAGTTCACCAGTTCTGTGCAGAGGCTATTTTTGGCAGGTGTTCAGTAGTTTGATACTATGGCTATATCTAGCAGGGCAGTATATTCTATTTGGTCTCCAACTTTTGAGGTATTTAATTTGGCAAGTTAAATATTTGAGGAGATAATGTTTTAAGTGAAAATAATTCCTTTGCAATAATGGACAACTTCATAAAGGAAATTATTTAAGTGATTTACAATGTTTATTTTCACTTAACTTATGGGATGCCAATATTATACTTTATTTTCATTTTATAAAGTATATTGCCTTCATGAAAAATGGATGTTTTGGAGAAGATATTTGGATAATTATAAAGTATTTTCCTCATATGCTTTTGGATGCCTAAGTGAAGGAGGTAATGAAATGCAAATTACAATTTATTGAAGGTAAATGTGGATTTCACCTTGGGCGCCCTAATTGGAGGGAAAAGGAATTCGAATTTGGGAAGAAGTTATAAATATGAGACTTGACCTTCATTTGCGGTTATCTATTTTTTATCTTAACGAAATGCTACTGAAATGGTTTTAGACATATTGCTTCGAGGAATGCATACCTCCTAGCTTATTAGTTTCGTACTTGAGAGATAGTACCTAGCTGTTGCGATTGCTTCTTCAATCCAGAGGTTGCAAATTGAGCTTCAAGTTGGTTTTTGAGTGATATTTCATATTTTTGGAGTTGCTGGTTCGGTGCTTGGCTGAAGCACATTTTTACTCGTTGCTCCACACTCAATTTTTTGTTTATTCTAGGTATTGACCCTATGCTTTAGTCTACCTTGGGCGCCCCCTTCTTGCAAAGTTTCAGAATTCTTGGTGGGCTCTTGGTTTTTATCTTGTTGGTCGACTTCTCCCAAGTGATACTTTTGCCTGGGAAGTGCCAGAAAGTTTTAGAAAAATAAATAACTCCATTTTTTTGCAGTCTCTCAATTCTATCTTGATCACCCTTCTCTTATGCTTCATTTGCACTTGGTTTGACGTCATTCGGAGGTGTTTTGATGAAGTTATGTGCATTTTGGTGATTCTAGGGCTTGCTGGTATGAATTTCTGATTGCTGCAATTTTTATATCAGACTTGATATTTTAGTCCTTTTAACTATATTTCATATGCTGGATAGCTTGTACTTGTTTGGAGTTCATTTCCTAACATTTTGGAATCAAAATGAGAGCCCCATACCTCCTTTTATTGTTTTTTTGATGCTTTTTCGGAAAAAAACATTTTTTGTATTTTCGTTGCTTTTCGAAAAAAAATGCTTTTCTATAAGTCCCATTTTCCCCTAGGCATCCAATGCGGGGAAATAACCTTTTCACTTTATAATATTTAACACTAAAGTAATATTAAAACATTAGTGTAAATATTAAAATAATTCGAACCATCTTATAGAAAGCACCGACGAGACATCCAAAATGGAAACTTGTTGCACCAAGAAGCTATTGATGACGAGGGAAGATATTGGATTCCAAAACGGGCACTTATTAAAAATAGCCGTGTTCTCCAAGAAATTTGGAGAACAACTCAAATGGCCAAAAAAGCAACAACGAACATCACCACCATCCTCGAGGGCCAATAGAACACCAACACACCATTGGACATTGAGAAAACCCACCAAAGAGCTCTCCAAGAACCTTGTAGTCCCCTAACCACCTCCAATTAGCCTACGAGAACTTTGGAATAGGCTATCTGATGCAACATCTAACTAGGCTTGAGAAGGGGACATTACAGTCCGCCCTCCCCAAAATTACTTGTCCCAAAGCAATGCCAACTCATAAATTGGTCAAGCCTGGATGAAACTCAGTGTGATTGTAGAATCCCAAATAAGTCTAGAAGGTCTATAGCTCCATCTACTTGGAGCATTGTACCTTGGTATTGTTGACGTGCTTTTTATGACAGCGCCAGCACAGAATAAAGTTGCCCAACGGTCACTCTATTCTCTCTTGATCAAAGTGTCCCACATGCTAAGATTGCTTGAAAGTTCATGTGTTCGACTCCAAGGTTCCTTTTATCGCGAATAGACTCAGTTGGTTGATGTGTTTTGCTGGTTATTTCAAGGGGACTTACGTAGTTGTTCAACTCTGTGAAGCAATTAGGATATGAATGATTTGGCAATATGTTCTGGTATCTAAACTGACTCGAAAATGCAGAATTTAAAGGGGATAGGGATAGGGATTCTACAAATCTATTTCTAAAGGGTGGAGGACGAAGATCGACTTAAACAATCTTCAAACCAAACTTTGCTTTGTCTCCTTTCGAACAACTCCGACAAAGTTGGTGCAATCTTCAAAGGATGAGAAAAGTGTTCAAACTATGACGCAACACGTTCATACCGTCAATACGACGCATACAAACACATGAACCATAATCGAAGTTAAGTGCTGATACTCCAGTTGACCACGCAAGGCGAACTTACCATCAGCAAGCCCGCTAGTGGTATGGATGAAAAAGATATGCTTAAATCACCACGCCACACTCCACAATTAACAACTACTTGCATGAAATAAAATCTATTTTACTCTATCTACCTTGAATTGGAAAGACGAAATGGCCTTGCTAGCTACTCATAACAAAGAAGAAATCACCAAGCAATGAAACTCTTTGTATTATGAAAAGTGTTCACAACAACCTTTTACAAAACTTTCAAAGGAAAGTTTTCTTCCCTCCTCAATCTAAAGCTAACTTCTAAGCTAAATGCTATATGCCTTCTACTCTCTAGCTCTGATTCAACTCTTGATCTAATCTCTAATTCTAATGATTTACAAATGAGGGGGGATGCCCCTTTTATAATAAGTCCAATTCAGTGGACGGTTCAGATCAAATTACAATGAAGGGCTCAGATCGAGCCACATATGCCCTGATTAGGGTTTTGCCCTAAAAACCGCCACAGAGAGGAGTGGGCAATGAATGCACAGAATATTCTCCACTCCCCTGCAGGAATCATAATGAGCAATTAATGCCCACTACCATCATCACGAAGATCCTCATCAAGCAGTGCGTTCCCACTGGCCTTCTCCTTGATAGCAAACTCGATCAACCGGGCCAATACTGCTTCAACCTCCTGTGTAGAGATCGGTGGAATATGGTTGAGCTGGAACTCCAAGACTGCTACCGTCTGTCCATATCTGATGCAAGATTTTCTCCATGTCACCAAGGCGTCCTGGGTATGCTGAATTATACTAGAGAACGTGGAGACATTCTCAAAGTCATCCAGGACAAGTGACCTCGCAGCTGAGAAGAATGGAGGCAGTCTACTTTTCAAGCCATCAGCAGTTATCTCCTCTGGGACCAACTTTCTAGCAAATATGGCTTCTAATGTATTGAGGACTCCCCCCAAGATGTTGCCCATTGCTTTCCTCACTTTAGCTGAATCTGCCCTTGCTGCGTCGTGAAATCCACGGCCTGTGACCACCGAGGAGTACCAACTGGTGAAATCATACCTATCACCTCTCTGAATTACACCTCCATCCACCAAGGTTTCTAGAGGTACATGCATCAAAGCCCCCAAACGAAGTACAGTCTTCGTTTGATAGATGCGAGTATCACCCCAGGCCTGATCTACTATATCCATCCGTGCCAAAATACTTGAGGCCTGTCGATAAGCATCGGCAAGGTCCTCCATGAATTTCTCTGTCTCGGTATGAACACGGCTAACCCACTTGTCTGCCTCCGTTTCCATTTTCTTTAAATCCTCTAAGGCAACAATTGACTCATTCGGAAGCTCCGATGGACGTTCTACTGCTGGGTCTGCTGGTTCACCTGGACGTGCTAGATTCTGCATATATCCTATCAAGGTTTTGTGCTCTTTCTTCAATTTCTTATACTTCCCCTCCGTGCGGAGCAACTGATCCTTCAATGCCTGATAGGAGTTATCGAACTCCTCGATAACTTGGGCTCCCGTAGGACGACCCAACTCTATTGTGGTGATCACATAATTTTCAGGCCTCTCCTCGGTTCGATCACAATCTTCCCTCGGAATAGCCACCTGAAGCGTGCGAGAGCCTGATTCGTCGGTCGAGATCTTTGAAAACTTTCGGGCCCTTTTCTTCTCTGGTGGCGCACTGATCCTCCTGAGGAACTCTTCCATCTCAATGGCCGGATCCGTGTCATCCTCGGGTTCTCTCCTCATTCTGTCGGAAAGCCAATCAGGCACTGTCTGTTGTGGATTACAAACAACAAGGGGCTGTTCTTCCGTTGCCTCCATCTCGTGCACTTCCTCTCTTCTTGCACTGGTCTGCTCAGGCTCATCCTCCTCTATAATCTGGGTATCTCCCGACCCTTGGGTCCCTTGTTCTGTGTTTTCCTCTTCTTCCAAAGCCGTGTCCAACATCTGCCGAAAATGGGTGTCGGCCATTGTTTCCTCTTCCTCCTCATGTTGGCCGCCCCTGAATAGACTGACACTAGCTGATTCCCGAGCGTTGGGCTGATCTACCTCCTCAAGTCCCCGCTCTTCCTCTAATCCTGCCCTCTGATCGGCAAATAATGAAACCACTCTCAAACTCGAAGACTGAGTTTGTGAGTGCACGGGGGATGCTTGTTCTATCCTTGACGGTATCGGTTGGGTTGGTACTTCCACTTGTGTCCTCGATGCCTGAGCAATTTGTTTCCCTCTTTTTACCGATAACGGCCTTGGGTCACCCATCAAGCTATAAGTAAGGGCGATCGACTTGCTCTTGAGTCTGCATACATGTCTGTCGACCCAAGTCCTGGTAAAAGTCATCACCGGGATAGAAAGAGTGTCCAAGTCCATGATCTCTGGCTCGGACCAATCGGGTGGTGGGACAGGAGTATCCCTAACTGACCCATAGTCGGGTTGCATGACGTTGACATCCTCCTCCACCTGGTCGGGAACTGGAATAATCTCACATTCTCTAATCAACTTGAGAGGAAGTCTGGAAAACATCCTTCTTCTTATCTCAGCCTCATCCATTGCATTTGCCCAAAAGTCCTCCAGATGAGCTCTGTGCCGGTATTCAACGTTCTGTATCATCCGGATGTTCCTATAAGGATCGAAATCCTGCCTGCTTGTGTGATATGACAAATGATAAGATTGCAGCTCGTCCTCTGCCTCTCGGGCTGCCTGCAAAGAGGGACACACCTCAATGGAATTTCCCATGGTGATAGGGAAATCAAGTCCACCCTTCTTTTTCCTTTTCTGAATCTTATCGTGGGCAATCAATTGCCTAGATACCTCAAGCATTACTATGTGATCAGTGGGGTATCGTGGTAACCGATACGGATACGAAGTGAACCCCTGCAGCCTAATATATGTGAATTTCGAGAATTGGATGAGCCAATACCCATATTCCTCAATCAATGTCTGTGCTTCTTTAGATATTCTCTGCTGCGTCCTTTGCTGAAGTGTCCTCGCAATGTGCATTGTGAATGCATCATTTGCCCGTTTATAGTTGGCAATATTAGCTAAATGTAGCTGTGTGCAGGCTTCATGGATTTTGAATTGACCAGGGGCACAGCCGATTGGCTCCTTGTACGAACTCCCTCTGTACTTAGTCATTCTGGCCAACATGTAAATTACATATGAGCTCATGTAGAAAGTCTTCGTCACCTTCAAGCTCCTGAATTGCTCATCGATGTGGTTGCTAATCATCCTAGCCCAATCGACACACTCCTTTCCTTCCCAGATGATCTCGATGAAGTAGAACATCCAAGGCTCGAAAATGTAAGCCTGTGCACTCCCATTCACCCGGCTCAGCATCATTATCAAATCACAGTATTCTTGTTTCACGTCCTCGGCAATTATCTGCTTTGGGAGCTTAATGCGGGGTGGCCTCGGCTTCTGCATCCAAACTCTGTTGATGACTGCAGTGACTCTTTCGAAAGAGGAAGAGTACATCTTATCTGCCCTTTTGTTTGTTCTGTATAACATCTCCTCAGCAGTTGGAATCCCAAATGCCTCTTCGATGGCATCCGGTGTGAAGTTGGCGAGCAGTTTACCATCCGGAGAGACAATCGTCCTACGTTCTGGCTTGTAATGATTGGCGCACTCCATAATTAGCTCCGGACACTGAATTGCTGGCGGAAAACTAGCAGCTGCGTAGATTCCACTCTTCATTATATTATGTGCCGTGACGGATGGTTGATGGCCCCCTAGCCCGAACATCCTCGACTTGAGTGCATTTAGATTAAATGAACCAAGGTTGGTGTCATTTAATCCTGCCAACTTTGAAACTATTGTTGACTTTGGGAGAAATGGCTTAGCGAGCCTTTTAATCATTGCCTGCCGGGATGAGCCAGCCTTGCCTGCTTCAGTGTTTGCAGCTCTGCCTGCGGCTCTGCTTGTTCCCGCAACATCCTTTGCGCCAGCCATCTGCAAAATAAAATAGAAGAATAAGCTAGACTGCAGATTTATAAAATAAAACAATTCCCGAGATGGCTGCGAATACGGAGTTAGCTTTGAAAATAAAATTTCTCAACATAAATTTCTAACTCCAAACCTCGTACTGTATAAAAAATCTCTGAGTTTAGAGACAACTTTCAGCAACTGCACTTCTGACTGGTGAAGAAAAAACGCAGCAAGCTAATAGCTTTCAGCAATGTAGCTAATTTCTCCAGCACAAATTGTTCGAACCTTGACTTCACTTTGTCAACTTCAGCAGTTAGAGGAATAAAGAGTTGCCAGCAATATGAAATTTCAACTTCCTCAACTTCTCAACGTTTAAACTTCGCAGCAACTCCACTTTCAGCTCTTTGAGAATTAAATTCTCCAGCAACTCCGAAAAATAACTTCAACCTTCAACTTCGAAGTTGCAGCAACACACTTTCAGCTCTTCGAAAGAAAGAGTCTCGGCAAATGAAAATTTCTCCAGCACTTCGTACTTTCAGCAACTCAACACTCCGAAATAAAATAAACTCTCACAGAATTTCTCTCCTCAACCACTTGGAAAATATTTCAATCTCTCAAGAACTTCTTCAGCAACTTCAACTTGAAACAATGTGAGGAGAAATGAGAGAAGAGATTGTTTAAATAACTTTTCTCGGAGAATCCTGCTAAGTAGTGCTGGGGCTATTTTTAGCACCTTCATCAATTTTCCACTCTCTTCGTTCGGAATCTTCTAATTCAAGCGCAGTAGTGGGCTAGTTGTCAGCCGGTCATTATGGCAGTTGCTATTAATAATGATTCCTTCTTCTTCAAATTTCAAATTTTCCTCTTAGTCTGCCAGTTAACAGCTCGCGAGAAAAACAATCACTTGAATTCCATTTTAAAATCTCGCAGTGTTTAAATAAATTCAACTCGAAAAAAATTCGTGGGAGTTGTAAATATATTTCCAACTTTTAAAATGTCTGTCATTTAAATCCTCGATTTCATAAAATTTGCCTTAGACATTTTAAATTCTCTCATTAAAATGTTCAACTCCGAGTGATTAAAAATTATTTGCGTGCTCGAAATAATTCGTCCTTTGAGATTTAACTTCCGTCAGGAAAATAATCTAGTTAAAACGAGTTTCCTCTGAAAATATTAAAATTTCCCTTAGGAAATTAATTTTAAAATCTGTTAACTCATGGGTGCATTTTAAACGGGTTCATTTGATTTTCACTTGACCCATGGAAAATATTCATCGATATCAAATCTTCCCCTTGAAAAATATTCGTCAACTTTCAACTGCCTTTGGGAAATTTTAAAACTCATCAAATCATCCTTCCATGCCAAGGGCGTGTTTTTCCCCAATGAAATGTTATTCCATTTAGAAAATATTTCTAACATTTTCTCTACCATAGGCGTATATTTTTGATGAAATATTTATTTCATTTAAAAAAAATTCCTCACTTTACACCTCTGGCGCACTTGACCCCTTGGCATTTATTTTTTGCGACTTAGAAATTTTCTCCTGTCATCTCACATCTTGGGCGTATTTCTCTCAGTGATGTTTTATTTTGCTAGCTTTTACCCTTGCCACGCCTTAGAAACATTTTCAATCAAGGGCGTATTTAGCATGAGCCACTTTCATTCTCCACACTTAGAAAAATTTTTAAAAAAATCTCCACTTCAACTTGGGCGCATATTCATGTGTCTACTTCTACTCTTCGTGCCTTAGCATCTTATTGCCTTCTGGGCGTATTTTACTCATGCAAGCCTTGATTTCTCACTTAGAAAATTCTCAAACACTTAGAATATCCTTTCAAGGTGAGGGCGCATTTGCTAGGTTCCACTTTTATTTCGTTGCCTTAGGAAATTTTCTCCAGCAACCTTGGGCGCATATGGGGTCTTGAGCTTTCATTTTCTTGACTTAGAAATTTCTCCAAGTCTTAGCCATGTATCTTCTTGAGGGCGCATTTTGACCTCCCTACTTTCATTTTATGCCTTAGAAGAATTTCGGCCTCCACCATCCTTCTTCATCATGGGCGCATTTGCTAGGCCAAGCTTCCATTTTCTCTTGAGGGCGCATTTCACCCTTGACACTTTCGTTTGTGTGCCTTAGAATATTTCATCAAGCTCACTTTACACCTTGGTGAGGGCGCATTTACATGGGTCTACTTTCGTTTTTTTTTTGCCATGGGCGCATTTCAAGTGCCATGCCTTCACTTTACACCATGGGCGCATTTCAAGTGCCATGCTTTGATTTCCAATGCCTTAGAACAATTTGAAGGCACTTCCAAGGTGGGCGCAAATCACTAGGTGAGCTTTCACTTTCCACGCCTTAAAACTTTTTCAAGGCATCACTACCCTTGGGCGCAAATGAGGTGTTGCACTTTCAATTTCATACTTAGCCGCTTTTCACCTATCCTCTTCTTCCTTGGGCGCAAATGAGACCCCATGCTTCTGTTTTGCTAGGTGGGCGCATTTCAACATGTGAGCTTTCATTTTCACCATGGGCGCATTTCCTTGGTTCCACTTTCGTTTTCATGACTTAGAAACTTTTCACCTCTCTCCTTCCTCTTTGGGCGCATTTTGAGGTGTGAGCTTCTGTTTTATGCCTTAGGCGTTTTGAGAGAGTCATCATGGTGGGCGCATTTTGATGGGTCTACTTTTATTTCTGCCTTAGACAATTTTCAAGCCTCTGCCTGCCCCTGCTCTTGCATTCTATTTTTAGCAAGTTGTGCTATTTTTAGCAAATCCCTTGATTTTCAACCTCTAAGGCTCCGTTTTGCCTGAAAATTTCATCAGATGATATTCTCTGCCTTGTGAACCTGTTTTGTCAGTCCTCTGCCCTGACCTGCTATTAATAGCCACCTGCTATTTATAGTAAGTTTTGACTTTCTGACTTCAGTAGCTCCGTTTTGCCTGAAAGTTTCATCGCTTGATCTTGATAGCTTGAGGGTTACTCGGATGCCAACCTCGGGTGTAGACCTGCTATTTATAGCCGTGCCCTGACTTACTAAAAATAGTAAGTTCTCCGACTTTGCTCAAATTTTGCCAGCAGGTACCTTGAAGTGTGCTGACATGGGTGGGGTACTTTGTTTCGGCTATTTTTGGATTTTACCCCCTATAAAAGTGGAAACCCTAATTTGACTTGCATGTATCCCAAACGGTCTCCGTTTGACTTCGTTCCTTCTGCCTGTCGCTTTGTCTGCTTGCTGGAGTGTTGGGCGGCTGCCAGAGTGTACCTGCTAAAAATAGAAACTGCCTGAAAAGTGACTCATCCACTGCCGGATGGTTTTGCATGTCATATTGCCCGCGGGATCTCAAAAAACCCAGAAAAACCCAGAAAACTGGTCTGTATGCATGCACTGGCTAAAAATAGTAAGTCCTCAAAACTCGATCTTCTCCGCTTGCAAGTCACACCGTTGCGAAGCTCTCGAAAAACCCATAAAGAAAAACCCGACATGCGTTGAAAAACACTGCATGCGAACCCTAAAAATAGCCTCCGAAGGCTGAACTCTGAAAGTGGTTGTCTCGGTTTGCATGTTACATCACAGCGAAGGTTTTGGAAAACCCAGAAGGATTCTCCAGACATGCATCTAAAAAGCTCATGTGGAAACCCTGAAAATGGCTCTTGAAGCCTGAACTGCCAAAAATAGCAAGTCGTCTGATCTGGCTCAAAATTTACGTGTAGGCAGCTTGATGTTACCCGGATGCAGTGGAACTGACAGAATTCCAAAATCTCAATAAAATAGTCCCCAAATTGAATACTTACTACAAATAGTAAGTTGCCGGAATATAGTGAAAATTTAGGGGGACTCTGCTGGAAGTCTTCTGACTGCTGCACTAAGCTTAGATTTCAATTTTATGACTCGGTTTGACCTTAAATAAGCCTGAAGGATGAAAACCCTAATTACACAGACTTAACCAATACTTTAACCTGGGTCAAACGACAGGACATCCCCGGAAGGACCAGAGACCAGAGAGAGAGCGAACCAAAGCCAAAAGACCAGAATGGAGCAAAATTTAGGGGTCCCCATCTTGATGGGGTGATGTGTGAAAAAGGTCTAGCAGGTCTGCACAAATGACCTCCTAAAATTCTTGAAATGATACTACATGGGAAAGAGAAGAAACTATTAAGGGACTTAAAAATAATCAAATTCAAGAAGGGCAAAACATGATGGCCCTTGACTAGAACAAGAAATGAACTTATGAATGTAATATCTTCAAAATAAGTTAATAAGACAATCTTCATGCACAAGGATATAACACTACATTATAATACATGTAGGAGCTATAAGGCTAGATACACTTGAGAAGTCAGGTATCCAGAAGGCCTAGAAAGGATGTTACAATCTTTTTCAGGATTCTAAGGCTGGGTACACTTAAAGCAAGGTATCTAGAAGGCTTGGAAGAGGTGTCACAATCTTTTCCAGGATTACAAGGTTGGATACACTTAAAAGTAAGGTATCCAGAAGGCTTGGGTAGAGGTGTTACAACCCTTCCCTAAGATTCTAAGGTTGAGTACCCTTAAACAAGGTATCCAAAAGGCCTAGGAAGAGGTGTCACAACCTTTTCTTAGGATTCTAAGGCTGGATACCCTTAAACAAGGTATCCAGAAGGCCTAGGAATAGGTGTTACAACCCTTTCTTAGGATTCTAAGGCTGGTTACCTTTAAACAAGGTATCCAAAAGGCCTAGAAAAAGGTGTTACAACTTTTTCCTAGGATTCTAAGGCTGGACACCCTTAAACAAGGTATCCAGAAGGCCTAGGAAGAGGTGTTACTGAGGTGTTGCAACCTTTTCCTAGGATTCTAAGGTTGGACACCCTTAAACAAGGTATCCAGAAGGCCTAAAGAGAGGTGTTACAACCTTTCTTTAGGATTCTAAGGCTGGATGCCCTTAAATAAGGCATCTAGAAGGCTTGGGAGGAGATAATACAATCTTTTCCCAGGATTTAAGGCTGGATACACTCCATAGGGAGGTACCCAGAAGGCCTAGAAAGAGATTAGATGTAACAAGATGTTACAATCTTTTTCCAAGATGAAGACTACTATACCGACCAAGACTATCAAGAAAGTAAGGAAGGAAAGAGCTATAAGAATTGTTTGAGGACAAGCAATTTCAAGCAGGGGAGACTTGTGATGTCTCCATCACAAAAGAATATCTAAGATAAGTATACATTTAATATATTTATATATTGGCATTCAAATAGAGTAATCATTATAGAACATTAAATTATATATATAAACGTGACTAACTTGGGTACCATTGGTGACAGATTCGAAGAAAAGTGTAAGAGACCAGGTGTCTCTCAACCCAATCATTGGTTGATACTGCTATGTTTTTGTTTGTTTTCTGTATTTTTGATGTTTTTGTGGTTTTTTGTAAATAAAGGAGAATTGCGATTTTTCTCAAGAAAGCTATAAAAAATCATAATAAATTCACAGATGGAAAACAAGCCTCAAAATCACTCCTCAAATGATGGCACATCCATTTATTAAGCTTCAGGACTCATACAACAATGAACTGCGAACATATAAGAAAAAGGCAACATTTTTATTATAAAGAAAACTTGGTTATTGCAGCCGCCATACTGATAAA
>CM021102.1:14178917-14446012 GCA_007115665.2 Sequoiadendron giganteum | reverse complement strand
TTGTTAGCAGTTTTTTGAATAAATTTAATCTTGTTCTGGGTATCGATGCATTATGATTCTAGACCAAGGGCGCCCCTCTCCATAGAAGACAAGAATTTAATTTGAAGTATTTGATTTTATCTTGCAAAATCGCCCTTTTCAGTAGGCCGTACCATTTCAAGAGGCATTGGAGTTCGTGCTAAATAATTGGTGGAGTTTTGATGCAATTTTGTCATTGCACATTGGGCGCCTATCCTCCAGGGAGTCATTGCAATTCGTTTCATTCAATTTGGAGGTATATTTGGAGAGTTTTGAGCATTTCGTTGAGTTTCTGTTTGCTGGTTGATTATTTTCAGTTTGCTGGTTTGAGAAATCAGATTGCTTTAAGTTCAGATTTTGGTTGGGTGTTCAATAATTCAGAAGGGTAGCATTAAGAGAGATCATCTTCTATCAATTGTGCTTTGAATTCTATTGTAATCACTTGTAATTTGCAGTAGTATTGTTTCAGTCATTCTTTACTGCTTTACTTGTGCATAATTCCTCACATATGTAACCTCTGGATGGTTTACCGCCAATGTGGAAAAAGAACTCAGTTTATTTCTCTCATTTTGTACCCACTGAAAAGTGATGAATTCCCACTTACGAGTGGATGTCTGCCGCAGCAGATGAATTCTTTGATTTGTAATTTCATTCCCCCCACTGATTAAGTGGAAGTGTGGAAATCTCTAATGGCTGGTTCACCGCCTAAGCTTATTTCAATTTTGTAATATGCACTTCGCCATATGCTATCACCTCGCCTTCCAAGGATCTGAGTGAACATTCTTGGCGTTGAGTTTTATCTTTTCACTTCCAATTGTAATTAGTTTCAGTTATTGAGTTACTCAACTCCTAGGGATCCTTTGACCATATGCCCGCCCCTCCTCCCTCATCGAGTCTTAGGGCGCATTCTTGGTTAGAGTTACTATTCCACATCGTTTTGGTTTTGGAGCTAACCTTAACGGGTGTGTGTTGCATTGTATTTGAGATTGAAATCAAGAAAAAATTGGTAGGCATATTTCAAAGCAATTGGAAGCAATGAGATCCATTTCTTTTCAAGGAGTAAACTTAATTTGGGGAGTAGTTTGGGTCATCTAGCTAGCACTTTTGGCCAGAATTCTCAAAATTTCTGAATCTGAATTTTGCTATTTTCTATGTTGTTTTACAGTTTAAAGGCCCTTTAGAACAGAATTTTCCGTTGGGAGTTTTTCCTAGATGCCCCTAAATGACATTGGAGTTGCCTTTGGTGGCATCTAAACCAGTTCACAACGTAAGCTTTATTAAAGCAACAGGAGAGAAAGACTCAACATTACAAAGCATCAAACAAGTGACACATTCTCATTGTAATTGTGCCTATTAAAAAGCTTATGAAGAGAAGCCGAGTTAACTATTTGTGAAACAATCTACACAAGCAAACAAATATGAAATCTCAACAAAGCAATAACAACACTCCTAATATGCTAGTTCAAGGCTTAAGCCACCAACATGAAGCCTATGCTAAGTAATATGTCCCATTTCACTTATGATATATCTAACAAGCTTTCTATTGGCCATTCAATGTTTGAATTTTGAGTTATGATCTAGGAGTTACTACCCTAACATGTGTCACCACCAGAATAGTACCACTCAAACAATCAATTTCAACTTCCGAGGACACATGTCACTCTTGTGAGGGATGGCTTCAGATCTCAAGGAGAACCATTCATTTACCACTTTTAGCAACTCTTGTTTTTGTATTAAAACAATAAAATACATGGTTTCAAACAAAGAATGTAGAGTTCAACGCATCCATCTTTCTCACAATGATTGCCCTCTTCATAAACTCTTTCTTTTGCAATAAAATCTTATCATTAAGAAATTTCAGTCTTCTCAATTTTCATTTTGGTAATCTTCAAATTTTGTTTATAACCTATTCAGTCTATTGCTAGTGTTGCCCCCTAAATTACAACATTAATTGAGAGCAGAGTTTTCTAAATGTTTGGCTTACATTGAAAGTCTTCAGATTTTACTTTCTAGTTTCATCTTGTAGTTTAAGGTATTATTCTCAATATCATGAATATATTCTTCAATAGAATATCTGTTGAGGTTGTTTTTGAATCTTTCTCCTGAAAGTAACATTTTAAGGATTTTTTATGTTTTGATAGTTATTGCCCTGTAAGAAAGGACTGTGGTCTGCCTTGCAAAATTCTTTCTAGGTATTTAACATATGATGAATCTATCTAAATCATGTATTCCTTTACAGAGCGTGTTCATGCTGATGTTGTTGAATGTGCATGTGTCATTGGGCTTCCTGAGTTGAAGGTTAGTTGATCGATCCATTTGGACTTCATTTGTACTATATACATGTTACGTAAGATTTACCATCAGCTGAAAAGTAATTAACATCTGTACACATTATTCCAGATATTACTTGTGAAGGATAATCACCATCTCTATCGATCACATTTTCTTCTGTGGGCTTTATAACTTTTTTCTTTTCACTTCTGATGCTTCGTATCTGACTGTCTCTTATTTCTAGATGAGATATTTTAAGTCATGTGGCAATCTGGTGTCATTACTGTTTAGATGGAAAGTCCATATTTTCGTGTCATTGATGTACTGTTTCAGATTTCAAATGTATTGTGTTCTTATGTCCCTACCTTCACATGATGCAATTGTTTGGCATTGGCTATTGTTAAAATACCTATCTATATGCTATTGTGAACACATGCTATTTCATCCATGCATATAGTCTTATGTGCATTTTATGGTTGAATTTATAGAAATTTCACTGTTCCTTGATTTTTTAATGTAAATTATGTTGTTAATCACTGCTTGGCTTTTCCAAATCTCGGGAAAATGATTTCTTTTCAGGTTTTGATTGCAATTTAAGTACCAGGTAGCATAGTTTAAAAACTCGCACAAAAACTTGCAGACTCATAAGACAAACCTTTGGGCAAATAACTCACAAGTTAACTCATCTGCAATTTTTTTGCAATTTCTTGGTGAGTCACTCACAAGTAAACTCCCCAAAAATTGTTAGGTTGACCAAAAAATTGACTTTACAACTGATCTGAAATTGATTCAAGTGGTTCAGATTTGAAAGGTTCTAAAGACAGGCATATGTTTGAGCAGTGTTATGGAGCAGCTTCATGCTACTTTCAGCAATATATTGAACGTTAGGATGAATATATAGAGAGGGCATGATTGTAGGAAAGTTCTACCGGATTCTTGACAATGGTTTGGAATATTGACATGACACTTGTGGAGGCATAGTCTTTGCATCACTTGCAGTAGGGGAGCTTTGATACTAGTATGTTGCTGCTGAATTGTTCTTGCCAAAGTGTTGCTGAAGATCGACTATGCTGCCAAAGTGTTACTGACTGTGCTATCAAGGAGACTTTAGTTGCTGTTGACGTTCAACTGTCCTGCTAAAGTATTGTTGAAAGGCACATGATGTTGCTGAAGTAGACATGTTGCTACTGAAGTGCACAATTTGGAAATAAAAGACATTTTGTTCATTGACTGACTTTTGACTTGGATAAAGGCCAAGTTCGATGGTTTTGTTTTTTACTTGCATGGGCAGTGACAAGGTGGAAAAATGCAATGGGATGCAGACTATTGG
The DNA here is from genome assembly GCA_007115665.2 of Sequoiadendron giganteum. NCBI lineage: Eukaryota > Viridiplantae > Streptophyta > Pinopsida > Cupressales > Cupressaceae > Sequoiadendron > Sequoiadendron giganteum. Next base: position 14,442,393 of record CM021102.1, on the reverse strand, counting down.
TTATTTGTAGCCATATCATTGATTTTGATGAGTTTGTGGTTGTAGGTGCATGCAAAGTGGCCAATCAAGTATTGATGTTGCTTGCTAGCAATCGTTGGACTTGAGAGGATGGTTGAATAGTTGCAAATGTGCAACCTTTCCCATTCCAGAGGTAACCGTTTGTTTTCCTTAGTGCTGAGTGGTTGGAGAGGGGCAAAAGGAGGAACATTGAGATATTTTATATGAGAGTTTGTGATAAAGTAGAGCTCAATGTTATATGAGAGGTTATGGCTCTCCTTTCTTCATATAAGGAGAACAAGCAAAATAAGAGGAGATAGATGTAGTGGCATGTGATGTTATAACTTATTATGTCTGATTGCATATGACATGACAATGAACATTGGACACTGTGTTTGGATCTTTGAGATTTATGATTATATGACTATTGACACTAATAACTATGATCAATGATGTGCATTGACTATCAAATTGCTTTTTTGGCTATGAATGATTTTAAAACTATTTATCAGCTCTCTAAATTCAGTTTTTATGCATGTTTCTTAAGATTATTTTGTAAATATATGTTCATTTTTTTCCAGAAAATTTACCATGTTCTTGTCGAGTTCTTGAGTTAAAGTCAAATTTGGGTCTCCTAAGTTCTGCTGAGTCAGTTTTTTTAACCATGGTGGGTATGATATTAGCACATCAAATTGTAAGTTGTTGGTGCTCTTGCACAACTGTTTTCATCTTTGTGCATTTTTTCTCAAAAGTTAATAGCGTGTAAGTTTAATAAATTATTGGAAGTTTCTATATTTAATTGGATATAGGAAGCATTGGCCCTTGGGCTTATTATCACAAACAATAATCACATTTAGTTAATCAAACTATTTTTTCACGGGTATCTGTGGGTCAATCCCAATTGTTATCTACATCATGATGCACACCTTCCAACATAAGCTTCCCATGCACATTTGAACTCTTCCAAATTCAGGCTTTTAATTCCTTGCTCTTGAAAGATAAGAAAATTAGTGGTGTTAGATTTTAACAAATAAAAGACATAGATGCAGTACAGTCTTCAGCATATTTAACTAAGCATAAATCAACTATAGACTTTTAGATCTGCAACATAACAAGTCTAAACTTATCTATCCTAATTAATTATAGAGCTGGGAAGTGGAGAATAAATAATAAACTGGAAAATAACTAGGAAATGGAAAGAAAATACTCAAAATGAAAAGCACGCACTTGTCAAATGGTGATTTGAGAGTGGCAAAGAACTAGAAATGTTTGTAGTAGGTTGTCCCAAAATTTTAGAAGCTTTGGGATGTCGTTTGTGAAAAAGGGACGTGACCAGTAGGATGTATTAGGAATTTAGGATGTTAATAGTATATTCGGATATAGTGCTATATTAGAATAATGACAAAAACTAGTGTGTAACTAATATTTCACTTATCTTTTTGTTTCTGCTCTTTTGTAACTGCCATATTTATGGCCTTTGTAACTACAGTCTATTATTGGATGTTCTTCAATACTATAAAGCTGCCATCTCTCCTTGAGATTGGCATGCCAATTCCTCTCAATCTCGTTTTTTCAGTTTTTACCCCACATTGATATTAGAGCTGGATTATGTTGAGGAAGCTTAGCCATGTACAACACCAATTGCATGGAATTCAAAGAAGGTCGGAATGAGACAGGCTCATAGAGGTCATGTGGACTAAATCATAGGCAGGAAGGTTGCTGATTTGCAAGGTCACATACTTCTTTTTGTTGTGGATTTGCAGGCATGAAAAATAGAGGTTTTTTTTTAAAATCTAATTGTTAGTTTTACAGGCATGAGGGTACATCATGGCTAGTTGCAAAGAAGAAAATTGTGAATGAGCAAATTGCAGTTGTAGACATTTGAAAAATTAGGAGATTATGAGCCAAAAATCAAAATTTGCAGCTGAAAACCAAGAAAATTGTGGGTTGCATGGACAAGAAAATCATAAGTTTTACTTTTATAGGAGATTACTAGTCACACATTTTAGTTGCATGAACTTTAAAATCAAAGATCAAGCTCCTATTTCATTTGTATAGTGTTTTTTGTAGTCAAATAGTGAGGTTGTAGGCAACACAAAATTTGTGTCCAAGGAATCATGGGTGGATGCAAATGTTTAATTCACTGGGTGTATTCCAACGTCTTACAGAAGTAAACTAGATTACGTACAGAACATAGAAAAGTATAACATATTCCAAAACATCAATGCTTGAATTATGGAAAGCTTCTATTCATCTTCAGTAAATATTAACATGTACAATCATATGGCTGTCAACAGTACTAATCATAATATCCCCAACTACAAGAACTCATTACATATAACGCTTGGCGGTGGTTGAGCAACCAATCGTCGCGCCGTTTCATAACAACTAATCGGGACTTAGTTACCCGAGTACACATGACACTTATTACATTAATTTTTCATTCTACAACTATAGTTTTATTAAGCATAAACAACTGGCCAACTATGGTCGACTATGCTACGACCAACTACGACCGACTACAACTAAAGACTTTGATGGCTTACATCATCCCCCCCACAAAAGAAGTCGTCTTCTAGACGGCATGAAAAGTCAAAAAAAGATGCTACATAGAAAGCTAATGAGAGGAAGGGGGAAGCGAGGACATCCCTGGATGAATGATGATGTCGAGGTGGCTGCCAAAGAGTGTTGTTCCCTCAATCGCCTATAATGTCCCCATTTTTAGCACTACACTTTCCAGTGATTGATAGCCTATTCTCGGATGCCCGTAGGCTAGTCAGTGGCAAAATTAGGGTTTCCATTTAGAGGAGGTTTTGGAGGCTTGCATGCGAGATTTTCTGATGCATGTCTGGTGGAGCTTTCTGGGTTTTTGGAGAGCTTCGAGATGTGGTAACATGCATGACGAGATGTTGACTTGCAATTTTGGTTGTTCCTTGGTTGCTTTGGAGGTTTGCATGTTGGAGTTTTACAATTCTGATTTTGGATTCCTTCTGGGTTTTCAAAGAGCTACGCAATAGTGTGACATGCAACTGAATCAGATAAATTTTTTGGACTTACTATTTTTAGTAAGTATGATGGCTGCTCGGATTGTGGTTAAAATGACTTTGGAACAACTTACTATTTTTAGCAGTATGCTATTTTTAGTAAGTTCTATTTTTAGCAGTGTTATTTTTAGTAGGGTTTCTGCAATTCAATTCTATGGCTATATCTGGTGGGTCAAATTGAGCAGTTTGGTCTCTAACACCCTCGGTGCTATTTTGGCAATGCTATTTTTAGCAGCAGTTCACCAGTTCTGTGCAGAGGCTATTTTTGGCAGGTGTTCAGTAGTTTGATACTATGGCTATATCTAGCAGGGCAGTATATTCTATTTGGTCTCCAACTTTTGAGGTATTTAATTTGGCAAGTTAAATATTTGAGGAGATAATGTTTTAAGTGAAAATAATTCCTTTGCAATAATGGACAACTTCATAAAGGAAATTATTTAAGTGATTTACAATGTTTATTTTCACTTAACTTATGGGATGCCAATATTATACTTTATTTTCATTTTATAAAGTATATTGCCTTCATGAAAAATGGATGTTTTGGAGAAGATATTTGGATAATTATAAAGTATTTTCCTCATATGCTTTTGGATGCCTAAGTGAAGGAGGTAATGAAATGCAAATTACAATTTATTGAAGGTAAATGTGGATTTCACCTTGGGCGCCCTAATTGGAGGGAAAAGGAATTCGAATTTGGGAAGAAGTTATAAATATGAGACTTGACCTTCATTTGCGGTTATCTATTTTTTATCTTAACGAAATGCTACTGAAATGGTTTTAGACATATTGCTTCGAGGAATGCATACCTCCTAGCTTATTAGTTTCGTACTTGAGAGATAGTACCTAGCTGTTGCGATTGCTTCTTCAATCCAGAGGTTGCAAATTGAGCTTCAAGTTGGTTTTTGAGTGATATTTCATATTTTTGGAGTTGCTGGTTCGGTGCTTGGCTGAAGCACATTTTTACTCGTTGCTCCACACTCAATTTTTTGTTTATTCTAGGTATTGACCCTATGCTTTAGTCTACCTTGGGCGCCCCCTTCTTGCAAAGTTTCAGAATTCTTGGTGGGCTCTTGGTTTTTATCTTGTTGGTCGACTTCTCCCAAGTGATACTTTTGCCTGGGAAGTGCCAGAAAGTTTTAGAAAAATAAATAACTCCATTTTTTTGCAGTCTCTCAATTCTATCTTGATCACCCTTCTCTTATGCTTCATTTGCACTTGGTTTGACGTCATTCGGAGGTGTTTTGATGAAGTTATGTGCATTTTGGTGATTCTAGGGCTTGCTGGTATGAATTTCTGATTGCTGCAATTTTTATATCAAACTTGATATTTTAGTCCTTTTAACTATATTTCATATGCTGGATAGCTTGTACTTGTTTGGAGTTCATTTCCTAACATTTTGGAATTCATTGGTTATCTATATCTCATTGTATTTGCAGATTGTTCATCATATTGTAATGCTGAATCAGTAGTATTGATCAACTCTTTACTTTCTGCACTTACATTTTGTATCCCCACTTTAGTGGAAGAGACTGGCCTTGCCGTCTATTTACTTTTCAGTATTTACTTTCTTATACTGCCCGCTGAAAAGTGGAAGGGGTTGGCTAGCCGCCCAAACATTTACTTTCAGTACTTTGTAATTCACTCCTGCTGAAAAGTGGTTGAGTTGCATTTTTCATATTGTTGATCGGCTAAGCCGTCAATACGCTCCCATTGAATAAGTGGTCGAGTTGCATATTTACTTTCAGCATTGTAATTTCAGTTCCAGTCCTCCCACTGAATAAGTGGTTGAGTTGATTGTTATTTCCTCTCATTGTACTTTCTTGCAGTTTTGATTTTATGCTAACAATCCCCTTTCAAGTATGCTCTCACTTTGCCCATACTGGGATCTGGGTTGATCAGAAAGAGAAAGGGTTTCATTCAGTTGGTTTATGGTTTCACTAATGTTAACGGGTGAAATTAATGTGTTGAAAAATTTGAAAAAAAATTGGCTAGCACATTTCATCGCCTCACTTCCTCTGTGCGCATGCGGAGCTAGCAATTGGCAAGGATCTCTCGTTCCTTGGCGGATTTCACCATACGAGTTGCCTCCATCAACTGACTTTTGGCCTTGTCTACCTCCATGATCCTAGTCGCCAACTGTTCTTCCAGCTCTTCAGCTATCCCTATCTCGCCTGTAGTCACTGATGACTGTTGGTGCACCTCCTCTGCCAACCTCGCAGTATCACTCTGTTGTGTCTAAAGGACTGAGCCTCCCACATCAGTACCCCCAACCACACCCTTTGAAGGGCTCTGTACAGGCGGCTCTACCACCTCCAGTGTGAGACCCACCAACCCCAGCCAATTGTCTATTTGTGCCACTTCGGGTGCTCCTGGTAGTGTAACAAGGGGAACCTGTTATGTTGTGATCGTTCCCCAAGTCTTGGTCACTGTCATTGTTATTTCTGGCAATACAACAAGGACCGAGGTTCCTGGCGGTGTATCCCCTGAAGCTGTCGAACCTAGTAACTCATCTCCTATAGCTGCACTTGATTTGCCAAACCTAGTAGTGTTGAACCTAGTAGTGCCTCTTCTGAAACCGCTTAACCGATATCCTCCACTGCCAAACTGGTCACCCTAGCCTCCAAGGCCACTACCCGGGTCTCCTTAGCATTGGCTATCTAAGTCTGCTTAGCCAATTGAGTTTCAAAGTTCTTCATAGCTATTGCCAACTCATCTTTGATCTTCTACAACATCTTGTATGCTTCTACCTTCCCTGCCACTGCCAGCTCAGTGGACAGCAACTGCCACTTCACAGTATAGAAGACATCACAAAAGGCTAATTCAATGCGGTAGAGATTCTCCAAGACTCCAACATTCTTTTTCTGCATTTGCAGCAAGGGCATACATATAATCATAGTTCCCAAATCGGACTCGGAGAGTAATATGCAAACCCAAAATTTTTGACTTAGCAAAACTTGAGACCTTAAAAAATTAGTGATAATAGATTTTCACAATCCATGAAGTTGTCGCTGAGAGTTTCTGGATTCGATTGTGTTTGAATCCAAAAACTCTCAGCAACAACCTTAAAAGATACTTAAACTTCTTAAAAAAACACTTTTTTTTTTGCAAAACTCAATTACAACATGTATCAAATGAATCTTAAAAACCATGAGGAAGTGTTTTCTATTAGATTTGATTCTTGAATACATATGCATTACAAAATTGCATCATTATGCAAAGCTGGATAGTGGATACAATAGCTGTAATAAGCACCCTAGGAAAAAAATTATTAAATCTTTTGCCATTAATATTCAACATAAACTTGCAAAATAGAGGTATACTGCTGTCATGGAGTTCTGATATAAGAAATCAGCATCCATACAACTGCTGTTACAATTGTTTTGATGGAAAATCATTCACATAGAGATGCCAATACAAGAAATAAGCATGATAGTGAGATGCCCACTAGGTAATACCTCGGATGAAGGATGGAAATAGACTGGTACAGGTCTGCACACACTGGAAATGAACTTTAATATGACTGATGTTTGTACCAAAATTTGCAGGTCTGCTGTCCAAGGTGGCAGGGCAAATCGGCAGTGAACATATCCTTCCAATGCTTCCAAACTCACCAAGAACACCTCCCAAGATTGCTAGATAACTTTAAACTCACCCAACAGCATTCCAACACTCTCAAAAGGTAAGGAGATGACACCTACAGGTCTAATAATGACTTAGACAAAGGTTGCAAGTCTGAAATACCTTTATTGCAGGTCATAGCAGCCATGAAACTCATCAAAACCCTTTTCCGACCTACATGAAATACCTCAGTGATAGCAGTCAGCAACCATGTATACCCAACTCCACAAAAACACCCTCAAAAGGCACAGAAATGAGCAGCTACAGGTCTGATCTACACTTTTCAGTCACACCCAGCTTTATCGACAACCACAAAAATACCTTAAAAGGATCCCCAGCAATGAAGAACACAAATAGCACAGCCTTTGATGATTTAGAATTCCCAACACAACTTTCCCTGCAAGAAAAAAGAGTGGTATGACAAGCTAGGGAAAACATCAAACCCTCAAACTGAACAGCCAGCAAAGCCAAATTGAAAAATGCTTCACACAAAAATTACCAAGAATATTAGCAAATAATTACCCCAAAATCTACACCTCAAAATACTTTGAAAATCTTCATTCTTTTTGAAAGCCCAAAATCCAAAACTCTGAATACCAATGCGATTCCTTTGTGAAATCACTCTACCAACTAGGGAGGATCTTTCACCACCGAAACTAGTGATTTGATGAGGGTTTTCATCCTCAATCAACCTTGGAAGAACTTCTTTATTCACTCTAGCAACATCTTGTTATGTGTGCAAACTTAATAATCCAAATGAGAGCCCCATACCTCCTTTTATTGTTTTTTTGATGCTTTTTCGGAAAAAAACATTTTTTGTATTTTCGTTGCTTTTCGAAAAAAAATGCTTTTCTATAAGTCCCATTTTCCCCTAGGCATCCAATGCAGGGAAATAACCTTTTCACTTTATAATATTTAACACTAAAGTAATATTAAAACATTAGTGTAAATATTAAAATAATTCCAACCATCTTATAGAAAGCACCGACAAGACATCCAAAATGGAAACTTGTTGCACCAAGAAGCTATTGATGACGAGGGAAGATATTGGATTCCAAAACGGGCACTTATTAAAAATAGCCGTGTTCTCCAAGAAATTTGGAGAACAACTCAAATGGCCAAAAAAGCAACAACGAACATCACCACCATCCTGAGGGCCAATAGAACACCAACACACCATTGGACATTGAGAAAACCCACCAAAGAGCTCTCCAAGAACCTTGTAGTCCCCTAACCACCTCCAATTAGCCTACGAGAACTTTGGAATAGGCTATCTGATGCAACATCTAACTAGGCTTGAGAAGGGGACATTACAGTCCGCCCTCCCCAAAATTACTTGTCCCAAAGCAATGCCAACTCATAAATTGGTCAAGCCTGGATGAAACTCAGTGTGATTGTAGAATCCCAAATAAGTCTAGAAGGTCTATAGCTCCATCTACTTGGAGCATTGCACTGCTTGGTATCTGCACAAATGACCTCCTAAAATTCTTGAAATGATACTACATGGGAAAGAGAAGAAACTATTAAGGGACTTAAAAATAATCAAATTCAAGAAGGGCAAAACATGATGGCCCTTGACTAGAACAAGAAATGAACTTATGAATGTAATATCTTCAAAATAAGTTAATAAGACAATCTTCATGCACAAGGATATAACACTACATTATAATACATGTAGGAGCTATAAGGCTAGATACACTTGAGAAGTCAGGTATCCAGAAGGCCTAGAAAGGATGTTACAATCTTTTTCAGGATTCTAAGGCTGGGTACACTTAAAGCAAGGTATCTAGAAGGCTTGGAAGAGGTGTCACAATCTTTTCCAGGATTACAAGGTTGGATACACTTAAAAGTAAGGTATCCAGAAGGCTTGGGTAGAGGTGTTACAACCCTTCCCTAAGATTCTAAGGTTGAGTACCCTTAAACAAGGTATCCAAAAGGCCTAGGAAGAGGTGTCACAACCTTTTCTTAGGATTCTAAGGCTGGATACCCTTAAACAAGGTATCCAGAAGGCCTAGGAATAGGTGTTACAACCCTTTCTTAGGATTCTAAGGCTGGTTACCTTTAAACAAGGTATCCAAAAGGCCTAGAAAAAGGTGTTACAACTTTTTCCTAGGATTCTAAGGCTGGACACCCTTAAACAAGGTATCCAGAAGGCCTAGGAAGAGGTGTTACTGAGGTGTTGCAACCTTTTCCTAGGATTCTAAGGTTGGACACCCTTAAACAAGGTATCCAGAAGGCCTAAAGAGAGGTGTTACAACCTTTCTTTAGGATTCTAAGGCTGGATGCCCTTAAATAAGGCATCTAGAAGGCTTGGGAGGAGATAATACAATCTTTTCCCAGGATTTAAGGCTGGATACACTCCATAGGGAGGTACCCAGAAGGCCTAGAAAGAGATTAGATGTAACAAGATGTTACAATCTTTTTCCAAGATGAAGACTACTATACCGACCAAGACTATCAAGAAAGTAAGGAAGGAAAGAGCTATAAGAATTGTTTGAGGACAAGCAATTTCAAGCAGGGGAGACTTGTGATGTCTCCATCACAAAAGAATATCTAAGATAAGTATACATTTAATATATTTATATATTGGCATTCAAATAGAGTAATCATTATAGAACATTAAATTATATATATAAACGTGACTAACTTGGGTACCATTGGTGACAGATTCGAAGAAAAGTGTAAGAGACCAGGTGTCTCTCAACCCAATCATTGGTTGATACTGCTATGTTTTTGTTTGTTTTCTGTATTTTTGATGTTTTTGTGGTTTTTTGTAAATAAAGGAGAATTGCGATTTTTCTCAAGAAAGCTATAAAAAATCATAATAAATTCACAGATGGAAAACAAGCCTCAAAATCACTCCTCAAATGATGGCACATCCATTTATTAAGCTTCAGGACTCATACAACAATGAACTGCGAACATATAAGAAAAAGGCAACATTTTTATTATAAAGAAAACTTGGTTATTGCAGCCGCCATACTGATAAAGAAAAGTACAGCCAAGCTCAGATAAAGACTTCTCCAGCCACGAAGTCGTTGCCAAACACTCCAAAGAATTAGGCGCCCCAGCTGCTAAAAACATAAGTCACAAAGGCATGTCAGATTTGCCCATAGGAAAAGTACAACCCTTTCTGCAGCAAAGTATGACCTGTACCAACAAATAAGAAAGTACGGCTGGGATAAATAAATTCACACACATCTGAAATGATTCCCAGTCAAGTCGCCTCTGGTATCTGGAAGTAAACCCTTCTCAAATTTATTTTGAAACTATCATAGTAAGCACAAATGCAACCTCTGAATGAAGTCACTTTGTTGACAAGCTTCAACTAGTATTGCACAGTCTCAGTATGCTTGATTCTGAAGAGGGAACATTCTTCAAAACCCGTTGATCTGCAGAAACCCTTGTTTCACAAACCCCAATGCTCTCAGAGAGAAAAGACAAATTTGAATAATCATAACATAATGAGTTCGATTTGTCTTGGTAGTATTTAGATCTCCCTTCATAAGTTCGACCCAAAAGGCATTTTAATAATCATTTAAATAAATGATGAATTCGCCCTTTCTAGACTTGGGACAAATATTTAATAAATGGCGTCCTTTTTGATTAATAATTAAATGCTCATTTAATTATTATTTTAACCCCTCTTTTATAAAGTATTAAATACTTTATAATTCGCCATTTAATTATTTTAATATTTCATTAAAGTGACTTTATATTATAAAGTCAAATTAATAACTTTTAATAAACATTAAATGCCCAAGTAAACACTGTTTGCTCATCAGATCATCAAACTGGGTCGAAACTGAGTTGACCAACTGAACCAGGTGCCCTGCTATAAATAGCAACTCCTGCCTGCCTAGCTTACTATAAATAGTAAGTATTTGTAAATCACTCTGGAAACGTCTGCCAAGGCCCAAACCTGAATCAACTGAAGGAGTAATGTTCTCGAACACTAGATAACTGCCTCAAGTGATCCTCTACACACATCTGTCAGCCGACGAGGATTAGAATGATAGGCTAACCTCTGAACCAACTGTACTGCCTAGGAAGGGGTCATTACAAAAAGATCCTAGAAGGAACTAAGATGTTTTTGCTTGAGGACAAGCAAATTTGGGAGGGGAGGACTGTCATGTCCCCGAAATTAGAACACCTTGAGATAAGATAAGTGAAAACAAATAACACAATACATAATAAGATTATAAAAGGAAATATTGTCGTTCTAATATTTTTATATTTACAATTATCATGAGATAGTATTGTAATTATAAATATATAAATATTAACAATTTAAATGATAATAAAATAAATATTAAAGGTATAAAAATATAAAACACCATTATATTATAATTATAATATACAATATTATAAATATAAATATTGACAAAATTAAATAATAAAATGAATTTATAAAATAAGGAGCATATGATATATATATAAATACACAAAATAACAATTATCAAATATAAAATAATAACAGATATTATAACTATAAAATAATAACAGATATTATAAATATTATGACCATTATAATATTAAATACTTTAATCATTGTAATAAATACCAAAGATATTTATATTCAAGATAAAGCAATAAATATCATAAAAGAAGATTAAAATAAAATCAAAGTTTAAAGGCAACAATTGATAACAAATATTACCATTTAGAAAAGCAGTGTAATGTTCCCTTCTCAACAGTGATCTAGTAGTTCGCTGTTAGCCTATTCCGGAGACCCATAGGCTACTCGGAAGTGGAAATTAGGGTTTCCTATCTTCTAGGAGGATGTTTCAGATTTTTCTGAGGCTTGCTCTTGGAATCTTGGAGTTTGGATCGCAAATTCTTTTCGGGTTTTCAGAAAGCTTCTCAACAGTATGGTCGGCATGATGATCTGAGCAACTTTCTGAATTTACTATTTTTAGTAAATTCTATTTCTGGCAGTGGTCCTGTTGGCATCAATACATTTGACTTCCCTCCTCTAACAACTTAGTTGGTAATGTGGAGTTTTGGCATTATGGTGATTTTATTTGGAGAGGAGTTATTTTATATTATTAAGGTTATATTTTAATATTATAATTCCCCTTGATCTAATAATATAACTTAAGTTGTTTTTGAAAAGGGGACTTGAAGGGTCGACACCTCATCAGGGGGCTTAAGTGAAATATTTCTAAATTGATGAAGTTTGACTTTAGAGAAAGGGACGTCAACTTGAGGAGAGAGAATTATTTTAAAAGTGAAATATTTCATCAAATGAATTGGGATGCCAACTTTGAGAGGGAAGTGGATCAACTTGGAAATTTGAATTGGTTTGACTTCTTGGATTGGGTGCACCTTCTAGAGACTTCTGGAGATGCTTCTTAGAGCTTATAAATGGAGGACTTTGCTCTTCATTTGGTTATCTCATATCTACCGTATTATTGTGCTGCCAAAATGGTTAGCGAGTTGCTTTGAGGGATGCATACCTCCTAGCTTTGGCTTGACTTCTTGCTTGAAAGATAGCAACTAGTTGAGATTTGGCTGTTCTTAATCCTTGAGAGCAGATTGAGCACATTGTAGTTGAGTTTCTTGCATTTTTGTCAGTTTTTGGAGTTGCTGGTTTAGCATAGCTGATTGTAGTTTTTGCTCATATTTCATGAAATAAAAATGATATTGTTCTAGGCATTTCACCTATCTGTTTCTTTGCTAGGGGTGACCATTTGTACCAGTTTGCAGATTTTTTTAATGAAAATTCTGATTTTTCCTAGCAAAATTGCCCGCCCTTGAGGGTCGTACCATTCTGAGCAGAATTAGGATTCGTGCAAAAAATAATAAGGGCTGTGTTGGGATTTCTTCATTGGGAATTGGGCGCCATCACTTCTAGAGTCATTTGCACTTGGTCTCATGTCATTTGGTTATGTTAGGAGCATTTTATGAGCATTTTAGCAAGCATTGTAGTTGTTGGTTAAGGCATTTTAGTTGCTGGTCTGTCATATCAGACTTAGGAAGTTCATCATTTGGGTTGGGATTCAGTTCTTGAAGTCATATTGAGCATTTGAGAGATACTCTATACAATTGCAGCTTGGTTTATTTCACTAATACAGTGTGCTTGCAAGGTTATATCATCATTGTAAGGTTGTTCAGTAGTACTGTCGACTAGTATTCTTATCTTGCTAGTTCATTGTAATCTTTAGTGCAAATCATATTCCCACGTTAGTGGAAGAGCAAGACGCCTATTTTATTTTTAATGAATTGTACTTCATATTGTTGATCGGCTGAGCCGTCACCAACTCATGTATCCTCTGACCATATGCTTTCCCCTCCTCCCACATCGGGTCTTAGGGTGCATTCTTGCTTAGATTTACTTTCCGCATCGTTTTGGTTTTGGAGCTAACCTTAACGGGTGCGTATTGCCTTGTAAACTGTTATCAAAAATTGAAAAAAATTGGTTCGTTTCATTTCAATGGTATCAGAGGCATGATTCTACCAACCTGTGCCCAACAGTGTTCAGTTAATAGATGAGTGACAAAGCCCACAGATACTACACCAGAAGTCAGATTGGTAATCCGCAATTTCAGTTTCCACCTACACCAGAGGCAAATACCTTGTTAGGGGCCCTCTAAGAAACCAAGAAGGCAATTGACACTAGTAAAGCCGTTGAAAAGATGTCAGACAATCTCAGGCATGTTGGGTGAAAATAGTGTAATTAACTTTTCAACAGATTACGCCATCTAGACTTCAGCCACAACTATGTGAGATATAATCTCTCCTCTCAGAAAGGGGAGGCGCCCTTCTTACTACTAATTAGAAGCTATAGTAAACTTAAAAGAATACTTACAAAATGTACACTGTACTCATGAAATGGGGGGGGGGGTGTGTTACATTCATACTTCTCTCTTTTTTCAGAGAAGATGTTTACAATGCTTCACTATGAAAAGCTTTAGATCTGATAACTTAAACTTAAACAACAGCAGTAATGCCGATATTTCTATCTTGTAAAAGCACAGTGTAGAAATACCAGGTATGATCTATAATAACAAAAATCAAAAAGAAAAGGGAAAGCTCACGAAGGCACAAAGTCATTTCATAGCCTTTTCAATGTTGAATCCTGTAGAAGTATCGTTTGTTGTATTAGAAGCACAAAGTCTTCTTAGATACAACGATTCCTCGAACAACATGAATGATTACAAGCACAAAGTCTTGTAGATCCTTCAACAAAAACCTTCAAACATAAACAAATCCAAACGATAAATGTAACACAAAGTTTACATCAACCACTTGAAGCCCTTTCAATCTCATACACTAGTCACTACTAATATAATCAACACACAAGACAATCGATTCCAACACAAAGTCTGGTATGCAATTCTCTTCTTTACTGATTAGATCTGAATTCACAATATTGAACACAAAGTCTCAATGCTTGTTTCAAAAGAGCAGCACTTTGTTGCAAAATATCAAAAGGTAAATATTACAAAAGAAATCCCTCTTATTTATAGAAAAGAGGGAAGAGAAAATTTAGGAAAATCAGTTGAGCAAAAATAGGAAACCCTAATCTAATTGAGTGTAATTTATTTCTATGTAATTACATCTCATAATTTTGGTGTAATTACACTTTACAAAAAGACATTTAAGATGTCAAAAACTATTTACAAGATGCATAAAGGGAAGCATCAAAATGTTCAACACTGGGAGATCAGGAATCTTCGTGGTTCCTTGCTTGGGCGCGAAGTCTTCATATTTCTTCCTGGTCTCCTACATGAATTTTTCATCTAGACCAACGGTGTAATCCACAATGGTGTGAATTCTTGTGATCGACCTTCTGGCGGATGAATGGATTTTCTTGCACCTGTGAAGATGCATCTTGAGATTATCAAGTGTCAGCCTTATATTGCAAATGACATGTATTGAGGCTTTTGAAAAACTAGCATCCTCAACTTGCAGCATGACGACTTCTTTGTAGATCTGGGATAGTTCATTGGATCAGAAAATATCACCTTCGAGATCACTTGATGAAATTTGGAAAGAAACTGCAAGGGTGGTGAATCAATAGGCATTAGCAGAAAAAGAAGCATTGGGAAGCGTGAAGCGAGCAAACGATGTTGAGCAAGCGTGAAAAGAGGGACTAGGCATCAAAAATAATGTGGGAGTGGAGAAACATGGTCCAGAGCGAAAATGGAGTGATTTGGAAGTATTTAAGGCAAAAACTGCCAAAAGTGTAATGGCGTTGAAAATCAATGCCCTTGCACTTTAGGAGAATGTTCTTAGGTGCAATGGCGCTAAAAATCAGCGCCCTTGCACTTTATGTGTAAGTTTGGCAAATAATATGTTAGGGCGCTGAAAATTAGCACCTTGGCACTTGGGCTCAACATTTAGTGAAAAAACTGGGAAAAGTGCACCTGAGTCAAAAATCACTGCATTGGTCATTTTTGACTAAGTTTGGAAAAAGTGCACTTGAGTCAAAAATCACCGCCTTGGTCATTTTTGACTAAGTTTGGAAAAAGTGCACTTGAGTCAAAAATCACCGCCTTGGTCATTTTTGAGTAAGTCTAGAAAAAGTGCACAAGCGCTAAAAATCACCGCTTGTGCACCAATTTGAAAAACTGGGAAAAGTGCAATGTAGACAAAAATCACCGCCCAGGACTTAAAATGGTTAAGTATGGAACTTGGTGTAAGGGTGCTAAAAATCAGCGCTCTTGCACCAAGTCATCATTTCACTTAGGTGCAGTGGCACTAAAAAACCCCACCCCTGCACTTTCAACACTTAGAAACTTTTGTATGGAGACTTGGTGTAAGGGCACTAAAAATCAGCGCCCTTGCACCAAGCTAAAATTTCACTTAGGTGTAGTGGCGCTAAAAAACCCCACCCTTGCACTTTCAACACTTAGAATTTTTTTTTGAAAATGTTAGAGCACTTTTTTCTAGAACATTTGCACTTTTCACAATTTTGTGAAGTATGAACAATGAGTGTTCGTGAAGATACTCGTTTCGAAGGTCTTCGCGAGACAAACGCAGAGGGATGCTCAAACGGACTAGCTGAGACTTTGGAACGCATTTTGAGGTGGATCAAAAATTGCTTCGTTTTGCGTGCTTGAACATCACGAACCTATGAAACAGACAAGTTTCGTAGGGGGTTATCTATGGAACGAGCACTGCTAGTTTTTGTGATAACAACTGGCTCCTGTTGGGGATCTTTCTTCAATCGTTCTTTCAAATGAATGAAGGGAGAAGAACTCTAGAATTCAAGTGCCTTTATCCATTGGGCAACAGAGTCGAGCATGACTAACACAAAGAAAATCTACGAAAACAAGACGCAAACTTATGCAAATGCACTTATTGAAAAGGTAAAAACCTAACTAATTAAAACTAGCCATCAATGAAATCTTCTCAAATGAAACCGTTCACAAGTCAACAAAATAGTTGTCTTTCTTCAACAGCTTGCAATGCCTTACATGATCATTAGCAGCTACATGTAGATGAAATTGAGGCATTGTTTCTTGAAAGAGATGAACATGTTCAGCGCTTCGAAAATATATCAAATATACTGCTGCTCCAAAATGAATCATTGAATTCAGACTGCTCCTGCACATCTACAAATACATCTTTAGCTGCGTTCTCAAGTTTATCTTCACACTCAGGTACAAGTGGAACCTTTTTCTTCCCATTGGCCTCCAACCAAGAAAGATGTCTTTTGGTACATCCCCTCGATCGATCAAAGATTGAATGCTCCTTACCATTTGCTACTTGAACAACTGATTCATCAACCATGGCAACCTCGTGCTGATCAGAATGATCTCTTTCATGTGATTTAGATGAAGATATGAGTGCACTGCATACTTCAATATGTTGTTTGCCATCTTCGAACTTGAAAAAATCTGAATTATTAATAAGCTCCTCATCATGCCTTTGGGAAGTTCTTTTATGCAACACATGTTCAATTTCATGACCTCGAAACACAGATGCATTCTTTTCAACTTGATTGAGACCATGCATGTCCATCTTTTCAGATCTCAAGACAAGATTGTCTTCATTCACTTGAATTTCAGAAAAATTCTCTTTCTACTTTTCATCAATGGCTATCTGAGACTGCATAAACCAAGATTGGGAGTCACCAGCTATGTCTATTTCCTTTTCCAGGAAGAGAATAGCGAGATCACTTGGATTGGAGTCAGGATGCTTTGCTACCACTTTTACTAATGGTGTCTCAAGAGAAAGCCTCTTCAGAGGTGAAGATAACTTGTGTTGATTCCCAACATCAAAATTATGAGCAACATTTGAAAGTGAACTCCCTGGTACATCCTTGCGAGGCATAGAAAACATACCTTGAGCTAGCTGCTTTTTTAGGACAGGTAGCTCATTTGCCAACCTTTGCACCATAGGATTTGTCCTTGTGATCGAAGAAAATAACTCCAAAGAAGGGATTTCTTATAGCCAGGTCGAATTTTGGAAGAGGCTAAACTTAGCAAACATTTGAATTTTCGTTTTCCCTCCTCTGCCAGTTGTAACACTTGTCACTCGAAGCATCAAAATATTTGACTTCTAGAACCTTTGGAAAATTCATCACTCTTGCACAAAACTCATCATCATGTTTACATTTTAAAATATTGAATCCAGTATCCTCCGTGACAATTTCATTTTAACTGGCTAAGGCATTTGATTTCACGCTTGCTTTGGCAAAATTATTCTAGTCATCCAATTCAATTCTCAAGCTAAAACACTCATCTCATTTGCCTCAGAGAAATTTTAATTTCACCTTAGGAAATTCATTAAAACAGGCACCGAGCAAAAATATCCATCAAAACGATATGAGTGAGGCATGGAATAAGTTTAAATCATCTCCCAATTGGAAATGTCCAATACCCAGAAGAAAATTCCCTTCAGAACTCATCGTTTTCATGTGTATCTGGATGAAGGGGTACATTTAATTTTTATTATTTTGACAAATAATAAAATTAGCTAAGGTTTATTCATTTTTATTCCGGACGCATTCCACACCTCCAATCTTCATTTTTTTGCCTTGGCATTTTTCTTGATTTTCTTGAGGAATTTCCTTCTTGTCTCTGGGCGCCTTAAGAAATTTTAACTTCATCATCTCCTGTAAGCGTATCTCTCACTTTTGAAAATGCCTTAGAAAAATTTAATTTTAATAATTTTTTTGTGTCAATTTACCCATGAGGGGCGCATTTTCATGTGTCAACTTCCACGCCTTAGCAACACTTAGCAATTTTCCTCCTCAAGTCCTAACTCCTTTGGGCGCATTTGTCATAGTGAGAAGGAACTTGTTCAACCTTAGGCGCATATAGCATGTGGAGGGAGAACTTTTGAGCGCATTTCATCCTTGCCACTTCCATATGAGGGCGCATTTAGGGGGGTGGGAAGGAATTCCCATGCCTTAGAAACTTTCATCAAACTCTCCTCAAAGACAAGGGCGCATTTGCTATAGGGAGCTTCCACCCAAGGGCGCATATGAGCATGTGTGAAGGAAATCCGCCAACACTTAGAAATATACTAACATCTTGCTTGGGCACATTTCATGTGTCATGTAGGAACTTGAGGGCGTATTTCATCTAGTGTGAAGGAACTTGTTTGCCTTAGCATATTTTTATCATGCCTTCTCTTCTTGTGGGCACAAATAGCATAGGGAGAAGGAATTTCCTCAAGCCTTGGGCGCATTTAGCCTAGGCTACCTCCATTTTCAACCCTTGAGGGCGCATTTGAGGGGTGGTGAAGGAATTTCCACCACTTAGAATATTTTGCCGACTTCTTCATACCTTTTATCTTGAAGTGGGCGCATTTGGGGTAGGCAAGAGGAAATTGTGGGCGCATTTAGGGGTGTGGGAAGGAATTCCCACGCCTTAGAAACTTTCATCTCCTCCTCAATCTTTGTGGGCGCATTTAGCATGGTGAGAAGGAACTTTTGGGCGCATTTCACATGTGGTGAGGAAACTTTTCACCTTGAGGGCGCATTTCACCTAGTGTGAAGGAAATTGTTTGCCTTAGTGTATTTTTATCATGCATTCTCTTCTTGTGGGCGCAAATAGCATAGGGAGAAGGAATTTCCTCAAGCCTTGGGCGCATTTAGCCTATGCTACCTCCATTTTCAACCCTTGAGGGCGCATTTGAAGGGTGGTGAAGGAATTTCCACCACTTAGAATATTTCTCATCAAGCTTTCTCCATAAGGGCGTATTTCTCATATCCTCATACCAGTTTTCATCTATAAATTTCCAACGCCTTAGCCATGCCTTGCCCTTCTATTTTTAGCAAATTCAGAAAAGTGCTCTCTTCCATGCATTTTCACCTGTTCTGAAACTGGAGTTGGCGTGGCTATGCCTCCCCATGATCTTGCTACCTTGTTTATACCTACTGTCCACACGGGCCTGCTATTTTTAGCCCTCCTGCTATTTTTAGCAAACCCTAGAATCGCTTGACTTCTACAGCTTTGTTTGACCTGAAATTTGCTCTACATGATCTTGATGCTTTAAGTGTCTTGTTTACACTCGTCTTTGGCATAGACATGCTATTTTTAGTCGTGGAGTGACTTACTAAAAATAGTAAGTTCTCAGATTTCGTTCAAATTTTGCTAGTAGGCAACCTGAAAGATGTTGATCATGACGGTGTACTTTGTTTTGACAACCCTGTATTTCATTCCCCCTATTTTTAGGCATAACAGTGGAAACCCTAATCTGACTTGCATGTACCCTGAACTGTTTCCGTTTGACTTGATTTTTGTTGTATGTCGTTATTCGTGCTGAACTGAAGTGTCGAGGAGCTGCTGGAGTGAACCTGCTATTTATAGTAAGTGTCCGGAAAGTGATCAATCTGATGTCAGATGAGTTTGCATGTTAAATTGTCCGTGGGATCTCAAAAAACCCAAAAAACTGGTCAACATGCGGGCACTGGCTAAAAATAGTAAGTCCCTGAAAAATTATCCAGTTTGCTTGCCAGTCACATCACTGCGAAGCTCTCACAAAACCCATAAGGAATACCCTGACATGCATTGAAAAACTTTGCATGCAAACCCTAAAAATAGCCTTTGAAGGTTGAACCGTTGAAAGTCATCATCTCGACATGCATGTCACATCACTGCGAAGGTCTTGAAAAACCCACAAATATTCTCCAATCATGCATTGGAAAATCATATGTTCAAACCCTAAAAATGGCTCTTGAAGCTTGAATTGCTAAAAACAGCAAGTTGCCTGATTCTGCCCAAATTGTGCGTGCAAGTATCTTGAAGTTACCTGGAAGTGTTGATGCAGTCAAAATCCCGAAATTTTCTGAGGAAAAGGCCTCGTATTAGGTACTTACTAAAGATAGTAGGTCGTCGGATTTCAGTAAAAATTTAGTGGGATCCTGCCTTGAGCCTTTTGACTGTACTGTTGCACTCAGATTTTACTTTGATAACCTTATTTGACCTCAAACAAGCCTAAAGGATAAAAAAACTTAACTTCACAGACTTAGCCAATGTTTCAACTGAGGTCAAATGACGGGACATCCTCGGAAGAACAAAAGACCAGAGACAAAGAGAGAGAACCTAAGCGAAAAGACCAGAATGGAGCAAAAATTTAGGGGATCCCCATCTTGGATGGGGTGATGTGTGAAAAGGTCACAACAGTACCTAGTGTAGAACTTCAGTTATTAGTGTCAAAAGTAGAGACTGTAGCATGATACATGTCATAGAAATTGTCTTCTTGATGGTTTGAGCACCCCTGTAGCTCAAGGGCACCCTTGAATATGACTATCCAAATGAATGAAATCTCAGTTAAGGTCTTCCTAAGATCTTTTCCAGCTTAGTTCAACTTTGCAGTGCACCCGTTCGCGAGATGGTCTGAATTTCTGAGTGACCGTGACAGAGGTTCCATCGAGCACGTAAAACAAAGGATGGTGAAACGTAGCTACACACAGTTGCATATCTGTAGGCTAGGGGTGCCCAACCTTTAGGCCTGCCAGATGGGGTTATTTGCTTTCGCAGTCTTCACAAGACTTGTGTGCGATTACTTCAGCTATTCAACGAGTTCAACCATCAGCCTCCGGGATTTGGCGAACGCTCGTACGTGGGAGGTCAAGATGGTGGTGTTGAAGAGTGAGAGTGATTGAAGACAACCAACAAATGACTTAAGTATGGTGAGTACCAATCTCCTTGAAAAAGGTGCCCTTCTCTTTGAGGCCTTAGAAGCAGTTTTATGGCTTCGTTGTCTCCAGAGACAGCTCTTGTAAGTTGACTCAACTGTGCAAAGAGATAGACGGTGCGCGAATCGGAGCATTCCAACTCCCGGTATCAGGGGTCAAAGTATGGTGTTCAGATGAAAGTCACACTTGTCAAAAGGGTATTTGTGCTTTCACAGACCAGGGGCGCCCATCTTTTTGGGGTTCCTGATTCAATTTTCAGATACCTTACATACAGTCATTGGATGCAAAGTACTTCCAGTCATGCAATGAATCTACTATTCAATCAGCAAGGTTCATCATTCACCATCAACGGCAGTTTGAAGCATTAGAAGGCAATACAAAGAAACGACTAAGTCTAGAATCAATGCATCAATTTAATCAAAGGCGCCTAATTTTCCAAGGTGTCAGATGTTGATTTTAGCAGTTATGGTTCCCAACAGACATTTCATCCTTGTCATGCAGGCTTCGCAGTGGATTTCTCAAATTAGTCGTGGGATCATTTGGTCACCTGGAAATCAGAATTGAACATGGTCAGATGTAATTTTGCAGTCAGCTATAAAGTAGGAGATACTCAAAAATCTCATAACACTTGCAAATGGACGCCTAGAAGGTCAGATTTCGGCTTTCTGGAATCAGTGAAGTTTACTGAGCATGTCCAGATGCTATTTTTAGCGAAATGATTAAAATAATATTTTTGCATGCAAAGCATTAAAAAGTGACGAATTTCTTCAAAGAGCTAAATATGGCGCCTCTTTTTAACTTGCATGTTTTAAATTAAATGTTATTTTTAGTCTGAGACTCAGAGTCAGTGGCAGTTCATCTGGTGAGGCCAATCGAATTCTTTCACTGTTAGGGTTTTAGCATGCATGCATGATGGCACGACTTTATCTATTCAACCAAGTATGGTGCTTTTCTCATTCACACAGCTTACGTGAATTCGAACTTCTTCAAGAGATTGGCAAATTTTCATCAAACAAACAATTTTCGAAGGCGATAGAAACATTTTTTTGTAGGTACAGATTCAGATTCAAGGCAGAGTGGCGATTTTGAAAGAAGAAGACAAAAATAATATAAAAACATCTTTTTCTCTTCTAGATTTCTTCCATTTTCTCGTCTAGATTCTCTCACATGTTCGAAGAACAAGCAAATTTTGGCGAAACAAAATAATTGGGTTGATTCAGAATGATCTCGACAAAACCCATGTGTTAGAATTTTTCAGGAAAATTTGTTCCAGAACATCAGTTCTCGAAGCTTTAATTTTCTCAACCGAAATTCCTTTGCATGGCTGAGTAGAAGTCAATTTTTTACATTTCTGACGTTCTGGGTTGTCTTAGAATCACTTTCTAGACAAAACCCATATCTCAGAATTTTTTGTAAAAATCTATTTCCAACGAGCTATTTTTAGCCTCAGCAGGCTATTTTTAGCTTTCCAGAAAAGTTGTCAGAATATAGCCGTGTTCATAGTCAACAGGTGAGTTTTTCAGAATGCAGTTCACACAGCTCAATTTCAAGACCAAGTCAGTTTTGACTCATGACTTCATCGGAACAGTTGATTCGAAGCAGTTTTGGATCCACTCAAGATCAGAGATTCGATAATCAAGAACATTTAGCAGTCCGGGTTACTTGAGGCCACTTCCATACCTATCTCAATTCATTGCATAGAGTTTGTAATGTCTTGCATTAAGCATTACAATTCTGTTGCACGAGAGACACAGTAAGTAGATGGGCGTGTCATATGCAGTCTCAAACCCCTCGACATCGAGCGAAGTCTGGGTATACCTCAACATCCAGATGGGTTGGTTATTTCCATGAATCAGAGCGAGCAAGCATTTAATGCTGAATTTGATAAGTGTCAAAGTAAGATGACGAAGAGGTGGCTAAAACAGAAAAAGGCCAAGTTGCCAAACAACATAGGTCATGGTGAGTTCAAGGATGAGTATGGTATTTTGATTACACTGCTTAATCGTGTCTTAGGTCATGCAGACGCAAAAAAATTTCACCCATGGATGTACTATATCATTGGTCGAATCATCTCTGGGCAAGAGCATTATGACTGGGCATCCTTCATCAGCAATGTTATTCACGAGCAAATCACCAGTTTTCTAGTTGCACACCAATTTCATATGTGTTCCTATCTTGTGTACTTGATCGCTTATCAGGGACAATTTAACGGGTTGAACACAATGGGCATCCTTAGTGCACAGAGGGTCTATCGTTATTATGATCAGCTTGAGTTCATTAAGGCTGAAAGTCATTTCAAACGTGTGCAGGAGGATTTCTTGACTTATACAGTGAGAAACTTGGATCGGGAGTTGCCAATTCATATCTCAGCAATTGCTAGAGCAGCAATGGAAGGTTGGGCAGACTAGTACATTCAGTTCCCTACATACACCTATATCCATGTCTATGGATATACAGGAATTCCAGCTATGTTACCACGTTATCCTACGGATAAGACAGTGTTCATGGAGTTCCTGAGGCAACTGTATGAGGTTCACAAACATTTGCGCCAAAAGCATAAACAAGCTGCCAACTTTCCTTTGCAGTTTGGGATATATTGGTGCAAGACAACAGTCGATGCTAAAGTTGCAAGACAGGTTTTGGAGAATTGCAAACTCAAGTTCTTGGTTGAAACACGCACATATGATCCTTGGGGTCATTACGCAGCGCGCCTTGGTAGTCGCTCTTATCACAAACCTACATTAGAGGATTACTGGGTGAATTGCGAGGATGACTTCGAGGTACATAGACGCAGCTATAGCAAGTTCTCTCTTCCGTAGATTTTTGTCTTCTTGGTAGAAGATGTGGAAGGATTGTCAGAAGATGCCGGAGATGCACTTCCTCAATTTTACAGAGAATAGATTGATGGACAACCACAGCCGTTAGTCAATTGGTATGCCAAAGAATTATCATCGGTGAAGGAGAGATCAAGCAGGGTCATCCAGAATAGTATGCTTTATTTAGAAAGTAGAAGGATCAGAAAGGTATCCATGCCTAGAGCAGAACCGCCACCAGTAGAATTTGTACTACCCTCCTCATCAAAACCCAAGCAAAAGAAGAGGAGTAACCCTCCTAGAAAGAATCCAGCGCCTAGTAACTCAAAGGGAAAAGCACCTATTGCTATTCCACATGTAGAGCCTATCATAGAAGTTGTTCAGAGTTCACCACAGCCTAAGGTTCAACCACATTTTCCATCACCGACATCAGAGCAGCCTCCAGTTCCAGTTTACATTGATTTGGATGTGGATTCACCTCCTCACAATAACCCCTCTACACATTCACTTTCATTAGATCCTCCTGTGACTAGTACAGATCATTCCAGTGGGATTAGTCGTGATTCGTCTTGGCTTGAGAGTCAGCTGGGAAGAAAAAGGAGACAGCCATCTTATGTTCTTGATCATTCAAATTTCGATCATGACCATCAAGATGCGCCTGACAAGAGGATCAAGAAACAAGTCCACATTGAGAGGAATGCAGGTAAGGAGATCATTGTTGAGACCGCTGCACCTCCAGAGGATAAGAGTTTGGACGAGATGGAAGCTCAAGACTTCGAAGTGATCATAGTCAACTTCGGTAGAAGTACTCGCCAGACATACATTGACCTCCTACAGGTTGCTACAGATAGCGCGAGAGATAGGATGGTGAAGGATGGAGAAGATAAATCGGCCCTCAAGGCTGAAATACAGCAGCTTCGCCAGTATATTTCTAGCTTGGTACATAGGACAGGGGATGTTGTTACCGCGCTTCCACATATGTTAGAACCACCAGTAGAACAGGGTCAACTTGATCACTTGGTTGCATATGGCAAGCGGTTCGAAGAGTGGGAGGAGGACTTTGTTGCTAGAGGCCGCTTTGTACTTTCAGAGCTATATCAGTTACGGTATAATGCACATGAACATCGTCTTGAACTTCAGGATGAGGAACGTGACTTGGCTATTAGTAGGCCCAGGGATGAGATCCTGATTGCTAACCCGGGGTTGTCATTTGACTCAGTCACAGATGTAGAAGACAAGGAAGATGTCTACGTTTGGAGAACACAGTTAATCTTCAAGGCTAAGATAGAAGAAACGATAGCATCTGAGTTGGCTGAGAGCAGAGAGCATGTTACCAGTGCACTCCGCTATGTGAGAAACTTTGTGTCTCAATTACCATGCTTGTATTAGCGTGTGGGTGGTGACTTTTTTGAGCTTGTTGATGTTTAGTCAAAGCTCCAAGCACTTATTCACAGTATTTTCAGTGGTGAGACCATTGGCTGTAAGATCAATCAGCTTATAGTCATGTCAGCATTGTTTGACGAGGCAATCAGGAGTAAAGGCGAGTTTCAGTGTCAGATAACTAATGGAGAAGACATGTTGCATAGACATGGGATTCTTCACTAGAGCTTCAGTTCCCTAGAAGGTGATGCAGTCAATAACCTCGTGGATGGGTTAATTGCTCGAGATCAAGGCTAGTGAACTTCAGTTCAAGGCGTCCCACCTTGTCCAAGATAGATATTAGACACAAGAGTTAAGCTCGATGCATCTTTCCAAGTTAACTCGTTGTTACACATTGCATGCCATGTCTATCTTGGAAACATCTACGTACACTTGGAGTTTCTTTTAGGTTTTTGCATTAACTGATGATATTATTCCAATTAACTTGTTTTCAATAAGGACATGCATGCTTGCACATTGTCCATTTAGATTAGATGTTTCAGTTAACTGATGGTAGCTTGCCAGTTAATTGTATAGTTTCCATTATTAGGGTTTAGAAATAAGATCTTGCATGTACTGCAAGACTGTAGTTGACTCAAAGTGATTTTAGGGTTGCCTACACCTTGATGTCTATAAATAAGAGCATTCAGCTCATTTGTAATTTACTTTTGCTTGATAGCATACATGCTGCGCCTACCTTGCTTGTAGTATTGCTATTATTGTATCTGTTTAAGGAACTTTTGCAAGAGAGATTAATATATGTTGTGCCCACCTTGCCTATAATATTGTCTTTTTGTATCTGTTCATGAGCATTTGTTTTGATAATGAATTGTTATGCCACTCGGGTTCCATGCAATTATTATGGTGAATGCTTGCCTTAGTTAGATATAGTAGCTAGTTCGTTCGTAGATTGTACGTGTGTCTTACCTATGCAATTTGCTATCCTAGTTGGCTATCTTTTGTATTTTGTTATCAATAAGCCTATTCAAATTGAGCAAATAGTTGTGCCCACCTTGCCTTCATGTTGAGAATTTGTACTTAAAGCTTATTGTATGATGTGTGTGATAATAAGCTTATTTAGCCAAGCGAATAGTTGTGCCCACCTTGCCTTCATGTTGCAAATCTATACCCAGCTTATCGTATAAAACCATTCCTACTCCATTTCCTCACGCTCTATTTTCTTGAGGAAACTGGATAGATTTAAAGAAGTTAGCTTAGTTGTAGTTAAATGATCTGTGAAACCAGTAAATCCTTAGCTGCAACATTCTAGGTTTTTTTAATCTTGTGCCTCTACCAACTGAGAACAAAACGATAGGATTTAGTTTACTTTCCTTTTCCATGCATTCCAGCACAACGAGGGAGCTTCCCCTCCTAATTTGAAGAGCACTCATTACATAGTGTGCATAGCTGTCCGTACAAACTTACACTCTAGAGGTGTTAGTGTTGATGAGTGTTTTATGACCGCACCAACACAAAATAAAGTTTCCCAACGGATACTCTATCCTCTCTTGAACAAAGTATTCTGCATGCTAAGATTGCTAGAAAGATCATACATTCAACTCCAAGGTCCCTTATGCAGGGGATAGTCTCAATTGGCTCGATGTGATTTGCTGGGTATTTCAAGGGGACTTACGTGAGTTGCTCATTCAGAAGAAAAGATTCTCAACTTTCGGGGGATTTGTCAATGACACTCGGGTTCTTAAACTAACCGGATAATGCTGAATGTAAAAGGATGTAAGGATTAGAGATGCTACCATCTACTCTAAATGTGGAACGCGAAGATCAATTCTTGCAAACTTCAAACCAAGCTCTGCTTTGCCTCACTTCGGACAGCTTCCGTAGAACCAGTGCAATCTTCAAAGGGATAATAAGAGATATTCAAACCATGATTCAACATGCAGAGACCGTCACAACGACACATATCAACAGATAAACCGCAATTGAAGTTAAGTTCACAATTTTCCAGTTGAGCACGCAAGGCGACCCACCATTAGTGAGCCCGCTAGTGGTATGGATAAGTAAAGCTTACTCAAATCAAACACCAGATTCCACAACTACCAATTACTTGCATGAAATAAAATCTACTTTACTTTATCTACTCGAATTGGAAAGACGAAAAAGCCTTGCTAGCTACTCGCAACGAAAGATAGAACCAACAAGCAATGATAAATCTTTATATTATGAGAACATTCACAACAACTTCTTACAAAGTCTTCAAATGGGAAAACTTTCTTTCCTCCTCAATCTATGCTATGCTAACTTCTATGCTTTACTCTCTATTCTAACTTCTATCTTCTCTACTCTCTGATCTCTTAATCTAATCTAATTGATTACAAATGAGGGGGGATGCCCCTTTTATAGTTGGCCCAATCCAGTGGACGGCTTAGATTCAATTACAAAGAAGGGCTCAGATCAAGCCACATACTCTAATTAGGGTTTTTTCCCTAAAAACTGCCACAAAGAGGAGTAGGGTAATGAATGCACAGGAGATTCTCCACTCCTCTGCAAAAACCATAATGAGCAATTAATGCCCACTACCATCAAAAGATTCTCATCCAGAAAAACTTTCTCTGTTCTTCCTACCAACTCTGTTGTGTTAGGAGGCGGCGAGCATACAACAACACTTTGTTCAAACCCTCCTTGCAAAATTTTTGCTCCGTTAAGTCCTCCTGTTGCTTTAATTCTTGGACGCACTTCTTCCTCATAACCTTCATATTTCTCTAGCCCACTGCCTTGGGCGCATTTAGCCTCTTTTGCATCACGTCCTTTAATGCCTTAGCCTCGGTGTTCATCCTACAAAACATAACATAACTTCACTTTACTTACCCAATTCCCATGTTCTGACTTTCAAGGCCTGCTTGATCTCCGGATCTGATAGAGTTCATCATTTTTCTCTAGCAAACTTTGCTTTCTTCATAACTTTTAACATTTGTGTGCTAGGGCGCATGCAATCTTGATGTTTTCATCCTCCTACCTTAGCAATTTCATTCACCTGTCTTGTCCACCTTCTTTTAGGAGCTTGATGACCTAGATAAAATTCCACTCGTCTTGAGTTTGACCCCCTCTACTTTCCTTTTCCATGCCTTAGAAAATTTATCCATCTAAGCCTTAGGGAATTTATTAAACGGGTGCCAGGCTAAAATATTTGTCGAAACAATACGAGCAAGGTGTGGAAAAATTTTAAAATCATCTCACAGTGGGAAATGTCCAATACCCAGAAAAAAATTCTCCCCCAAAATTCATAATTTCCATGTGTATCCAAACGAAGGGGTAAGTTTAATTTTATTATGTTTTTTAAAATAATAAAATTGCTAAGGTTTATTCAACTTTTAATTCTAGACGTACTTCACACCTGTAGCCCTCACTTTTCATGCCCTGGCATTTTTCTTGTCTTCCTGAAGAAATTCTCTTCTTGTTTATGGGCACATTTCACCTTGCACTTGGAAATTTTGTATTACCTCCTCCCTAGGCGTATTTCTCACTTTACTTTAGGAAATGCCTTAGAAAATTTTAAAACTTTGTTAACTCATCTTGGGCACATTTCCTAACACATGCTTCCATTTATCTCTTAAGCATTTTCCACGCCTTAGAACTTTACCTTACCTCATCCACAAACAAGGGCGCATTTAGGGGTGTGAGAAGGAACTTTTCATGCTTAAAAGTTTCTTCAAACTTTATTCAACTTGCCAAGGGTGCATTTGGAGAGGTCAAATCCTATTTTACCTCGCCTTAAAAAATTTCTCTAGCTGCCGGCACAAGGTGGGCGCATTTAGGGAGGTGTAGTTTTCCTTTTTCCTTAGAAATATTTCTACCCCACACATTCTCTTTCTTGGGCGCATTTAGACCCACATTCTTCAGATTTCCAGCCTTAGAAAATATTCATCAACCACCTTCCTTGGGCGCATTTGAGTTGTAGTTTTCATTTTCCATGCCTTAGAATTTTCACCATCACATCACCTTGGGCGCATTTACCAATCTTTGCTTTTGTTTTCTTGCCTTAGGCAAATTTCTGTTTGCCATACTCCAACTTTCCACCTTGGGCGCATATGGAGGGGTCTACTCTCATTTTTAACTTAGAAACCTTTTCCAAGCCTCTAGCCACCTTGTGGGCGCATTTGAAGGTGTTCACATCCACTTTATAACTTAGAAACTTTTCAAACCTCTTGCTTCTCATCTTGGGCGCATTTGACCCCATGAGCTTCCATTGTTGATGCCTTGGAAACCTTTTGAGTTGCTTCATGCTCATGGGCGCATCTAGAGGGGTGAGCTTTTGCTTTGCAACACTTAGAAAATTTTATCATTATTTCTCTTGTTGGGCGCATTTCACCTATGGAGGAGGAACTTTCCACGCCTTGAAATTCTCTTGCCATGTCTTCCTTGTAGCCTTGTAAGCTGGGCGCATTTGAGGTCCTCTGCTTCTATTTTCTAACTTAGAAAAATTCCCTAGACCTTTTCTTACCTTAGGCGCATTTTGAAGGGGGAACTTCCATTTCTCTTCACTTAGAGAACTTTTCACCTCATACCTCCTTCAAGGGCGCATTTAGGGGTCTTACCTTCATGTTTCAATGCCTTAGAATTTTTAAAGCCTCCAACATCTTCCTTGGGCGCATATTGAGGGGTGGACTTCCATTTTAACTTGCCTTAGAATTTTCAAGCCTTGACTTCATGCCTTGGGCGCATTTCCTTGGTGGTAGAGGAATTTTTAATACTTAGCACTTTTTTTATTAGCATCCTCTCAACCTTGGGCGCATTTGAGGGTATGAGGAGGAATTTCTCATACTTAGAAACTTTTTATGCCAGTCTTCAAGCCTTGGGCTCATTTCAAAGGTGGAGGAGAATTTGCCATGCCTTATATTTTCCTTTTTATGCTAGCCTTCATGCCTTGTAAGCTTGGGCGCATATCACCTGTGGAGGAGGAATTTCGCTACACTTAGAAACTTTTCAGCCATTTTCTCTTCTCATGGGTGCATTTCATGCTTCCTCCTGCCAACTTAGACTTGGAAATTTTCAACGCCTCAGCTACCTTTTGCCACTCTATTTTTAGTAAGTTTTGGAGATGCATGGCTCTTCATGGCTTTTCACCTGTTTTGAATCCGGAGCTGGCGTGATATGCCTCTTGTGACCTTACCACCTTGTTTATACCTGTTGCCCCAGCTCATCTGCTATTTTTAGCAAACCTTCAAAATTGCCCGACTTCTGCAACTCTATTTGACCTGAATTTTTCACCACGTGGTCCTCATCGCTTGGTGAACCTGTTTATACCTGCCCCTCATACTAACTTGCTATTTATAGCCCTGTTCTGGAGGTGACTTACTATAAATAGTAGGTGCTTAGATTGCGCCCAAATTTTACCAGTAGATTGCCTGAAGGATGTTGATCATGATAGGATATCTTTGTTTTTTGAAATTCTAGTTTTTTACCCCTCTTTTTGAGTCTCGAAGCTAGAAATCGTAATATGACTTGCATGTGCCTCGAATGATCTCTGTTTGACTTGATTTCTGCTATATGTTG
Source organism: Sequoiadendron giganteum (assembly GCA_007115665.2). NCBI lineage: Eukaryota > Viridiplantae > Streptophyta > Pinopsida > Cupressales > Cupressaceae > Sequoiadendron > Sequoiadendron giganteum. Next base: position 14,411,890 of record CM021102.1, on the reverse strand, counting down.
TTTTACCTGCTGAACTGAAGTATCGGGTAGCTACCAGAGTGAACCTACTATTTATAGTAAATGCCCGAAAAATGACTAACTGACTGTCGGATGAGTTTGCATGTCACATTGCTCGAGGGATCTCAAAAAACCCAGAAAAACCCAAAAAACTGGTTCGCATGTGGGCACTAGCTAAAAATAGTAAGTCCCTGAAAAATGATCCATCTTGCTTGCATGTCATATCAATGCGAAGCTCTCGTAAAACCCATGAGGAATATCCATACATGCACTGAAAAACTTTGCATGCAAACCCTAAAAATAGCCTTTTGAAACCTGACTTATTGAAAGTCCTCAATCTAACTTGCATGTTACATCACTATGAAGGTCTCGAAAATCCCAGAAAGATTCAGCAGATGTGTATCGAAAATCGTATGTGCATACCCTAAAAAATGGCTCTTGAAGCCTAAATTGCTAAAAATAGCAAGTTGTCAGAATCTGTTCAAATTTTGCATGCAAGCACCTTGAAGCTACCTAGATGTGCTAAAGCAGTCTGAATCCCAAAATTTTGAGGAAGAGACCTCCAAATTTGATGGGATCCTGCCTGAAGCATCGTGATTGTAGTGTCGAGCTTAGATTTCATTTTGCCAACTCAATTTGACCTTAAACAAGCCTGAAAGATAAAAACCCTAATTTCACAAACTTAGCCAAAATTTCCAACTTAGGTCAAATGACGGGACATCCCGGGAAGGACAGAAAGATCAGAGAGAGAGAGACGCAAAACCAAAAGCCAAAAGACCAGAAATGGGCAAAATTTAGGGGGTCCCCATTTGAATGGGGTGATGTGTGAAAAGGTCACAACAGTTAGTTCTTACGCCAACAGTATGAATAGAACCTTTCAAAAGCAATTGAGGAAGTTTGTGTTGATATTTTTTGATGATATTCTCATTTACAGCAAGATTTGGGAGGAGCACCTTAAGCACTTGGAAGAAGTGCTTAGCATCCTTGAGACTGAAAGCTTCTTTGCTAAAGAGTCCAAATGCGAATTAGGCATGAGGGAGTTCCTCTACCTTGGTCACGTCATCAGTACAGAAGGAGAAAGAGTTGACCCAGAAAAGATCAAGGCAATCGTGGATTGGCCACCTCCAGAAAACTTGACTCATTTGAAGGGGTTCTTGGGTCTTTGTGGCTTCTATAGGAGATTCGTGAAGAGGTACTCTCATATTGCTGCCCCCTTTACTGATCTCACCAAGAAGGGAGCATTCATATGGTTTGAGAAGGCACAAGGTGTTTTTGACAGATTCAAGAAGATCATGAGCTCTTGTCTAGTGTTGGCCATTCCAAATTTCTCCAAGCCATTCGAGCTGCAATGTGATGCTTCAGGAGAAGGCGTCGGAGCTGTTTTAATGCAAGAGAAGCATCCAATTGTGTTTGAAAGTAGGAAATTAAGAGGCGTTGAGAGGACCTATTCCATTCATGACAAGGAGATGCTTGCAATCATGCATGCCTTGGCAAAATTTAGACAGTATTTGGTTGGGAGCGAATTTGTTGTCAAGACAGATCATAATAACCTCAAGCATTTCATGCATCAAAAGGATTTGAACAAAAGACAGCAAAAATGGGTGAGTAAGCTTCAAGCTTACGACTTTGACATTAAGTATGTCAAAGGTAAGAACAATATTGTAGCAGATGCACTATCTAGGAGGCCTCATTTAAGCTCATTGTGTGAACTTATTGCTGATTGGAAGGAGTTGTTGTTTGTTGATTATGCCAAAAATCAGTTTGCAACCAGCATTGTTGAAGGTACTTTTCATGATGAAAGGTACAAAGTGGTTGATGGATTGATACATTACAAGGGAAGGATCTTCTTGGTGGCTGATTCTAAGCTTAAGAAGAAGATTTTGCAGACTTTCCACGACATCCCACTTGCTGGTCATCAGGGATACTTCAAGACCTATAGGCAGATCCATGAAAGATTTTCATGGAAGGGGTTGAAGAATGAGGTCTTGAGCTACATCAAGGACTGCCCTACTTGCCAAATGAACAAGAATGAGCATACACATCCAGCTGGTTTGTTGCAACCCCTACCCATTCCTAATCAGAAATGGGAAAGCATCTCAATAGATTTCATCATAGGGTTGCCTAAGACTCAAGGGAAAGACTGTATCTACATAGTGGTGGATAGATTAACAAAGTTTGCTCATTTCTTTGCCATTACTAGTTCGTTTTCAGCAGCTCAAGTCGCAAAGTTGTTTTTTCACGAGGTGTTTAGGTTGCATGGTTTGCCGAAGAACATTGTGAGTGATAGGGACAGCAAGTTCCTAAGCACCTTTTGGCAAGAAGTTTTCAGGTTGAGTGGTCCAATGCTCACTCCAAGCACTAGTTATCACCCCCAAACCGATGGGCAAACGAAGATTGTGAACAAGTGGTTGGAAGGCTATCTCAGAAATTATGTCTCAGAGCAGCATAAGGCTTGGGTAAAATGGCTTCACTTAGGGGAGTATTTGCTACAATTCATCCTTCCACATGTCTATCAAGATGTCCCCGTTCAAGGCTCTCTACGATTATGAGGCTCCTAGCTTTGCAAATTTGGTGTTTGGTGATAGAAAAGCTCCTCAAGCCAAGGATATCTTGCAGCAAAGTCAAGATATCTTGAAGTCCTTGAAGAAAAACATCTAGATGGCACATAATCAACAGAAGATTTACACTGATCAACAACGTGTTAAGCGTTCTTTTGAGGTTGGGGACATGGTTTATCTCCGCCTTCAGCCATACAGACAGTCTACTTTCAAGAAGAGTGGAGCTAAGAAGCTCAAACCCCATTGTTATGGGCCATTCACAGTCATTAGAAAGGTTGGAGCAGTGGCCTATGAGTTGGAGTTACCATCTAGCAGCAAAGTTCACAATGTCTTTCATGTGTCTCGCCTCAAGAAGGAGCTTGGGCACAACGTTGTTGCTTCATCCAATTTGCCTCCTTTGGATGAGGAGGGACAGTTGGTTCTGGTTCTAGAAGAGATCATTGATTCCAGAGAACGTTCTTTGAGGAGGACAATCAAAGAATACTTGGTGAAGTGGAAGAACTTGCCTTTGGAGGATGGGGAGATTTTGCAGCATCCAGGCTTGTGATTGCTTGAGGACAAGCAATCTTGGGGAGGGCGGACTGTAATGTCCCCTTCTCAACAGTGATCTAACAGTTGGCCGTTAGCCTATTCCGGACACTCGTAGGCTACTCGGAAGTGGAAATTAGGGTTTCCTATTTTCTAGGAGGATGTTTCAATTTTTTTTTAGGCTTGCTCTTGGAATCTTGGAGTTTGGATTGCAGATTCTTTCTGGGTTTTCAGAAAGCTTTGCAATAGTATGGCATGCATGATGATCTGAGCAACTTTCTAAGTTCACTATTTTTAGTAAATTTTATTTCTGGTAGTGGTCTTGTTGGCATCGGTACATTTGACTTCCCTCTTTTGACAACTTAGTTGGTAATGTGGATTTTTGGCATTATGATGATTTTATTTGGAGAGAAGAGTTGTTTTATATTATTAAGGTTATATTTTAATATTATATCGCCCCTTCGTCTAATAATATAACTTAAGTTGTTTTGAAAAGGGGACTTGAAGGGTGGACACCTCATCAGGGGGCTTAAGTGAAATATTTCTAAATTGATAAAGTTTGACTTTTGAGGAAGGGATGCCAACTTGAGGAGAGAGATAATTATTTTAAAAGTGAAATATTTCATCAAATGAATTGGGATGCCAACTTTGAGAGGGAAGTGAATCAACTTGGAAATTTGAATTGGTTTGACTTCTTGGCTTGGGCACACCTTCTAGAGACTTCTCGAGATGCTTCTCAGAGCTTATAAATGGAGGACTTTGCTATTCATTTGGTTATCTCATATCTACCGTATTGTTATGTTGCTGAAATGGTTAGTGAGTTGCTTTGAGGGATGCATACCTCCTAGCTTTGGCTTGAATTTTTGCTTGAAAGATAGCAACTAGTTGAGATTTGGTTGTTCTTATCCTTGAGAGCAGATTGAGCACATTGTAGCTGAGTTTCTTGCATTTTTGTCAGTTTTTGGATTTGTTGGTTTAGCATAGCTGATTGTAGTTTTTACTTATATCTCATGAAATAAAAATGATATTGTTTTGGGCATTTCACCTATCTGTTTCTTTGCTAGGGGCGACCATTTGTATCAGTTTGCAGATTTTTAATGAAAATTCTGATTTTTCCTAGCAAAATCGCCCTTCCTTGAGGGTCGTACTTGTTGGCGTAAAAACTAACACCTCTGGAGTGTAAGTTTGTACGGACAGCTATGCACACTACGTAATGAGTGCTCTTCAAATTAGGAGGGGAAGCTCCCTCGTTGTGCTGGAATGCATGAAATAGAAAACTAAACTAATGTCCTATCTTTTTGTTCTCAGCTGGTAGAGGCACAAGGTTAAGAAAACCTAGAACGTTGCAGCTAAGTATTTTCTGGTTTCGCAGATCATGTAACTACAACTAAGCTAACTTCTTTAATATCTATCCAATTTCCTCAAGAAACAGAGCATGAGGAAATGGAGCAGGAATGTATTGTACGATAAACTCCAGGTGCGGGCTCACAACATGAAGGCAAGGTAGGCGCAACTATTTGCTAATCCGGGAAGAAGTTTATTAAAACAAACAAATGAACGGTAAACCTGGTACAACTTCACAACATGAAGGCAAGGTAGGCGCAACTATCTGCTTGGCTGAATGAGTCTACTATAACACACATCAAACGATAAGCTTTAAGTACAGTTTCGCAACATGAAGGCAAGGTAGGCGCAACTATTTGCTCTTCTGAATAGGCTTATAATAAACAAAACAAAAGGTAAGCAACTGGGACAGTAGATTGTATAGACGCAACACGCATGCAATAACGATCAAACCAGCAACCCCATTTAACTAAGGTCGAATAAACACCATGACAATAACATGAAGGCAAGGTAGGCGCAGCAATTTATTATAACAGCAATTACTCTTTGAACAGATACAATAATAGCAATACTACAGGCAAGGTAGGCGCAGCATGTATGCTATCAAGCAAAAGTTCTAATTTACAAGGTTGAGCCAATCTTGAGAATAGGCATGTTGCCGACAACGCAGCAATTCTCTATCACCAGGAAAAGCCCCTTACAAATGAGCTAAAAACTCTTATTTATAGACTTCAAGGTGTAGGCAACCCTAAAATCACCTTGAGTCAACTACAGTCTTGCAAGACATGCAAGATCTTATTCTTAAACCCTAATTGAATGAAACTATACAGTTAACTGGGAAACTATCATCAGTTAACTAAAACATCTAATCTAAATGGACAATGTGCAAGCATGCACGTCCTTATTGAAAGCAAGTTAACTGGAATGCTATCATCAGTTAACTGAAAAATCTAATCTAATCTCCAAGTGTACGTAGATGTTTCCAAGAAAGACATGCATGCAATGTATAACAGCAAGTTAACTCGGAAAGAAGCCTCGAGTTTAACTCCTGTGTCTAATGTCTATCTTGGAAAAGGTGGGATGCCTTGAACTGAAGTTCACTGACCCTGATCTCGAGCAAGTATCCCCTCCACGAGGTTAGTAACTGCATCACCATCTAGAAGTCATCACATGTCTCAACTGTCAATCAACTGCTAGTTAGTAACTCAAGCAAAACCGAAAACCTCTGCATACTTAAACTGGCCCTTCATTGGTTGGTAACTCTGGCGGCTCTGTAAACTGAAGTGATGGCCACTATTTCTTCTGCAGCTTGACGTTTCTCACGTTTTTCATGCTTATCAACCCTCTAAACTGGCCTTGGAAGACAATCAGCTATACGAGGCATAAAACCATGTGGACTTGAGTGACTACGCTTGTCAACCTTTCTGATGCGCTTGATACAAATCAATGTCAACTTTTCTGATGAAATCATGAATTAAGACTGACATCGTCTTGAATTCGATTTGTGTGAACTGCATTCGGAAAAACTCGCCTGTTGACTGTGAACACAGCTACGTTCTGACAACTTCTCCGGAAAACCAAAAATCACTCCAGATAAGGCTAAAAATAGCTTGTCGAAGGGCAATTTTCACAAAATATTCTGAGACGTGGGTTTTGTGCATAATCAAATTTTAAGATGACCCACAACGTCAGAAATTCGGAAAAATGTGATTTAGGCCCGCATGCAAAAGGTTTTCAGTTGAGATCTGAACTGGCAGTTAGGGGCACTGGGGGCAATTTTTCTCGCGAAAATCTGGAACATGGGTTTTGCGTAGAAATGAATCCTGAAACCACCCAGATCAACAGATTTGCGAAAAAATGTGATTTAGGCCCACATGCAAAGAAAATTCTAGAAAAAAGCACAGTGCTTCTAGAAAAGAGGCAGCGGGGCAATTTTCGCAAAATAATCTAAGACATGGGTATTGTTGTTGATGTTGAAATACTCGAACCCGGATGATGCTTTTCTGAAAAATCTATCCTTTTCTTTGACATGCGAAGAAAACCTAAGACGAGAATAGAAGAAAGTAAGACAGAAGAATAGAAGTTTTATTTTATTTTATTATTTCTCTCTTCTTCTGTAAAAATTCGCCTATGCTTGAAGTAGAATTGATAAAACCTGCATGCAAATGGAAAACGAAGTCTGAAATAATCTTCCTTTGAACAATCTGAATATGTAGCTACGAAGAATACTGAAATTTGACACCTGTAGCACCTGCAGATCAATTCTATGCTCAAGAAAAGATGTTTCATGTCAACTCTGATGAAGAATAATGGACGCCATTAGTAAAAATATAGAAAAATATCTTCTAAGGCGTGTGAAATGCATGTCAAGCATTGGAAATAGCGCTTGAAGTACAACTGGTGCTTCAAAACTCACGCATGGCCTATATTTGGCTTCAAACTCAGTTAACTGGATGTAGAACCAACCCAAGTTAGGGCGCCATCTTGAAGATTCAGTTAACTGATGCATGCAAACTAAGTTTAGCCAGTTATGACTAAAAATAGGTTCAATAGAAGTCAACCTGAAAAAGAGTTTAACTGAAGATCCAAATTTGGCAAATTGAAAACTCTTCCCATGCACACTTTTATTTTTGAATTTTGAAAAGTCAACCTTTGACTTTAGGCGTCCTTCCTTCCTTAGACATTTTCTGAAAATTTAGAATCTAAAACCTCAAACGAAGCTCATGTTCGATCACTGATTCTGATTGACTACCGCATCAGATCAACTGGCTGACAGTTCCATCGAAGAGCAGGACCAAATCTGACAAGAAGATTCCTTGAGGTGGCAATTCAAAATTCAACCATCTGAGGTTTCAAAAAGATGGGCGCCCCTGGCCTCCAGGGGCGCTTTTGACCTCAGTGTTAGAATATTTTCAGGCATTTTCATCATTTTCACTGATAACTTGACCATATTTCACTTGACGTTTCCCGGTATTTGACAAAACTTCAGAACGTGCTGACTGGCTCACTGCGGAGCAGATTGAATCCTGAGTAAAGGCTCCTGATGAACACTTTATATAAAAACATCTTTAAACCTTCCTAAATCATGGGCACCCCTGGTTCCCAACCAATGTCATCCATTACTGTAACTGACCAAGAATTACTTAACTTCCGGCTGCGGATTGCCAAGACATCTTCTAAACTGACTGAGATAGGGAACGGAAAGCTGACGCTGACACGAACGAGATGAGCATCTGAAATCATCAAACAGATTTCATTTAAGGTCTTAAAACCTTGGGCGCCTCTGACCTCCGGGGGCGCTTTTGTCCTTTCTGAATAGTTTCTAATCAAGTCTGGAACCTCAAGTTTGACCACTGATGGCGGCAACTCGGCAACTCAGATTCACCTGCTGACAGATGCGTCGCGGAGCTGGACCAAAAATAGAAACAAACTTCTTGGGTGTCACTTGATCAAAAGACTTCATTTGAATCTTCAAAAAGATGGGCGCCCCTGGCCTCCAGGGGCGCTTTTTCTCTTCAAAGTCATCTACTTTGTATTTCCCTCGTTTTGTACTGAATTTACGTTTTCAGGCGTTTTACTCCTCCGTCGGACTGGCTGGCTAGCTCATTGCGAAGCTATCAGGAAACTGAAGAAATCATCTTGGTAGAAAATCTCACAAAAAGTTGAATACAGCTTCCATAATGATGGGCGCCCCTAGCTGAAAGTGGCGCTTTTGACCTCCAAACTTAGAATATTTTCAATCCAGACTTAGCCAATTTCACAGTACTTTTACCTCGTTGAAAATCTCCTCCGTCAAAAAGCATAATTTTCAACATCTTTCATCGTAGAGTGTTCTTCTTTGAGTTTCAGGCTTAGATATTAACACCTGGTACTGGCCAACTGCCATTAATGACCTCAGAGGTCCTAACTTTTCTCCTGAAAAAGTTATAACTACCTGTTGACGTGCCTTTTGTGACAGCGCCAGCACAGAATAAAGTTGCCCAACGGTCACTCTATTCTCTCTTGATCAAAGTGTCCCACATGCTAAGATTGCTTGAAAGTTCATGTGTTCGACTCCAAGGTTCCTTTTATCGCGAATAGACTCAGTTGGTTGATGTGTTTTGCTGGTTATTTCAAGGGGACTTACATAGTTGTTCGACTTTGTGAAGCAATTAAGACATGAATGATTTGGCGATATGGTTCTGGTATCTAGACTGACTCAGAAAATGCAGAATTAAAAGGGGATAGGGATAGGGATTCTATAGATCTACTTCTAAAAGGGTGGAGGACGAAGATCGACTTAAACAATCTTCAAACCAAACTTCGCTTCGTCTTCTTTCGAACAACTCCGACAAAGTTGGTGCAATCTTCAAAGGATGAGAAAATGTTCAAACTATGACACAACACGTTCATACCGTCAACACGACGCATACAAACACATGAACCATAATCGAAGTTAAGTGCTGATACTCCAGTTGACCACGCAAGGCGAACTTACCATCAGCAAGTCCGCTAGTGGTATGGACGAGAAGACTTGCTCAAATCACAACGCCACACTCCACAGCTAACAACTACTTGCATGAAATAAAATCTATTTTACTCTATCTACCTTGAATTGGAAAGACGAACAAGCCTTGCTAGCTACTCACAATAGAAGATAGAACCACCAAACAATGATAAATCTTTATATTATGAGAGTGTTCACAACAACTTCTTACAAAGTCCTCAATGGGAAAACTTCCTTTCCTCCTCAATCTAAGCTAACTTCTAAGCTCTACTTTCTAACTTCTATCTCCAATACTCTCTAGCTCTGATCTATCTCTGATTCTAATTCTAATTTTACAAATGAGGGGGGATGCCCCTTTTATAATAAGTCCAATTCAGTGGACGGTTCAGATCAAATTACAATGAAGGGCTCATATCGAGCCACCTATGCCCTGATTAGGGTTTCTGCCCTAAAAACCGCCACAGAGAGGAGTGGGCAATAAATGCACAGAATATTCTCCACTCCTCTGCAGGAATCATAATGAGCAATTAATGCCCACTACCATCATCAAGAAGATCCTCATCAAGCAGCGCGTTCCCACTGGCCTTCTCCTGGATAGCAAACTCGATCAACCGGGCCAATACTGCTTCAACCTCCTGTGTAGAGATCGGTGGAATATGGTTGAGCTGGAACTCCAAGATTGCTACCGTCTGTCCGTGTCTGATGCAGGATTTCTTCCATGTCACTAAGGCGTCCTGGGTATGCTGAATTATACTAGAGAACGTGGAGACATTCTCAAAGTCATCCAGGACAAGTGACTTCGCAGCTGAGAAGAATGGAGGCAGTCTACCCTTCAAACCATCAGCAGTTATCTCCTCTGGGACCAACTTTCTAGCAAATATGGCTTTTAATGTATTGAGGACTCCCCCCAAGATGTTTCCCATTGCCTTCTTCACTTTAGCTGAATCTGCCCTTGCTGCGTCGTGAAATCCACGGCCTGTGACCACCGAGGAGTACCAACTGGTGAAATCGTACCTATCACCTCTCTGAATTACACCTCCATCCACTAAGGTTTCTAGAGGTACATGCATCAAAGCCCCCAAACGAAGTACAGTCTTCGTTTGATAGATGCGAGTATCACCCCAGGCCTGATCTACTATATCCATCCGTGCCAAAATATTTGAGGCCTGTCGATAAGCATCGGCAAGGTCCTCCATGAATTTCCCTGTCTCAGAGTATGAACACGGCTAACCCAGTCCGCCTCCGTTTCCATTTTTATTTCCTCTAGGCAACAATTGACTCATTCGGACTCCGATGGACGTTCTATGGGTCTGCTGGTTCACACGTGCTAGATTCACATATATCCCTCAAGGTTTTGTTCCTTTTCAATTTCTTATACTTCCCCTCCGTGCGGAGCAACTGATCCTTCAATGCCTGATAGGAGTTATCGAACTCCTCGATAACTTGGGCTCCCGTAGGACGACCCAACTCTACTGTGGTGATCACATAATTTTCAGGCCTCTCCTCGATCACAATCTTCCCTCGGAATAGCCACCTGAAGCGTGCGAGAGCCTGATTCGTCGGTCGAGATCTTTGAAAACTTTCGGGCCCTTTTCTTCTCTGGTGGCGCACTGATCCTCCTGAGGAACTCTTCCATCTCAATGGCTGGATCCGTGTCATCCTCGGGTTCTCTCCTCATTCTGTCGGAAAGCCAATCAGGCACTGTCTGCTGTGGATTACAAATGACAAGGGGCTGTTCTTCTGTTGCCTCCATCTCGTGCACTTCCTCTCTTCTTGCACTGGTTTGCTCAGGCTCATCCTCCTCTATAAGCTGGGTATCTCCCGACCCTTGGGTCCCTTGTTCTGTGTTTTCCTCTTCTTCCAAAGCCGTGTCCAACATCTGCTGAAAATGGGTGTCGGCCATTGTTTCCTCTTCCTCCTCCTGTTGGCCGCCCCTGGATAGACTGACACTAGCCGATTCCCGGGCATTGGGCTGATCTACCTCCTCAAGTCCCCGCTCTTCCTCTAATCCTGCCCTCTGATCGGCAAATAATGAAACCACTCTTAAACTCGAAGATTGAGTTTGTGAGTGCACGGGTGATGCTTGTTCTATCCTCAACGGTATCGGCTGGGTTGGCACTTCCACTTGTGCCCTCGATGTCTGAGCAATTTGTTTCCCTCTTTTTACCGATAACGGCCTTGGGTCACCCATCAAGCTGTAAGTAAGGGCGATCGACTTGCTCTTAAGTCTGCATACATGTCTGTCGACCCAAGTCCTGGTAAAAGTCATCACCGGGATAGAAAGAGTGTCCAAGTCCATGATCTCTGGCTCGGACCAATCAGGTGGTGGGACAGGAGTATCCCTAACTGACCCATAGTCGGGTTGCATGACGTTGACATCCTCCTCCACCTGGTCGGGAACTGGAATAATCTCACATTCTCTAATCAACTTGAGAGGAAGTCTGGAAAACATCCTTCTTCTTATCTCAGCCTCATCCACTGCATTTGCCCAAAAGTCCTCCAGATGAGCTCTGTGCCGGTATTCAACGTTCTGTACCATCCGGATGTTCCCGTAAGGATCGAAATCCTGCCTGCCTGTGTGATATGACAAATGATAAGATTGCAGCTCGTCCTCTGCCTCTCGGGCTGCCTGCAAAGAGGGACACACCTCAATGGAATTTCCCATGGTGATAGGGAAATCAAGCCCACCCTTCTTTTTCCTTTTCTGAATCTTATCGTAGGCAATCAATTGCCTAGATATCTCAAGCATTACTATGTGATCAGTGGGGTATCGTGGTAACCGATACGGATACGAAGTGAACCCCTGCAGCCTAATATATGTGAATTTCGGGAATTGGATGAGCCAATACCCATATTCCTCAATCAGTGTCTGTGCTTCTTTAGATATTCTCTGCTGCGTCCTCTGCTGAAGTGTCCTCGCAATGTGCATTGTGAATGCATCATTTGCCCGTTTATAGTTGGCAATGTTAGCCAAATGTAGCTGTGTGCAGGCTTCATGAATTTTGAATTGACCAGGGGCACAGCCGATTGGCTCTTTGTACGAAATCCCTCTGTACTTAGTCATTCTGGCCAACATGTAAATCACATATGAGCTCATGTAGAAAGTCTTCGTCACCTTCAAGCTCCTGAATTGCTCATCGATGTGGTTGCTAATCATCCTAGCCCAATCGACACACTCCTTTCCTTCCAAGATGATCTCGATGAAGTAGAACATCCAAGGCTCGAAAATGTAAGCCTGTGCACTCCCATTCACCCGGCTCAGCATCATTATCAAATCACAGTATTCTTGTTTCACGTCCTCGGCAATTATCTGCTTTGGGAGCTTAGTGCGGGGTGGCCTCGGCTTCTGCATCCAAACTCTGTTGATGACTGCAGTGACTCTTTCGAAAGAGGAAGAGTACATCTTATCTGCCCTCTTATTTGTCCTGTATAACATCTCCTCAGCAGTCGGAATCCCAAATGCTTCTCCGATGGCATCCGGTGTGAAGTTGGCGAGCAGTTTACCATCCGGAGAGACAATCGTCCTACGTTCTGGCTTGTAGTGATTGGCGCACTCCATAATTAGCTCCGGACACTGAATTGCTGGCGGAAAACTAGCAGCTGCGTAGATTCCACTCTTCATTATATTATGTGCCGTGACGGATGGTTGATGGCCCCCTAGCCCGAACATCCTCGATTTGAGTGCATTCAGATTAAATGAACCAAGGTTGGTGTCATTCAATCCTGCCAACTTTGAAACTATTGCTGACTTTGGGAGAAATGGCTTAGCGAGCCTCTTAATCATTGCCTGTCGAGATGAGCCAGCCTTGCCTGCTTCAGTGTTTGCAGCTCTGCCTGCGGCTCTGCTTGTTCCTGCAACATCCTTTGCGCCAGCCATCGTATTGTATAAAAATCTCTGAGTTTAGAGACAACTCTCAGCAACTGCACTTCTGACTGGTGAAGAAAAAACGCAGCAAGCTAATAACTTTCAGCAATGTAGCTAATTTCTCCAGCACAAATTGTTCGAACCTTGACTTCACTTTGTCAACTTCAGCAGTTAGAGGAATAAAGAGTTGCCAGCAATATGAAATTTCAACTTCTTCAACTTCTCAACGTTTAAACTTCGCAGCAACTCCACTTTCAGCTCTTTGAGAATTAAATTCTCCAGCAACTCCGGAAAATAACTTCAACCTTCAACTTCGAAGTCGCAGCAACACACCTTCAGCTCTTTGAAAGAAAGAGTCTCGGCAAATGAAGATTTCTCCAGCACTTCGTACTTTCAGCAACTCAACACTCCGAAATAAAATAAACTCTCACAGAATTTCTCTCCTCAACCACTTGGAAAATATTTCAATCTCTCAAGAACTTCTTCAGCAACTTCAACTTCGAAATAATGTGAGGAGAAATGAGAGAAGAGATTGTTTAAATAACTTTTCCCGGAGAATCCTGCTAAGTAGTGCTGGGGCTATTTTTAGCACCTTCATCAATTTTCCACTCTCTTCGTTCGGAATCTTCTAATTCAAGCGCAGTAGTGGGCTAGTCGTCAGCCGGTCATTATGGCAGTCGCCATTAATAATGATTCCTTCTTCTTCAAATTTCGAATTTTCCTCTTAGTCTGCCAGTTAACTCTTGGCGATTTAAACAACTCGCGAGAAAAACAATCACTTGACTTGATTTAAAATTCCATTTTAAAATCTCGCAGTGTTTAAATAAATTCAACTCGAAAAAATTCGTGGGAGTAGCAAATTTATTTCCAACTTTTAAAATGTCTGTCATTTAAATCCTCGATTTCATAAAATTTGCCTTAGACATTTTAAATTCTCTCATTAAAGCGTTCAACTCCGGGCGATTAAAAACTTGTTTGCGTGCTCGAAATAATTCGTCCTTTGAGATTTAACTTCTGTCAGGAAAATAATCTAGGCAAAACGAATTTCTTCTGAAAATATTAAAATTTCCCTTAGGAAATTAATTTTCAAACTCTGCTAACTCATGGGTGCATTTTAAGCGGGTTCATTTGATTTTCACTTGACCCATGGAAAATATTCGTCGATATCAAATTTTCCCCTTGAAAAAAGATTCGTTAACTTTCAACTGCCTTCGGAGAATTTTTAAAACTCATCAAATCATCCTTCCTTGCCAAGGGCGTATTTTTCCCTAGTGAAGTGTTATATCACTTAGAAAAAATTTTCTAACACTTTCTCTACCATAGGCGTATACATTTTGATGAAATATTTATTTCAAAAAAAAATTCCTTCACTTTACACCTCTGGCGCACTTTCATGTGTCTACTTTTATTTTGTTGCCTTAGGAAATTTTCTCCAGCAACCTTGGCGTATTTTACTCATGCAAGCCTTGATTTCTCACTTAGAAAATTCTCAAACAGTTAGAATATCCTTGGGCGCATATGGGGTCTTGAACTTTCATTTTCTTGACTTAGGAAATTTCTCCAAGTCCTAGCCACTTTATCTTGCCTTGGGCGCATTCTGACCTCTCTACTTTCATTTTATGCCTTAGAAAAATTTCGGCCATCTCCTCTTCATCATGGGCGCAAATGCTAGGCCAAGCTTTCATTTCATGTCTTAGAGGGCGCATTTCACCCTTGACACTTTCGTTTTATGCCTTAGAAATATTTCATAGCTTCAATCCTTGAGGTGGGCGCATTTTACTAGGTGAGCTTTTGTTTTTGCCTTAGAAACTTTTCAAGGCTTCTCTCCTTGAGGTGGGCGCATTTGACTAGGTGAGCTTTTGTTTTTGCCTTAGAAACTTTTTTCAAGGCATCTCTTCTTGAGGTGGGCGCATTTGAGACCCCATGCTTCTGCTTTGCTAGGTGGGCGCATTTCAACATGTGAGCTTTCATTTTCACCATGGGCGCATTTCCTTGGTTCCACTTTCGTTTTATGCCTTAGAAATATTTCATAGCTCTCACCTTCCTTGAGGGGGCGCATTTTACTAGGTGAGCTTTTGTTTTTGCCTTAGAAACTTTTTCAAGGCATCTCTCCTTGAGGTGGGCGCATTTGAGACCCCATGCTTCTGCTTTGCTAGGTGGGCGCATTTCAACATGTGAGCTTTCATTTTCACCATGGGCGCATTTCCTTGGTTCCACTTTCGTTTTCATGACTTAGAAACTTTTCACCTCTCTCCTTCCTCTTTGGGCGCATTTTGAGGTATGAGCTTCTGTTTTTGCCTTAGAAACTTTTTCAAGGCATCTCTCCTTGAGGTGGGCGCGTTTCAACATGTGAGCTTTCATTTTTGCCTTAGAAACTTTTTTCAAGGCATCTCTTCTTCCTTGGGCGCAAATGAGACCCCATGCTTTCATTTTCCTAGGTGGGCGCATTTCAACATGTGAGCTTTCATTTTTGCCTTAGAAACTTTTCGGCCATCTCCTCTTCATCATGGGCGCAAATGCTAGGCCAAGCTTTCATTTCATGTCTTAGAGGGCGCATTTCACCCTTGACACTTTCGTTTTATGCCTTAGGCGTTTTTCAAGCCTCTGCCTGTTCCTGCTCTTGCATTCTATTTTTAGCAAGTTGTGCTATTTTTAGCAAATCCCTTGATTTTCAACCTCTAAGGCTCCGTTTTGCCTGAAAATTTCATTAGATGATATTCTCTGCCTTGTGAACCTGTTCTGTCAGTCCTCCGCCCTGACCTGCTATTTATAGCCACCTGCTATTTATAGTAAGTTTGACTTTCTGACTTTAGTAGCTCCGTTTTGCCTGAAAGTTGCAACGCTTGATCTTGATAGCTTGAGGGTCACTCTGATGCCAACCTCGGGTGCAGACCTGCTATTTATAGCCGTGCCCTGACTTACTAAAAATAGTAAGTTCTCCGACTTTGCTCAAATTTTGCCAGCAGGTACCTTGAAGTGTGCTGACATGGGTGGGGTACTTTGTTTCGGCTATTTTTGGATTTTACCCCCTATAAAAGTGGAAACCCTAATTTGATTTGCATGTATCCCGAACGGTCTCCGTTTGACTTCGTTCCTTCTGCATGTCGTTCTGCTTGCTGGACTGGAGTGTTGGGCGGCTGCCGGAGTGTACCTGCTAAAAATAGAAACTGTCTGAAAAGTGACTCATCCACTGCCGGATGGTTTTGCATGTCATATTGCCCGCGGATCTCAAAAACCCAGAAAAACCCAGAAAACTGGTCTGCATGCATGTACTGGCTAAAAATAGTAAGTCCTCAAAACTCGATCTTCTCTGCTTGCAAGTCACACCGTTGCGAAGCTCTCGAAAAACCCATGAAGAAAAACCCGACATGCGTTGAAAAACACTGCATGCGAACCCTAAAAATAGCCTCCGAAGGCTGAACTCTGAAAGTGGTTGTCTCGGTTTGCATGTTACATCACTGCGAAGGTTTTGGAAAACCCAGAAGGATTCTCCAGACATGCATCTGAAAAGCTCATGTAGAAACCCTAATTTGACTCTTACAGCCTGAACTGCCAAAAATAGCAAGTCGTCTGATCTGGCTCAAAATTTACGTGTAGACAGCTTGATGTTACCCGGATGCAGTGGAACTGACAGAATTCCAAAATCTCAATAAAATAGTCCCAAGTTGAATACTTACTAAAAATAGTAAGTTGCCGGAATACAGTGAAAATTTAGGGGGACTCTGCTGGAAGTCTTCTGACTGCTGCGCTAAGCTTGGATTTCAATTTTATAACTCAGTCTGACCTTAAATAAGCTTGAAGGATGAAAACCCTAATTACACAGACTTAATCGATATTTCAACCTGGGTCAAACAACGGGACATCCCCGGAAGGACCAGAGACCAGAGAGAGAGCGAACCAAAGCCAAAAGACCAGAATGGAGCAAAATTTAGGGGGTCCCCATCTTGATGGGGTGATGTGTGAAAAAGGTCACAACACTACCCACCAGCCTTAAACTGACTTTTAACTGAAACTGACTTCAACACTGTGATCGTGATGTGAAATAAGCCAATCAAAATTAATTTTAGCTAATTCTGACAAGTTCTTATTTTTTAGGGTTTCGGGCTAAAAATAGACTTCAAAAACCCTAATTTTCAAAATTTTCAAATTTTGCCAGTATCTTCCTGGCATCACACTGACTAAAAGCCCATACTTTATTTGCCCAAAAACTGAGTTTTGACCCCACTTTTACAAGTTTTATACCATTTTAAGCAAAATGCCTTAATGAAGCAAAAATTTTTGTTTGGGTACAACAGTACCATTCTGTGCAGCATTGGGATTCGTGCAAAAATAATATGGGCTGTGTGTTGGGATTTCTTCATTGGGAATTGGGCGCCATCACTTCTAGAGTCATTTGCACTTGGTCTCATGTCATTTGGTAATGTTAGGAGCATTTTAGCAGGCATTGTAGTTGCTGGTTAAGGCATTTTAGTTGCTGGTCTGTCATATCAAACTTAGGAAGTTCATCATTTGGGCTGGGATTGAGTTCTTGAAGTCATATTGAGCATTTGAGAGATACTCTATACAATTGCAGACTGGTTTATTTCACTAATACAGTGTGCTTGCAGGGTTATATCATCATTGTAAGGTTGTTCAGTAGTACTGTTAGCCAATATTCTTATCTTGCTAGTTCATTGTAATCTTTAGTGCAAATCATATTCCCACATTAGTGGAAGAGGTCGGCAAGCCGCCTATTTTATTTGTAATGCATTGTACTTCATACTGCTTATAGTTACTTTCAGTTAGCAGATTATAGGGATTCTCTGACCATATGCTCGCCCCTCCTCCCACATCGGGTCTTAGGGCACATTCTTGGTTAGAGTTACTTTCCACATCGTTTTGGTTTTGGAGCTAATCTTAACGGGTGCGTGTTGCCTTGTAAGTTGTTATCAAAAATTGAAAAAAATTCGTTTGGTTCATTTCAAGCAGCGCTTATGTCATACGATTAATAAAGGATAGCAATCATTATGTATGAAGAGGTGCAGCGATTACCTAGTAAGGAGATTATGATATGCAGCAATTAAAATTGATGTCAAATAATAGTGTGATTATATGTCAATTAAATGGATGTTTAAGGGGCAGCATTAATAAAGTGACTAATAAGTTAAAATGGGAATAACTAAATATGTCAAAAGGCTGCGATTAGTAAATGAGGAGTCTTGTTTGTTTGAAGGGTTATCACCTTTCAAAAAGGTGTCTCTACTCTTGGAGACATAAAGGATATAAAATGGAATAAGAGAAAAACAAAAAGGGATATCAATTAGACACATATAGGTCTGCATAGAAAGAAACTGAATAGAAGTTAATACAGATATAGAAGGGAAGTTCATGCAGATATTGAAGGGGTATATGCAGATTTAAGAAGGGAGATATATGAAGAATAAAAGGAGAAGGAAGCAAGTGAATAGAACAATGAAGATTATTTGAATGTGAACTAATGTATAGAAGAATTATAACATGGTAGGAGTTGGAGTAGACTTGGAGGAGATGTAATTAAAGGAAAATATATGTGTATCAAGCATGAGCAGATTTATGAGAAAAGATATAAGTTGCAGCATCTTAAATCAGTGAATAAAGGAATAAATAGCAGATTGATGGCTAGAGGAAGTAAGTATTTTTTGAGATTCCAATAATTAACTGATTAAGGAAATAGGTAAGTATTTTTGTATCTAAATAATCAGCTTAGTAAATGAATTGAGAATTCAAATATAATAAATTGATAATGAGAAACAATGATGGATATACATATATTTATATAAAACATATATAGATATTATTTACGATTGTTTAATAATGATGCTTGCAGCAATTATTAAGTCTTATAAATAATTATGATCTTTTAAATATGGATAATAGATTCTTATCTGCTTGATCAACACTAACAATATCTTCTAAGTGTGAAGACCAGATCAATTGGCAATGAAGGACTTCAATCAAGTGAAAAGTATTCTCTAACTCATTTGTCATTTGGAAATTAAGGAATTAGAGCAAATAAAGGGCATTCCCAAAAGAGGACATTACAATCTACACTTAATCTCCAAGTGTCAAAGGAACAATTCTAAACACACGAACACACCCAACCCACTACAAACAATAAAGCATCATTTGAAGACATGCATACCATCTCCATGAAGTATCTACAGTGACTGCCACTCACCATAGTGGAAGCAATAAATAAATGAATTGTGTTTGGAAAAACCCTCACAACCAACTTTCCTAAAGCCCACCAAAGCTTGGAATCCATTTGCTCATCTAATGGTGTCACCATAACCAATGGGGAAGTGTAAGGGTAGTGGTAATCAATCTGAAATTTCATAGAAGATGTAGGAGATATGAGTATGGAAGTAGTTGTAGAGCCGTTTCCCATGATCAAATCACCTCTACTAACCAACCTCAACCATAAAGTACTCAATTGTTGGTTTGAAGAAGCCATCCAACACATTTGCGTGTCATGAACTGTAGTCCAATGTAAACTGATTGGAAAGTGGACAGCGGTAACATTATTGAAATTTGGCTCACAACTCCAACCCTGAGACAACACCTCACAGCTAGGAACTGCACCTGAATCTCAAATCCTGTGATCGACTCCAATGTCATCACTAGAATCGGAAAGAGTTTCATCACCCAACTCAAAGAGTGGATTATCATAAGTCACATCAATCAAAGGGTTATCAACACATTGAAAATTATCCTCAACTCCAAAATCAGACCAATCCTTCTACTGATATAAATTCCTATTTTCAGATTTTTTGGGACAATGTGCAAGTTCAAGCTCCTCATGAATGCAATCAACTGCAATCATCAATACAACATCTAAAACTATGAAGATTAGCAACATGAAATGATTGCAACAACCATTAATCACCAATGTGGAAATTAGAAACAATCGAACCATGATTGAAAACTCTCTCACAATTCGTTGCATACTGCTGAAACTTTGCCAATCTTGTGAAGGAAATAATTGTTCATCTGCTAGTAATGAATGGAGAGGAGCAAATTGGGAATTGGAAACCATGAATTCCTCATTCAACATCCTCCTCAAGAGAGTGATCAATACAAACCACACATTATTATAATGAAGTACATCCCAAAAGGTAATCTCATGGTTTTTGTAATCATTTCAATAAGATACATCCAAAGCAAACTCAACATTTTTTCTAGATTCATGATATCAAATTCTTTACATACCTTGTGCTCGTCCATTGAGATAACGAGTAGAGATGTCTTTATGATGCAAGGAATGGTAGGACTATCACGGAATGTCATATCTTGTATGTAGCTTGGTTCCACAAATACCATCTCTTGCTAAGCTATGAAATCTTGCATATCAACAAGGTAATGACTCCTAGCAATGGCATCCTCATATAACTCATCAATCACTATTTGAAAAGTGCTCATTGCCTGTAAGTACTCAAAATAAATCAGCTCATGGGTTGATTTAAGCAAAATCAACAACACGAAACTGGGACAGCAGTTGCAATAATGAATTATTCTTATGTGCATAGGAGGTGCAGGCATTGAAGTGATTGAAAACACTCCTTCAAAGATTGGGAATTTTTCATCACTAAAATCCAACCAATAAATACTCCATTCCTTGACTGAAAATTCTTGCCAATCCACCTGTTTGTAAGCAACTGAAATTATGTGATGGCTAATTGAAATGATGACAATTGAACCAAATCTGAAATTTTGTCTCATGAGTCTCGAAACAGCCAACAAGATGTTAGAGATATCATCATCTTCATCCAAAATTAATGACATGATGGAGTACATGTACATGTGTTGCACAGGCGGTTGGTGTTGCACCAAAAGATTGACCTGTTAATGCCCGATACAACCGCCAAAGTTAATGAATCTACGAGAGGCGGTTAATTGATGTCACAAACCCAAGCGCCGCATTGCACAACACATGGAGACCAAGGGTGAAACTCTTGCAACAATCCCCCCCGCACAAGCGAGGGGTTCAAACCTATGACCTCGGATCTTATACCAATTGTTGCATAGACGGCTACCATTGCACCAAAAGATCAACCTGTTAATGCCCGATACAACCGCCACAGTTAATGAATCCATGGGAGGCGATTAAGCCATGTCACGAACCCAAGTGTTGTGCTGCACAACACAAGGAGACCAAGGGCAAAACTCTTGCAACAGTATGGAGGTTATAATATTCTTGGTATGAACATCATTAATGGCAGCCCGAAAGTTTTGAAACATGACAAATATCATTTCCTCACAAGCAATATCTAGCATAATGTAACCAAACTTGAACTTTGCAAAAATATCAAGTATAGTTACCCTCTTAACAAACAATGGATTACTGAAATGATCCAAACTCTGAAAATTCTCCACAATCAATTGGAGAACTTCCTTCATGATCTTATTGCTATAAGGCTTCTTTGGAGCTGTTATTCTAGTATTTCACTTATACAAGATGCAACACCACACATCATGCAAGGCTGACCCAAAGTGAACTCAATGTCATGGCAAGATAAGAGAACTGTTGCTGTCATAACTTGCAAACTGTGATTCGTGTATGGAGGAGTAGGACAGTCCTTTATTCTTGATACCCAATATCTTAATGGAGCCCTCAGATCCCATACTCTTATGTGAATTCATGCATGGATTCCTTCACCTTTCTTATGATGCTTCCTTTGATGAAAACAACTTTGTAATGACAAAGTACAAAGCATCAATCCTCTACTCTCATGATTACCTTCATGCATTGGGTTATGGTCCAAAAGACAATTAAATTGCTTACCTTCAGTTGTTGATTTGAGAATTGCAGAAAGCTCAAACCAAACATTTTGCTCAAGTGCATAATTTTCAACAACTATTTTTCGTAAATCAAACTTGTATGTTTTATGAATTGGATCACTCTGCGCATAGACTGTATTAACATCATCAGAATGATCAAAAAGCTTATCAATAGTTACTCATTTGAAAATTTCAACATGCTCCAAACTGTCATTCAAATCGAGTGGGGCATCTTTCTCATGCACATCCTAGAACTCCACCTCATAAAGTGGGTTATCATAAGGTATCTATGCTTCCATCTCAAAAAGTGGATTATCAAAAACTTGAAAGTTACTTTCAACATTTTGTTTAGGCCAATCATCCCCATGGTCTAACTCTCCTTCATAACAGGGCTCTATGCTATCTTTTTTAGAAGGATTTAAGTACCCTTCCTCTACAGTTACTTTTGAAGTTTAAGTTTCATCATCATTTGTTTTTGGTTCTAGCATCTTCTTTCCTGCCTCTTCCTTTGTGCTAGTTTCTTTATTTATTGCAATTTTAGGATCCACCTGAGTTATTTTATGCGGAGTCTTTTGCTCATCTTCTTTCGCACTTCATTTCATATGTTTGAGTTTTGCAACTATCTTTAGAAATACCCTTTTAATGTTTGGGTCCTTCATCAGATTAAACAATTCTTGCATCAATTCACATAGACTTATTAACTGTAGGCATCTTTTCAACTTTGTTCTAGCAATTGTCAAAAAGTCATACTGAAATGAAGCCACTGAAACTCTATCATGCAATTGAAGAACTCAACGGATGTTAGCATAACCAACAGGCTGGCAAGATCACCAGCTTTAATACCATTGTAATAACCACCCTTGGAGAAAAAAACTTATTGATTTTTTTGCCATTAATATTTAACATAAACTTGCAAAATAGAGGTATACTGCTGTCATAGAGTTCTGATATAAGAAATCAGCATCCATACAACTGCTGTTACAATTGTTTTGATGGAAAATCATTCACATAGAGATGCCAATACAAGAAATAAGCATGATAGTGAGATGCCCACTAGGTAATACCTCAGATGAAGGATGGAAATAGACTGGTACAGGTTTGCACTCACTAGAAATGAACTTTAACAGGACTGATATGTTTGTACCAAAAGTTGCAGGTCTGCTGTCCAAGGTGGCAGAGCAAACCAGCAGTGAAAATATCCTTCCAACACCTCCAAACTCACCAAGAACACCTCCCAAGATTGCTAGATAGCTTTAAACTCACCCAACAACGTTCCAACACTCTCAAAAGGTAAGGGGATGACACCTACAAGTCTAATAATGACTGAGACAGAGGTTGCAAGTCTGAAACACCTTTATTGCAGGCTAAGTCACAAGGTTCGAATTCAAATTTGAGTTCAACAACATTGAAATTCAACAAGAAAAATAATTGGAGAAAAAAAATCAGCATTAAACTCGCCTTCTGTAATTTAAGAAAAAAAAGAAATATAAGTAATATATCCCACAAAATTGTCAAAATAGTTTAACATTGATAAATAGATTAATATAGTGCCATTTTATTAAAAAATCGTAAATCCTAGAAATCACTTTAAAAAACCCTAAAAAGCAGTTTTTAATAATATATTTTAATGAAAACAAAAAGCGTTTTTTCTGTCCGAAGAAATTCAACAAATTTCAAATTAATATTTCATATTTGATAAAATTTGAACTCCATGCATAAAGTTCGCCGAACCTTGTGACTTAGATTGCAGGTCATAACAGCCATGAAACTCATCAAAACCCTTTTCCAACCTACATGAAATACCTAAATGATAGCAATCAGTTTTGGAAATACAAATAAAAGAAGAATAGTGTCATGTCCCCATTTTTGGGTTCCCTTCTAGTGTAGTTGGCATTGGCCTTGTGGATGTGTGTCAACGTGATCAGAGGAGTTATTTGATGATTCCAATGAGCTCAAGGGGTCTGGAGGACTCATATGTCACTTTTCGGGGTAATTTTCGTCTTTTGGTGTGCTCTCCAAGATTATTGGAGAGGGCGTCTATTTATAGTAAGTCATTTGGTTGGCTCCGTTTATCATTATTCTTCATTTGGATCACTCCAATGCAATCAGTTTTCAATTCCGATGCATTTCGGCAATTTCCATAAAATGGGTGTATTAATGGTTTTACTTTAAATTTTTTACTAATGTAGCCAAATATTAATTAGAATATTTTAAAATCACTTTAGTGTTATAGCTCATCAGAACCGGGATGAAATGTTTTAAATCATGGATGCATAAAATAGGGAGCTTGCATGTCAAATTATGATTATTTTAATTAAAAGGTCCTTTTCAGGGCTAAAATGGAGTTTTAATTAAAAAGTGAAATTTAAAAATATAAGCTTTTGGAGAGTTCGGCAGAAAATGTATAAAAAAGAATTCGAGGGGCTCATATTGGACTATTGAATATTGATACTTTGGAGTGGAACAACTAGGGTTTGGAGGGTTTGTTGGCACATTTCCAACCTTCAGTTTGTTGTTGTAATCAATTTTCAGACCTTTGCGTGATATCAGCAAATGGGTATGTGTTGTTTGCCCTTTTGATGTGATTTACTCATATGAGTATCTTGCAATATTGTTATAAATGATGTTCATCCTACTGGGTATTGGTAAATCTTATCATATGTTGTTATACCAGCTTTATATCAGACTTGCAAACTCAATACAGCTTATGGGTATGTCAAAAACATGATCATTGAGTGTTTGGTTCAATTGGGTATTTGATATATCATCTTATTTCAATGTATTCAGCGTTCTACCAACTCTATAATGCAATATCAGACTGTGGGTATGGTATCATTTCTGAGTTGAAATATGAGCGTTATGGTATGTAATATCTGCTGTCATATTTGATTGTTTCACCAAACCAAAAAACACAAATCAGGATGGGAAATTACAAATAGGAACCAGAATGTGGCATTTTTAGAATGCAGAAAACAAACAAAAGAGAGGGGAATACAGAAGGCCGCACAACATAGGAGTAGAGGGCATGGAAAAGTAAAAGATATTTAGCAAAAAATACCTAATGCTAGAGGGTGCGCAACACAGAAAGAGAGGAAGAAGTAATTAAAAACAAACAAATATAAGGAAAGAAGAAGAGATAAGGGTCATGGATTTTCAATAGAGAAGTGGTGTGTGTGTGGAATGGCAACAAAGAAGTATAGAGGGATATATAGTTTGAAAGGAAGAAAAACATAGAAGAGAGGAAGGCGTGGGTATAGACAGGAGGGACAGATTAATATGATTCAGCTGTGGAATAAAAATGTTTAGAGAGATTGAAGACATAAGAAGAGCTGATTATAATCATTTTGTGGGACTTCATAAATAATTTCATTCTCCGGTGGCTGTTGTTTGTATTGTGTGAACTTATGGAATCATAATAAAAACTGAAAGTTGATTTTGTGTATGAAATTGTATATGAATTTGCATTTTTTCTGCTAGTTTTGGTTGTTTGATGAAACCCCCAACCCTAGTCTGCACCATCTTCTTAGCTAGAATGTAGTGGTACCATTGATTGATAGCTTGAAAAATGGCTTCCAACTCTTTCTAATAAGTGAGGTAGCCTTTAACTATGTTATTGAAGGTCTTGTTGTGACCTTTTTCACACATCACCCCATCCCAGATGGGGACCCCCTAATTTTTTTGCTCCATTCTGGTCGTTTGGCTTTGGTTAGTGCGTCTCTCTCTCTATCTCTGGTCCTTCCGGGGATGTCCCGTCGTTTGACCTAGGTTGAAGTATTGGTTAAGTCTGTGTAATTAGGGTTTTCATCCTTCAGGCTTATTTAAGGTCAAACTGAGTTATAAAATTGAAATCCAAGCTTGGTACAGCAGTCAGAAGGCTTCCAGTAGGGTCCCATTAAATTTTCACTGTATTCCGGCAACTACCTATTTTTAGTAAGTATTCAATTTGGGGCTATTTTGTCGAAATTTTGGAATTCTATCAGTTCCACCACATTCAGGTAACATCAAGCTGCTTGCACGTAAATTTTGAGCCAGATCGGACAATTTGCTATTTTTAGCAGCTCGGGCTTCAGGAGCCATTTTCAGGGGTCAAACATATGATTCTTCATTGCATGTCCGGAGATTACTTCTGGGTTTCTCGAAACCTTCGCAGTGATATAACATGCAAACCAAGATGATCACTTTCAGAGTTCAGCCTTAGGAGGCTATTTTTAGGGTTTGCATGCGGAGTTCTCTGACGCATGTCCGGATATTCCTTCTGGGTTTTTCAACAGCTACGCAACAGTGTGACATGCAAGTGGAGAAGATCAAATTTCGAGGACTTACTATTTTTAGCCAGTACATGCATGCAAACCAGTTTTCTAGGTTTTTCTGGGTTTCTTAAGACCCCATGGGCAATATAACATGCAAAACCATCCGGCAGTGGATGAGTCACTTTTCAGGCAATTTCTATTTTTAGCAGGTACACTCTGGCAACCGCCTAACACTCCAATTCAGCAAGCAGAACGACATGCAGAAGGAACGAAGTCAAACGGAGACCGTTCGGGATACATGCAGGTCAAATTAGGGTTTCCACTTTTATAGGGGGTGAAATCCAAAAATTGTCAAAACGAAGCACCTCACCAACATCAGCACACTTCAAGGTACCTGCTGGCAAAATTTGAGCGAAATCGGAGAACTTACTATTTTTAGTAAGTCAGGGCATGGCTATAAATAGCAGGTCTGCACCCGAGGTTGGCATCAGAGCGACACTCAAGTTCTCAGGATCATGCGTTGCAAGTTTCAAGTCAAACAGAGCTACTGAAGTCAAAAAAATCAAGGACTTACTATAAATAGCAGGTGGCTATAAATAGCAGGTCAGGGCAGATAACTGGCAAGACAAGTTCACAGGGCAAAGAAGATCAGATGGTGAAATTTTCAGGCAAAACGGAGCTATAGGGGTCGAAAATCAAGGGACTTTCTAAAAATAGCCTGACTTGCCCAAAATAGACGGTGAAGACGAAGGCAGGCAGAGGTATAAAAAAAATTTCTAAGTCTGGAAAATGAAAGTTGCCTAGTGAAAATGCGCCCCAGTCAAGGTGATAGAGACTTAAAATATTCCAAGTATGGGAAATGAAAGCTCATGTGTCTAAATGCGCCCTCAAGCAAAATTCTAAGTGTTTGAAAATTTTCTAAGTATAAAATGAAAGTTCAAAGGCTGAAATGTGCCCACCTTAGGAAGGAAGTCTTCAAAAAAAAACGCCTAAGGCATTGAAATGAAAGTAGAGGGGTGGAAATGCGCCCTCACATGAAAGTCTCGCCTCTAATATGCGCCCAAGGTTATTGGAGGCTAAAAAAAAAACGCCTAAGGCATTGAAATGAAAGTAGAGGGGTGGAAATGCACCCTCACATGAAAGTCTCACCTCTAATATGCGCCCAAGGTTATTGGAGGCTAAAGAAACGCCTAAGGCAAAAGTGAAGCTTCATAGGCAAAATGCGCCCAGCCAAGATGAATTTATAGAAATATTCTAAGGCAAAAGTGGAAGTAGACATATCTATTTGCGCCTTCAAGGTAAATGGGTAGGCTTAAAATTTCTAAGTCATTGAAATGAAAGTTCAACATATGAAATGCGCCCTCACCTTGGAAGAATATTGAAAATGTTGAAAAAAAGTTCTAAGGCGTGAAAATTAAAGCGGCCACCCTCATTTGCGCCCTCAACTTGAAGCCTACCATGCAAATCCGCCCAAGCTAAGTCAAGGGGTTTAAAGATTTCCTAAGGCGTGGAAATTTAAAGCTTGCCTAGTTAAAATACGCCCAAGAAAGGAAGAGAATGTTAATAAAATTTCTAAGGCATGGAGATTTTTAATTAAATAAAATAAAATACCAAGGGGTTAAGTGCGCCAGAAGTGTAAAATGAAGAATGCTTTTCTAAGTGAAATAAATATTTCACCGGAAGGAAATATATGCCTAAGGGGGGGTGAAGATTTAAATTTTCTATCAAGTGTGTGAAGTGGAGAAATTCCTAAGGCGTGAGAATTTAAAAAATTGAATAAACAGAAAGAGTGGGTGAATATGAAAATTTTCCAAGGACATTTAAACGGGGTTGACGACTTGATGAAATATTTTCTAAGTGAAAATTAAATGAACCCGTTTAAAATACACCCATGAGTCGGGAAATTTCAAAATTAATTTCCTAAGGGAAATTTTAATATTTTCAGAGGAATTTCGTTTTGCCTAGATTATTTTCCTAACGGAAATTAAATCTCAGAGGATGAGTTATTTCGAACAGGCAAGTGATTTTAAATCACCCGGAGTTGAATATTTTAAAGAGAAAATTTAAAATGTCTAAGGCAAATTTTATGAAATTGAGGATTTAAATGATAGACATTTTAAAAGTTGGAAATAAATTTACAACTCCCACGAATTTTTCGAGTTGAATTCAATTAAACACTGCGAGATTTTAAAGTGGGATTTCAAACCGAATCAAGTGATTTTTCTCGCAGGTTGTTTAAATCACCAAGAGTTAACTGGCAGACCAAGAGGAAAAACTCGAATTTTTTTACAAGGAAGGAATCATTATTAATGGCAACTGCCATAATGACTGGCTGACGACTAGCCCACTACTGGGCTTGAATTAGAAGATTCCGAACGAAGAGAGTGGAGAATTGATGAAAGTACTAAAAATAGCCCCAGCATTACTTGGCAGGATTCTGCGAGAAGAATTATTTAAGCAGTCTCTTCTTTCATTTCTCCTCACATTTTTCGAAGTTGAAGTCGCTGAAGGAGTTCTTGAGAGATTGAAATATTTTCGAAGTTGTTGAGGAGAGAATTTCTTTGAGAGTTTATTTTATTTCGGAGTGTTGAGTTGCTGAAAGTGCGGAGTTGCAGAAATTTATTGTGTGTTGAGGATTTATTTCAAAGTTGTTGAATATTGAAGTTGCACGAAAGTCGAAGCTTGCTGTAGATTTTATTTATTCGAGCTACTGAAAGTTAGTTGCTGAGAAGAAGTTGAAAGTTGCTGAGGTTGACAGAATTTGAGGAGAAAGATTTAATTTATTTTGTGCTGAGGAAATAACCACATTGCTGAAAGTTAGTGGTTGGCTGTGATTTTCTTCGCCAGTCAAAAGTGCAGTCGTTAAAAGCTTCTTTATAAGCTCGGACTTTTTATACAGTACGAGGTTTGGAGTTAGTAATTTATGCTGAGAGTTTTTATTTCCAAAAGCTAACTCCACGTCCGCAGCCATCTCGGAGGCTATTTTATTTTATTATAAATCTGCAAGCTAGCTTATTGTTATTCTATTTTATTTTGCAGATGGCTGGAGCAAAGGATGTTGCTAGAACAAGCAGAGCTGCAGGCAGAGCTGCAAACGCTGAAACGGCCAAGGTTAGCTCATCCCGGCAGGCAATGATCAAAAGGCTCGCCAAGTCATTTCTCCCAAAATCGGCAATTGTTTCAAAGTTGGCAAGGTTAAGTGACACCAACCTCGGGTCATTTAATCTAAATGCACTCAAGTCTAGGATGTACGGACTGGGATTCCATCAACCATCAGTCACGGCACATAACATCATGAAGAGTGGTATCTATGCAGCCGCTGGTTTTCCACCAGCAATTCAGTGCCAGGAACTAATTATGGAGTGTGCAAACCACTACAAGCCGGAGCGTAGAACCATTGTCTCGCCGGATGGCAAATTGCTTGCCAACTTCACGCCAGATGCCATCGAAGAGGCATTTGGGATTCCTACCACCGAAAAGATGCTCTACAGATCAAAGGAGAGGGTGGATAAAATGTACTCCACCTCCTTCGAGAGGGTTGCTGCGGTCATCAACAGAGTTTGGATGCAAAAGCCGAAGCCACCTCGCACTAGACTCCCAAAGCAGATAATTGCCGAAGATGTAAAACAGGAATATTGCAACTTGATGATGATGCTGAGCCGAATAAATGGGAGTGCACAAGCCTACTTCTTCGAGCCATGGATGTTCTACTTCATCGAGATCATATTGGAGGGAAAGGAATGTGTTGACTGGGCAAGAATGATCAGTGATAACATAGATGAGCAGTTCAGGAGCCTGAGGGGGACGAAAACCTTTTACATGAGCTCGTATGTGATATATATGCTGGCAAGAATGACCAAGTATCGAGGGATTACATACAAGGAGCCAATAGGCTGTGCACCTGATCAGTTCAAAATCCATGAGGCCTGCACACAGTTGCATCTAGCTAACCCTGCCAGTTACAAACGGGCTAATGATGCATTCACAATGCACATCACGAGGACCCTTCAGCGGAGAACGCAGCAAAGAATATCCAAAGAGGCACAAGCATTGATCGAGGAATACGGATATTGGCTCATCCAATTTCCGAAATTCACTTACATTAGGCTGCAGGGGTTCACTTCGTATCCATACCGGCTACCGAGGTACCCCACCGATCACATTATAATGCTGGAAATATCTAGGCAGTTGATCGCCTATGATAAGATTCAAAAAAAGAAGAAGAAGGGTGGACTTGACTTTCCTATTGCCATGGGAAATTCCACTGAGGTGTGTCCCTCCTTGCAGGCAGCTCGAGAGGCAGAGGATGAGCTGCAATTCTATCATCTGTCGTATCACACAGGCAGACAGGATTTTGATCCGTACAGAAACATCCGAATGATACAGAACGTCGAGTACCGACACAAGGCCCACATTGAAGACTTTTGGGCAAATGCTGTTGATGAGGTTGAGATAAGGAAAAGGATGTTTTCCAGGCTTCCCCTCAAATTGATCAGGGAATGTGAGATCATTCCAGTTCCCGACCAGGTGGAAGAGGATGTCAACGTTATGCAACCCGACTATGGTTCAGTCAGGGATACTCCGGTCCCACCACCTGATTGGTCCGAGCCAGAAATCATGGACTTGGACACGCTCTCTATTCCGGTGTTGACTTTCACAAGGGCTTGGGTCGATAGACATGTATGCAGACTTAAGAGCAGATCGATCGCCCTTACTTATAGCTTGATGGGTGACCCAAGGCCGCTATCGGTGAGAAGGGGAAAACAGGTTGCTCAAACACCGGAAGCACAAGTAGAAGTACCAACCCAGCCGATACCGTTGAGGATGGAACAAGCATCACCTATGCACTCACAAACTCAGTCTTCGAGTTTGAGAGTGATTTCATTATTTGCTGATCAGAGGGCAGGATTGGGTGAAGAGCGGGAGCTTGAGGAGGTGGATCAACCCAACATCCGAGAATCAGATAGTATAAGCGTCAGTGCATCCAGGGCTGGCCGACAAGAGGAAGAAGAGGAAACAGTGGCTGACACTCGTTTCCAACAGATGTTGGACATGACATTGGAGGAAGAGGAAAACACAGAACAGGGGACCCAAGGGTCAGGAGATACGCAGCTCGTGGAAGATGATGAGCCCGAGCAGAACAGTGCGAGAAGAGAAGAAGTGCACGAGGTGGAGGCAACGGAGGAGCAGCCCCTTGTCATTTGCAATCCGCAGCAGACGGTGCCGGATTGGCTTTCAGACAGAATGAGAAGAGAACCCGAGGATGATACGGATCCAGCCATCGAGATGGAGGAGTTCCTCAGGAGGATCAGTGCGCCACCAGAAAAGAAGAGGGCCAGGAAGTTTTCAAAGATCTCGACTGATGAGTCAGGCTCTCGCACGCTTCAGGTGGCTGTTCCGAGAGAGGATTGTGATCGAACCGAGGAGAGGCCTGAAAATTATGTGATCACCACCGTAGAGTTGGGTCATCCTACGGGAGCCCAAATTGTTGAGGAGTTCGATAACTCCTATCAGGCATTGAAGGATCAGTTGCTCCGCACGGAGGGGAAGTATAAGAAATTGAAGAAGGAGCACAAAACCTTGATAGGATATGTGCAGAGTCTAGCACGTCCAGGTGAACCAGCAAACCCAACAGTAGAACGTCCACCAGAGCTTCCGAGGGAGTCAATTGTTGGCTTAGAAGGATTTAAAGAAGATGGAAACGGAAGCGGACAAGTGGGTTAGCCATGTTCGTACTGAGACAAGGAAATTCATGGAGGACCTCGCCAATGCTTATCGGCAGGCCTCAAGTATTTTGGCACGGATTGACATGGTGGATCAGGCCTAGGGCGATACCCGCATCTATCAGACGAAGACTGTACTTCGTTTGGGGGCTTTGATGCATATACCTCTACAAACTTTGGTGGATGGAGGTGTGATTCAGGATGGTGACAGGTATGATTTCACCAGTTGGTACTCCTCGGTGGTCACAGGCCGTGGATTTCACGATGCAGCAAGGGCAGATTCAGCCAGAGTGAGGAAAGCAATGGGTAACATCTTGGAGGGAGTCCTTAATACATTAGAAGCCATATTTGCTAGAAAGTTGGCCCCAGAGGAAATAACTGCTGATGGCTTGAAAGACAAACTGGCTCCATTCTTCTCAGTTGCGAGGTCGCTTGTCCTGGATGACTTTGAGAATGTCTCCACTTTCTCCAGTATAATCCAGAATACCCTGGACGCCTTGGTGGCATGGAAGAAGTCTTACACTCGGCACGGTCAGACGATAGCGGTCTTGGAGTTCCAGCTCAACCATATTCCACTGATTTCTGCCCAGGAGGTTGAGGCGGTATTGGCCCGATTGATCAAGTTTGCAGTCCAAGAACAGGATAGTGGGAACGCGCTGCTTGATGAAGATCTTCTAGAAGAAGATAGTGGGCATTAATTGCTCATTATGGTTCCTGCAGGGGAGTGGAGAATATTCTGTGCATTTATTGCCCCACTCCCCTCAGTGGCGGTTTTTAGGGCAGAAGCCCTAATTAGGGCATAGGTGGCTCGATCTGAGCCCTTCATTGTAATTCAATCTGAGCCGTCCATTGAAATGGGCTAGCTATAAAAGGGGCATCCCCCCTCATTTGTAAATTATTAGAATTAGAATCGGAGATAGAAAGTGATAGAAGTTAAAGTAGAGCTAGGGGTTAGCTTAGTTGGAAAGGAAAGAAAGACTTTCCCTTTGAAAGTTTTTGCAAAAGATTGTTGTGTAAGACTCTCATGATATAAAGATTTCATTGATTGGTGACTTCATTTTGTGTTGTGGGCAGTTGACGAGATCTTTTCGTCTTTCCAATTCGAATAGAGTAAAGTAAAGTAGAATTGTTTTATGCAAGTAGTTGTTAATTGTGGAGTGTGGCGTTGCAATTTGAGCATATCTTCTTTCATCCATACCACTAGCGGGCTCACTGATGGTAAGTTCGCCTTGCGTGGTCAACTGGAGTATTGGCACTTAACTTCAATTGTAGCTCATGTGTCATAATTTGAACACCTTTCTCATCCTCTGAAGATTGCACCAACTTTGTCGGAGTTGTTTGAAAGGAGACGAAGCAAAGTCTGGTTTGAAGAGTGTTTAAGTCGATCCTCGTCCTCCACCCTTTAGAAGTAGATTCGTAGAATTCCTACCCCTTATCCCTTTTTAATTCAGTATTTCCTGGTTAATTTAGGAGTCAGAGCCATATTGTCAAATCATTCATATCCTAATTGCTTCACAAAGTCGAACAATTACATAAGTCCCCTTGAATACCCAGCATATTCACATTAGCCAACTGAGTCTATTCGCGTTAAAGGAACCTTGGAGTTGAACGCATGAACTTTCACGCAATCTTAGCATGCGGAATACTTTGATCAAGAGAGAATAGAATGACCATTGGGCATTTTTATTCTGTGTTGATGTCGTCCTAAAAAGCACGTCAACAGGTCTCTGAGTGATATAGGAGTAGATACACATGCTGAGTGAATACTGCTTCAACTGTATAGTCAATCCCATCAGTTTGAATTTCAAAGGGGTGCACAATGTCATGCATTGCATAGAGGTGCTGCACGAGCTCCTTGAAGATGCATTGTTGTGCAGATTACCTAATGAATATTGCCTTGGCACTCATGATTTGATCAAGTGGCCAAGCAATCTGCAAGAATCCTAGGACAAACTTGTAGTAGAAGTTAGTGAGTCTAAGAAAGTTGCATAATTTGATGATACGCAAAGTTGGCCAATCTCGAATCGCTTTTATCTTCTCCAACTCTACATAGATGCTCGTGCAATCAATGATGTAGCTCAGATACTAGATTTGTGTTGTGCCAAAGGTATACTTGCTGAAGTGGTCTTGCAATTTGTATTGGCACAAAGTGTTTATGACATGAGATATACACCATGTGCTCCTCACATGTCTTATTGAAGATAAGGATGTCGTCCAAGTAGACAGTGACAAAGGAGTTGTTGAAGGGTTGGAGGATATCATTCCTCAAGATCATGAATGTTGTCAGTGCATTGGTTAGGCCAAAAGGCATAACCATCCATTTGTACAACCCCTCCATACTTTTGAATGTTGTTTTCCAAATGTCTTCAAGATGAATTGGTACCTTGTGACATCTTGACTTGAGGTTGATCATAATGAAGTATTGAACATTGTGGAGCTGATCCAGGAGGTCGTCAATTTGGAAAGGAGATACATGTTCTTCATTGTGAAAATTGTTGAGTGCACAATAGTCAATGCAAGGGTGCCATGTGCCATTGTGTCATCTTTATTTGGCACAAGGACAATTGAGTTGGTGCATGGAGAAGAGTTGGGTCTAATCTTGCTTTGATCAATTAGATCCCGAGTCTGGCATTGAATTTCATCATTCTTTCAAATAGATGTGTTGTACATAGGGCTATCTAGAAGAGGGGATTGTGTGACCCAAATCATTCTTGTGCTATACCATGTAGTGTGTGGGAAGGCCTTTGTACTCCTCAATGATATCTTTGTACTATTGTAGTACCTTTTCAAGTTGTTATTGTGATAGTGTTTGTTGTTATTAGCATGCACAATGCTAATGCATGCTTTCTTTCTTGTGCAGGTGCCCTTGGGTGAACTATGATAAGCATGAACTTCAGCATATGCAAAATGATCTTGTGTCCTCGTTTAGCAAATATCAAAGCATTTGTGGTCTTTGGTGAAAACTCCACAAGCCTAAAGTAACAATTGTTGACGTGTGCTATTCATTGTTGTGGTTTTCCTTGGTGGATACCATCTCTATCATACACATATGATCTCCTAAGTAGTATGCCAAAAACTTTAGTAGTGCAACATCACAAGTGACTATGTCTTGCATGGGTTTGGTTGCATTTATGAAAGTACATTGATGTCTTACCTAAATACCTTAACTTGTTGCAACCATCCCAAAGAGTATGGTTTTGAAAGTAGTTTAGTGGAAAGACCCAAGTCATGTGAGTTGATTTTTTTTCTAGCTTTTGTTGTTGATGATGACACAGAGTTGTCCTTCACCCCAATAATTGGTGTGGAAGAGATGCTTGTGTTCCTCGAAAATGTCAATGGATACAACACTAGTACTAAGACATTGTACCTCTAGATTAGTCTCCTTGGCTTCATATGATCTGGTGGAGCTTGTGCAATTGTAGATTATTGCATGTGTCATTCAACATTGTTGTGGGAGCAAGTGATGGTGATATCAATGGCACCATTTATCAGCTTGATGATTCTTCTTGCACTTGTTCTAGTTTGGCATAGATGATGATGAGGCTTTTGGGGCTTTCCACAATTGATTTGGAGTTTTTTGGATTCCACGTAGGGGGGTTCTACTTCTACATTGAGGGCTTTGAAATTGATTCCTACTTGGGCTTATTCTTGCATAAGTAAAGCTTTTGCTTGAGCTTGGCCTTGGATTCAATTTTAGATGCATTGTGGAGTGCTTGCCCTATTGGGTTTGAAGTTAGGAACTCTATTGATGTATTTGAGAACTTTGTGTTGCTCTAGGATGTCTTCATGTAGATGCTCAGAGTAGTCATGGAACTCAGTGCAGTATTTAATTGATTGCTACTTATGTTGATGCAATTGTTGGAACTTCATGTAATCATCTTCATAGTGGTAAGCATACTCCTTGTGCGAAGTGCTAACAAAGGAATTTCCACCAATGAGACACTAAAATGGACATCTTCGATGTTGCAAAGGAAAATTTGCCACTGAAGTTGACAAGATGTCGCAAATTCCCAAGTCCACCAATGTTGCGACATCAATCTTTCCTTGAAATTTTTGGATATCTAGATTGACTTGTAATATGAAAGGGGCTTTGGTGTACTGTAGGAACATGTTGTTTGGTGCATTGTGGCATCAAATTGAATCAACACATAAGTTCATGGATCTACTTGAAGAGCTTTTGGCATTGTGCCTTAAGAGTTGCTCAAATCATCTCTTAAACATTTGCTTAAATCTTGGGTGTGCACTCATTTGCTATTTTTCTCTCATTATGAGTTTTGTTTGGATACTCAAAAGTCAAATTGAGCAAACAACCTCCTTATGTAGGTATTTGCACAAGCATGTGCAAAACACTACCTTGATACTAATGATCTGGATCTGAGGAGATTAGGGGCACAATCCTATTGTAGTGAAAGATAAGATTATCAAATATACTCAGGGAAACAGAAAGCAAAGTTAACCATTACAATGAAAAATGTTATAGAATTTTAGCAATAATGCACTACTTTTATTCAATGCATAAATGAAAGCTTACAATGGATGTTATAGATAAGAAGGTTGGGAATGAGAATTCTTGTTCCCAAAAAGAGGTGAACAGATGAAACTGGTTTCCCTAGACTATGCTTGATCTCTGACATAAAAATTGTCTAGAGAATCCAATGAATAATTGTACATTGTGGTTATAAATTGTTGAGAGAAATTGTAATGGTTCACATTCCTAAATCACTTGGTCTCCCAACTGCTATTGGTTGAGTTATTGATAGTTGGTGTTCCAATCCCATGGTTTTAAGAATCATCATGTGAATGCCATTCACTTACTGATTAACTCAACCATTCACAATACAATAAGATATTTCATGTTAGTGGTTAACTCTAATCCATGTGTGACTATTTATAGACAACCATTATAGGATACTACAAATGGTACTACAATACAATGTGTATAAAAACTGTGGCTGAAAAGCCCGCCTTTTTATAACCAAAAATAAATAAATCTCGGAGCCCCTTGAGTCTATGCGTGACCCTCTGGTGAGGTGTACATAAGTGGTGTAGAATATGTAAAATTTACTATCACATATCCAACACTATATGTGTAATTTCCATACACGTTTTATGCATATACTACAAGTACTAATGCAATTTGTGATCTTTTGGATCGTGCGCAGCCATGTCTCTGATCATTTTTTGGGGGCAGTCACCTATTTAATTGGATTGATGCTATAAAATCCCAAGAAATTTTGAAAATTAAAAATATAAATAAAGAAAAGTAGGCTCTTGGAAAAAATCATACCCTTTCAATATGTAATGATCATAATTATGATGAATCTAATTTCACAGAGTTATGAAACACTGGGAGAGAAATAAAATTGATATATTTCTGGCTTCTTAATATCCCAAGATGTGACACTCGTATATCTGTTCTAGTCCTATAAGTTTGGGTCGCTGTAAATATCACTGGGTCCAGACCATTTTCAGTGATGAACAGGCCCTAGTCTTGGACATGCTATTACGCATGCATGTCTGCTGAGTTTTGGTTCGTTTTTCCGTGATCATTGATGTAGGGATTTGAACTTGAATAACTATCTTTACGAATGTACTTACTTTATCAGTACACCACAATCCTTGGGAGATGTATTACTCCTATCTTTTTAATTAGATCTCATGTAGTTAACTGGGTTTTCGTACAATGGGTTTTCCCTTACAATTTTATGATTATATCTTTGAGCTCACAATTGTACAGCAAAAATTGAATAGAACAGTCATCGTTGTTAGAGGTGAATTAGCTGCTCTTTTTCTCGAATTTAGTTTGCAAATCTTACCTGGTTATTCAATTAGGCCTTTTCTATTGAATGATTATTTTACTATGTTTTGCAATATCGCATCTTCCACTCTATAATTGTTTTCAATAATTGCACCGAGTGTTGTGGATTTAACAGCCCTCTTCAGGACCTCGGTGAATCTTAATGTGGTGTTTTTCTTGATTGCTCCAAATTAATGTCTTCAGGGCCGGGAAAGGTTAGGCGGAAAACCACTTTACATCCTAGTAGAATCTGTTTAATGCCTTGGAGCAATTGCGGATACCATTGGGCGTAGTGCATTTGCAGGTTAAGAGATTACTATGTTAACATTATTATCTGCACTGCACGAGTTATGGTGAAGTGAACCTATTAGCTGAGGTCAGATTGTGAATTGGAAATTTAAATTTTCAATTTCGTAAACCTTTTGTTTATAGATTTCAAACTTCACCCTGGGTATGCTTTAGTTTCCAGGTCACAATTATATACATATTAAAGAACTTAAAGAACTTACACTCTTGGCAGTAGTGCAAAATTAGCTGAACTTTTGCTTCCAGTCTTGGTCTAAAGTTTCCTACTCGGAATACTGTAAAGAATGGTTTCTTCCTGACATAGTTTGGATAGATCACATCATTCGTTCCTAACATGGTTAAATGCATCTGGGTGATGGACATATGCTTCAATGTGGTTTTACATATATAACTTTTTCTAGGATATTTTGTTTACGTGGTATAGCTTTAGCAGATAAGAAAATATTTTTGTTGCTCCGCCGTGTTAACCTTCTGACCATAATTTGCCTTGCATTTCTTGGGAAAACTCAGTGATGTATATATTTTATGTAGTAGTCTCTATTAAAATGGTCTTTTTTTTAATTCTGTTATGTAATCATGGACTTTCGGGTTTGGTTCATGTGATTGTTTTTTGGTTTCTCTGGACTCTGTCCATTTGACATTCAAGGTGTGCCTTCTTACCACCCATTTTTTTTGTGAATATGTATATTTATCTTTAATTAATATAGATAATTGTCTATTCATCAAAAAATAAATGTTTGGAGTAGAAAAATATTTTCTAAAAGACCCTGGCAAGCAGTATGCTGCTATAATGGTGATATTTAAATCTCAAAATATTTGTCATTAAAAAACTCCATGCTTCAGATTCTAAATATTTTTAGTTAGGGGAAGCAGCCAGAATGCTAGGAAATTCAATTAATGTAACCACTATGGCAGCTTGGAATTCGTGATGTGAATTATTATTGAATTTTAAGGATTTTATTGAGCTCATTTTGGCCTTTATATTCTGATTACCAATTCATTCATCAATAAAAAAATTCCAAGGATAGATAAAAACTTGAAAATGATATTAATATTTGTAGAAATTGAGAAACAGTCAACGATCGCTTTTCAAGAACAATTTTGATTAATTGTGCATAACAAAGGCTTGCTTCTAAATGCTCTTTTGTTTTTTCCATTAGATAACTAATATGAAAATGCAAATTTATCAACCTAATTTGGTTGATGGTTGTAAGAGGCTCTCAATGCCAAATTGTGAGATAATGAACATATACAAGTCAATGTGCGAGAACTTAACATGTGAATTATTCCATTGTTTTCTACTATAGACAGGTTTTTTCTATTTGCAAAAAAAAATATTAATAAATGAAATGTTTGTAATAAAAAAAATATATTTTGAAAAATTAATAAAAAAGGAAAAATATATTAATGAGATTTTAAACATATAGAAGAGAAGAATAAGGATAAGAAGATTTTGGAAATTATTTAAATGCAAATTATACGAAAAATAGTAGAAAGATAAATTGAGAACAAATATAATTATTACTTCTTAGATGTAATTAATCAAGTAAACTCGCAATTAAACAATGAAGTATATATTTTCTTTTCTAAGTTTAGCATTATTAAGTTAGTTGGACATAAATGAAAAATGATGATAGATTGCAAGGAATATTCCAATTAAAAAGAGATATTTTTTATAAGAGTAAAATATAAAGTGTATTATTTTGTAGTTAAGTTTAAGAAAAAAGATTCATCCCTTGTGTATGTATAGATAAATGTATTACTTTACTACTTTTTATTAAATTTGTTGTCAGTTAACAAATTTGTCATCATCAAATTTGTATTAAAATGACTTTGAAATGTCCAATTGTAATGATACTTGAACCAATAGTTAGAGAAACGGATATATATATATATATACATATATATATATGCAACTTTCCTTTGAAATTTTAGAGGTACAACTCCTTATGATAAATTTAGATTTTTAGGGTTTGCTTTTAACCAAAAATCAAGAAAAACAAAGATCAAATTTATGAAGAAAGCAAATAAAAACCTCTAGATAAGTCAATATCTATAATTTTCATATGAATAGGAACAAAACTAAAGGTTTGTTCTTTTAAACCACAAAAGTATAACATGCAACCAAGAATAGCTTCACAGATGATGTCAAGCTCACAGACCAATAAATTATCTTCCAACCTAATGAGATTTTGTTAACTTCATAAATGATTCAAAATATATATGATACGAAAAACTCATTAAAATAGTTATGACACCATAGCAAAGGAATAATAATACAAAAATATATTGCTAGTGCATAGACTCAAATTATATTCCTTTATTTTAAATCCTCATTGCAAAGCACATGGATTTTCAACTTCCATATCAAAAAAAATATTTCATTTTTCAATTCCTCTATTATGCTAAATTTAAACCTTGAATATCAAAAAAAAGATCACATTCTTTACAATCACTTGCATGGATATAGTCTTTAGTTGTAACCAATTATTTTAGTCACATTAAATACAAAGGTTAAAGTTCCTTAATATTTTAGAAACTTAAAACACTTTTATAACCATTGAGTCTTTTTTAAATAAAGTCTATTGAAACAAATTAAACATTGTGCTAAGGGGGCACAATATCTCCACTTATATCTTCTTTGTCTTTTACTAGGGACGAGCTTGGATTTGGAGATTGTTGCATTTGAGTAGAGACTTTAATTGTGTAATTGCAAAATGCTTTGATAGTTGGAGCAATTTCTTTATGTCTTGGAATGATTACATTGTTGGTCTTAAGTTGTCAAATAACCCTGTTGTTTTGAATATTTTCCAACTTGCTTTAAAATGTCATGTGATGGGCAACACAATGTATTAGGGCAGTGTCAGTATTGTTTAATTTCATTGCTTCTACATGTTTATCAAAGAAATTTTCAATCATTACTATGAAGTTTCCCTTGATGGATTGAGTGTCAATGACTTGAGAACCATCTTTTTTTTGGATGTTTAAGTTGATAGATAAAAAGTCAATTTGGATATCCGCCTTCAATTGATGTGTCGGTGTAAATAGCTATTTTACCTATCTAGTCCACTTATAGGTCCTATTTACATGTTAAATTTACCTAGGCCCTAGGAATATTTCTAGAAGTCTTAGGTGTCACATGATCTTATTTTATCTTATCATGACATTTAATACTTGTGTCCTAAGTCATTTTATAATGTTGATGTAGTTGTCGCATTATATATGATTAATACATGTCACAATCTTGTATAAGCCTATCTCACAACCTTGTCTATATAAGCAAGACAACATATGTACATTTACATATTCAATCTTGCAATCTTGCGTCCTTAATCATAGCAAGATATTCTTGTTGTTTCTCTCTTGTGGGAGATATTTTGGTTTGGTAGTTGAGCTTGGGGTGTTGGGAATTCACCCTTAATTCTTACATGGTATCAAAGCTCTGGTGTTGCCAACTCCTTCCCAAATTTGAGGGACATATCTTGGCTTGAAGATTTTGTTGAGTGCATTTTAGGGTTTCAAGGACCTCACAGTTGAATCTATGGTGTCAAGAAAGTCAAGTTTGTCTTTTGTTTCGTCAAATTTTATTATGTTTTGTTAGATCTATAAGGGTTTCAAGTAGGGTTAATGTTGCTAGAATTGTGCCCTCTATAGCCCTAATAGGGTTTTTTCTTCAAATCATCATAACTTACAATCCATAAGACCATTTTTCAAAAATGAGATATTGTCGAAAAAGTTTGTTCAGTGAGTTTTATTGTAGTGTGGGTTATTTTTTAAAATTTTGTTGTTTGGTGACAATAATTGTTGATTAAAGTTAGATCTTGTTTTTGGCTCCCGAGCTCATAAATTTTTGCCATGATCTTCAATTTTCACAATTCTTGTAGCGTTGGAAAAGTATTGAGGAGCTTTATCTAACCATCCATGCACTTTTTCTTATTTTGTCCCAAGTACTTTTTGTTTCATTTCTTGCCTAGTGGGTATCCTATAGGATTACTTAGACATTTTGACAGTTGGGAGGGTGTTGTTTTGATCATTATACTTCATTTTAGCTACATTTCATGTATTGATCTTTGATTTTATCATTTGAGAAGTGTATCATTGTCATAATCATGGGTTATGCAACTCATCCTTATGTAATCATTCTAAGGACAATTATGAGTTTTGACAAAAAAAGCATCCTAACACATGGCAGGTGGCTCAATATTTTGCCGCATCTTGATGGACTCAAACCTATGTCAAAGAAAACGTGGAAAAATTAATTTGGGGTAATAAGAATTAGCATATCATAGGATTGATTGATTCTAGTTTCAATACAAGCATTTTTAGAGAGACCTATGATCAGATTTCAAGAATCTTGTGTCCACACACGGTTTGGACCAAGATTTGGGAGATTTTTGGGCATCCACATAATCCTCCATTCCCAAATGATCTTGAATCAGATTGCCTCATTCCACTTGATGATGTTGACAATTTACCCTTTGATGATGACACCTTAGAGGACCTTGAATATGATAGAGAACTTGAGTGTCTTGATGATCCAAAGACTTCTCTTGCAACTCCTCCAATTGAGATCGCATATTCATCTTTTGTTGGTTATTCATTGAGAACTTTAAGTGATTCATTACAACATGTGTCTAATTGTCTTCCTAATTGGGATTCTTATTTATCAAACATTGCATCTTTGTCTATGGATTCACATTTCAAATTTGGAGGACCAATTTGAGGGTTTATCTCTCATATTTGATGATGATCATGGAACAACTGTTATCACTTCATCTTTGTATTAGGAGTTAGTCCAATATCAGTTTCCATTTGTTCCTTGTTTGTCACCTTTTGTTGTGATTGGGCATGTAGCTGATTGGATTGTGACATCATCATTATCTACTAAGAACATGGCAACTCATGAGTATATTTCAGAGACATCATCTTCATACATATGGATTCTTCTTCCTACCAATTCCTATCCAAAATGGGAAGCAATTTTGCATTTGTACTTGGTCTATCTTCTTCCCAAGGGGAGATTGTTTGTAGGCATTGGATCATGTTTTGTCTTCAAGCATTCACCATTTTTGTAAGAGATTACACATTGTGGGGGGATACATTGTCTCTCATTTTCCCTCTTATGGGGGGTTATTGATTATATATACATGATGGATGTAGTCCAT
The DNA here is from genome assembly GCA_007115665.2 of Sequoiadendron giganteum. Taxonomy (NCBI): domain Eukaryota; kingdom Viridiplantae; phylum Streptophyta; class Pinopsida; order Cupressales; family Cupressaceae; genus Sequoiadendron; species Sequoiadendron giganteum. The sequence continues at coordinate 14,369,075 of CM021102.1, read as the reverse complement.
GGTAGGTATCATTGAGTCCTTCATACATCATCCTTGTTTGTATATTTTCTCTTTTGGAGAGTTTGTCCCACTGGGTTTTATCCTTTTCTCTGTTTATGAGAGATTACATTGTACATGGGTACCTAACATAGCCTTGTAGTCGAGACCCATCTTTTCATCTTTGCATAATTACATAATAATCTACTCCCTAAGTTGCACATAAGGGGGCTATTGGTGTAAATAGGTATTTTACCCATATAGTTCACTTATAGGTCATATTTACATGTTAAGTTTACTTAGGCCCTAAGAATCTTTCTAGAAGTCTTAGGTGTCATGTGATCTTATCTTATCATGACATTTAACAACTGTGTCCTAAGTCATTTAATAATGTTGAGGTAGTTGTCTCACTGTACAATATTAAGACACATGTTAAAATCTTGTCTAATCCTATCTCACAACCTTGTCTATATAAGCAAGGCATCATATGTGCATTTACATATTCAATCTTACAATCTTGCATCCTTAATCATAGCAAGATATTCTTGCCATTTCTCTCTTGTGGAAAGTATTTTGGTTTGGAAGTTGATCTTGTGGTGTTGGGAGTTCACCATTAACTCTTACAACTTTGTGTGATGACCAACATTTTCCATTCAATACTCTTTATCCATAGGAGGCATTTGTTTTCATTGGCACTTGAGAAGACATTTTTTGTAACAATTTTATCATTACTCATCTCAAGATTTTTATCAATTTTAACCCACATGATCTCCTCTTGTTTGGATGCAGTAATTTCATCTTCGATTTCTTTCTTTCATTCGCCACTCATGAGTCTCTTTATTCTCAAGATAATCCCAAGGGGCGAACTACCCTAAACTACCTCAAGGAACAATGCAAGAGTTTTAGAATTAGAAAGAGTAGATCACAAAAAATTTATGGGCAGATTGACGAGCTCTCGACCAAAGGATAGTAGCGCCGGACAAGGACAACAGTGTGGCGCGTTGGAGTCCTAGAGGCGCATTGGCGTCTCATACAAACCAAAAACCGAGTTTATCATAGAAAACAACTAAATGACTACTAACAATCAAATTGCTAAGAACTCTTAAGAATGTGGGAGAGTAACATAATATTATAGAACCAAAATAAAGTAAGGTAGACTAATTAAAATGTAAATGATAGAGTGACAAGAGAATGCTTACAACAACCCAAGAAATGAAGCCTCTAGTAAGGAAATATCTCCAATACCTGCATACGTAAGATCAATAGAAAATGTGGGGGTTGTATAGGGGTTTGCCTCAGTCAAACCCCCGTTTTGGTGTTCCCACCTCCACAGAAAACTAGATAGGTGAACAAAGTAAGCAAATATGAAGTAATAAAATCAATCCTTACTCAAGGAGGAGAAATTGTATCATGAGATAGAGATGCAATTGATAGGGGATGTGTGAAATCCCAGGATACTCACAAGCACAAGATAAGGGAGATGTTAGCTACAAGGCTTAAGGAAGCCAAAGGGAGAGATAGTTGTGAAATCCAAGAGAGTTGCAGAGGGCACTGTGAGAATGCAAGAGTGTTATTGTAGTGAGTTGTGAAAGCAAGAGAGCAAGACCAAGAGAAGAGGAAAAGGTAGGAGCCAAAGCTAGAAATATCTAGAAGACCAAAATAGATTGAAAAGATAGCATTTAAAGAGAGAAGAGGAGGGAATAGAAGCTTCCCAAGCTGTTACAAGGCATCTCAAACCGTTACCACCGATAAAAGAAGCTAACAAGTGGCAAGGCACTTAGAAATGGTAATTTGAACACTAAAATATCACAAGAAGCTATTGTGGCGCACAAACGTCTATGCAACACGCTACTATCTAGACACATCACGCTACAAAACGACGAGAATGGGAAAGACACAAAGTTGACGCACAAAAGTAGTTGTTGAAAAGGGGTATTAAAGTATCTTGAGAGGGGAAAAGGGCTTATGCATGGGCTAAAATGAGCCTACACAAATATTAAGGGAGTAGACACTAAAGCGGATGCAAGAATTACGTGAAATTGCAAGGGTTACAATTTTATGACATTACATTTTGCCCCCACTTTAGCGGACATATGAATCTACACTAATATACATGCTAAAGGAAATCTACTAAACATAAATAATATCATGATGCCAAAAGGATACTTTAGAGGAAGCAAACAACTCTTCGAACCAAGGAAGCATGCCCCTAGGCTGAAGTCCTATAAAACAAACACGTTAGACAAGAAAAACCTGCACAAGACAACAAGGTTAGAACATAAAAAGGCGTTACATCACGAGGTTAGAATATAAAAACACACACACACAAGCACACGACAAACTAAAGGATTTAAGTCAACAAAGTGAAAGAGACCTCGATGTAAAAGGTTTTCTCAGTACTATGCATCGTCCCCAAATTAAGAAATAACACATAGAAGAATTCTTAAACAGAGAGAAGAATGTAAGGATCGGTCACTTCGAGAGAAGAATGCATACAAGAGATAGGGAAGCAACCAATGTGGAAGAGAGAAAGAAGTATATACTTAGGATGAAGAAGATGCAAGTCTTCAATTCGGTATACACAATTTGAGAAGAGAATTTAAGAGCTAGAAAGGAATGAATATTCCATGAGAGATGGCTCCACAGGTACTCTCTCTTGGGGAGGGTTGAAAAAGTGCACCACAAATCCACAAACCTATAGAAGGTGAACAAAAGACTTTGTAGGTACTCTCTCCTACAAAGTTGAACAAAAATATCTCGCAGGATGCAAGTGCTTTATAGGTCCTCATACTTGCAAAGAGGGCGCCCCAATTACTCTCTCCTGAGGGAATCTTGATGTGAGAGGCTCTACAGAGTCTGGTGGGCCCTTACAGGTGCTTGGTCCTACAAGGAAAGGTTGATGCAAAGAATCTCTACAAGTTCTCGATCTTGCAGAGCAAGACTCATCTGAAAATCCCATGGCTACTACAAGCTATGTTACAGGATAATCACATAAAAGAAAGGTCTTGTCGGGCTGCCCCCAAGCTAGATGCAAAGATATAAGATAGGTCTAGTTAGGTTGCCCCAAGCTAGATGCCAATGAATTCATTCAAGAAAAAAGCTTTCAAAGGGGGTCCCTCGGAACCCTTTCAAAGAAAAAAGGGTCCACTCAAGGGATGCTTCATTTGAAAGACATAGAGAAGAGAGGGGTTCCTTTAAGGGGGACACGCATCTCTAGAACAATTTATCATTGCCCCCAACATACAGGGGAGGAGAACCATCAAAGATACTTAGAACATACAGGATAGAGGTAAGCCTTGATATCACTCATCATGCAAAGAAAAGAGAGAGGCACATCAACAAAATGGAAGAGTGATGACACCAGAATCAAGAATTTGTTGTATTTTATCCTTCAAGGCCTTACATTCACTAGTGGAATGGCCAGGCACTCGATGGTACGCACATAAAGAATGTTTTTATTTTTCATGCTTATGAAATTTCTTATGTGTAGGAGGAAGAGTAATTAAGTGGGGCTTTGAGAAGCCTCAACAAAATACGCTCTTCTTCAGATAGAGGATGAGGAGTAGGAAGCAATCCTTTCTCTTGTGAAGAAGAGTTTGACTGCTAAGAAGAAGAAGACATGAAGATAGAAAATAATGGAGGATGAATCAATCCAAGAGAATGAGGTTGAGCAGAAATCATGTCAACACTCAATCGTGGTTTCTATTTAGATTGTTCATTCGAGCAATGAAGCACCAAATTATGCTTACGAGGCACACATTCTATAGGGACTTGAATGCCTTGTCCGTTATGCCCACAACCTTTACACCCATAGCCATATTTAGAGACAAGTTTAAAGCCAAGGCCATAATGTGTTTGCAAATCTCGAGAAGGAGGATCTTCATAGAGAGCATTATTCTAGCAATGGGGATTATACTCTTCTATGGGATCAATATCAACCTTCTTAATAGGACTACCAGCATTAGCCTCTTTAACAGAGGTGCGATCATCTTCCTCAGAAGGGGAAGGATCAACATTAAGAACATTACAATTTGTGTTCACATTATCCCGCGATACAAAAAAATAACCATCTTTGATAGCAGGTTTAGACGATGTTATCGAAAGGTTTAAATGGATTGAGTCGATTGTATATTCCCTAATGAAGGATTTTGTAAAGTCTAAAGACCCCCAATCATCACCAAGACATGCATTCTCTTGAGGAGTAGACTTAGGATTTCTTGCTTCAAAAGGATCTTCATTAGGGACATCTATCTCAAGAGTATCCTTTGTAACGGGTACCACTGGAGTAGACATCAACACATTGGAAGTCACTGAAGGGATAAGAGTAGGTGCAACCGAAGCTTGACCAGCAGCTACCAACTCACATAAGTGCATAGCATTAGGGTCAGCCTTGACTGTGACTACTCGATTGTTACAAATGAACTTAATAGATTTATGCAAGGTAGACGGGACTACACCCATTGTGTGAATCCACGGTCTACCGAGGAGAAGATTGTATGGTATTTTTTCTAACATAACATATACGAGAGTGGGTACAATAACAGGTCCAAGCTACAAAGGTAATACTATTGTAGCTAGAGCTTGTCGCCCAACATTATCGAACCCATGAATGACAATAGAAGAAGCAGCTAGAGAGGAAGAATCAATATTAATCTTAGATAATAGATCAATGCTACATACATTGAGCACTAAACTGGTGTCAACAAGAGTACTTCTAATGCCAATGTTGTTAATGTTGACTATAATCATTAGAAGATCCACTTGCTTCCGTACTTCCAGAGGCAAGAGTTCTTGTGGATAGAACATAATATTTGACGAATCCACACAAAAATGGGCTATCAACACATTAACATCCATCGACCTGGAAAAAGAAGGCAAGAGGATCTTTTGCAGGGATTCTTGAAGCGTACCTTGATAAATCGGAGCAAACTGAAGCAAGTCCCACAATGAGATCTTAGTTGGAGAAACACGGAGTTGCTTGACAAGATCGTAATCACCAAGTGCTTTAGTTGTAGGTTTAGGTGCTTGAGGAAGGCTTGGTTGAGAAGGTGGTAAAGAAGTAGTTTGATCAACATTTTGTTATTCCTTCTAGTATTATAAGTATGGGCTACCTCTCTATAAGAGGAAGCCTTATAAAGATCAGGAGAATTGCTATCAAATGGAGCACCATTAATAGCACAAATCCTTTTAGGACGACTAGCCGAGGTTAGATAAATAATAGGTCTCTTAGGCCTTTGAGGGGTGGTAGAGACAGATGATATTTATGGATTCCTTACAACTTATAGAGGAATCATTTGATGCAATATTTTCAATATCTATCCCTGGAAGATCCGATGTGAGAGGAACTTCATCATCCACTAATGCATCATCTCTAGAAGAGAGTGCATTGGAACAAAGATGAGATTCATCATTCACAAATGCAATGTCTCTAGAAAAGAGTGAATTGGAATAAAGAAGAGATTCACCATTCACTAATGCATCATCTTCATAAGAGAGTGCATTAGAATGAAGAGAAGGTAGAGTAACATTAAGAAAAGTATCAATTATTTCATCCTCTTGCACCAAAATAACCTTAGAAGGAATTTCAGGAGAGGAATTTGTGTTGCAAAAAAGTATAGCCTTGACACTTTTCACTCATTTGGGCCTTTCTTGTGGTTTTTGACCTGATCTTGCTTAGATTTAATGTTGTAATGTGGCCAACACATTCACATTAGATCTTGAACCCTTGAAAATCAACAATAATTCTATGATGTCTTGTAAAGGTGTTGTGAAGTGTTGTAACCTAGTTTCACACTTTTCTAGGACCATTTCATCATAATTCATCTAAATAACCCCCTTCCAAGCCTTATTCCACAGTGGTGTAAAGAGTTGTACAACAAAATCTCACACTTTCCTAGGCTTGTCATCAACAAATTAACCCTTTCTTATGAAAAAACGACCCCTTAATGCGCTTATAGGCCTTACTTAAGTGTGTTTTGGAAGACAATATCGTTAAATAACATTAATCACCTTTTAATTCCCAACAACCACTCAAACTTTCCCAAGTGGACTAATTCACCACCTTGGGCGACTTAGTCCCATTTGGCATAAAAATCAAATTTAATCTCAATTTCTAGTAGGATTTTGTCTCCTAAACCCTAAGGTCGACCTATGATGTGTTATTTTTGAGAAATTTAGGGCACAACATGTATAAATAAGGATTTTCCTCATCATTTTCACCTTAATTCTAGACCTCTCCTTCCATTGTCATATATCTCCTTCTCTTCATCATTCTTCTCAAGCAAGCTAGGGTTTGAGTATTCTAAGTCATCAAGACATATTTCCAAAGCATTCAAGGGATAAAACTTCAACCAATGTTGTAGCAACTCAAGATCTATCTTCACGGAAAGGTACTAAGTCCATTACTTCACATTTCATGATTTCTTATCTCATTTCATCACTTGATTTAATTATCTAAAAGGGGTTTGACCAAGGCAAATCCCCAAGCCCTAACAATCAACTTTTTCTCTTCCTCTCTTTGTGTGTTTGCAGAATTAGCTACATTGAAGGCTTTGAAGATCATTGAAGATAAGGTTGAAGATTTTTTGAAGACCTCTCCTTTTTTGAAAAGTTAAAACAACCACTAAAAGTCACTTTCAGGTTTGGAAATCAGAGTTTCAGAAGCGGACACCTGTGAAGAACTGAAGTGCAGACCGAGGGCTTCCATTTCCCCTTTCAAATTTTTAGAAGTACAGAAGTGGACTAAGTCACCACTAATGGCGAATTAGTCCCAATAGACATGCCTTTCAATGATTTTTGCATATTCAAACACCCATTTGGCAAAAACAAGTTTTTGGGTAGTTTTTCCAAATCTGAGACTAAGTCACCTAGATTGGCACAAGTGTCCCAGTCGACTTTTGCATCAATTTCATCAGGAATCAAGATCTCCATCTTATCCCTCTTCACATTCCAGGTGCACCTCATTCTCCTCTTTCATTTGTATCATAGTTTACTTGCATTTCATAATTCATTTCTAGGTCTTTTGCATACAACATTGTGTTTTCCAACATTTTGCATTTCTTTGGATTAGCATCAATAAATCATTTATTTTTCAGTTTTCTGCATTTAGACATCATAATTAGATACATTACACCCATCATTGCATTAATCTTAAGTGTAGACATTAGCATTTTGGCCTACCTCTCTCCTTTTAGGTGAAAAACCCTAGAAGTGTTAGAGACTCTTGTGGTGCAAAAATCTATGTTACATTTTGGTTAACCTGACTTTCGATTACCCTCTTATCTGATTTGGAGTTTATCATCCTAGGTTTGCATTAACTTAGCATTGCATTGCATTTTGCATTAGTTAAGTTGCATTCTAGGGTTCCAAATTTTTCATTAGTAAAAGTGCATATAGGTTGCATTTTTTGCATCTTAAATCATTGAAATTTTTGAAATTTTGCATTTTCATCTTAGGTCTGCCTCCTACAACATAGAAACCACCCAAATCCATCCAAAAACTCTGCAAATTCTCAAAAAAATCCCCAGGTGGACTAAGTCACCACCTTGGGAAACTTAGTCCCTTTCCATCTTTGAAACAACCTTTTACAGAGTTGAAAACCCTATTTTTAAGCTTATGTTTGTTGCCCTCACCTATCTGTATCAATTAGTTGTGTTTTTGTAACATGCATTTCATTAAATCCAACCTAAATTAGCTCATTTCATGCATTGTACATTTTCAAATTTTGTATTCACAACATTTTATTTTTAGATCACTGCATAGTGTAATCAGTAAATTACCTTGTTTGACATGTAAGAATTGCATTTCATTTTAAGTTTTTACATTGCATTTTAAATTTCAACAATGTTAGTTTTAATTATTTCCAAAATTGCAAAGAAAAATTTAATCAATAAACATGTCAGTCATTCATTTAATGCATTCCCTAGTTATGAGAGTCTAGTGACTGAAAACGTTACTAATTGTCTTAAACTTACATTACCTCCTATCTCTCCTATTTGTGAGGATGATGTGTTACAAAAGAATACAAACATAGACACTCATGATGATCATAATTGTTCTTCTCCAGATACCTCTCCTTTTAGTGACAAAGGCATCTTGGTGAAAGAAGATACAATCGTTGAGAATCACGAAGGTCTTGCTTGTCCTTCTCCTCATCCCCTTTGGGAAGATATTTTAGCACAAGAAGATGAAATCATAGACACCCTCCTAAACATCACCTTACCTAGACTCTATAACCACAACAATTGTCCTTCTCCTACTATCCACCCTCGATGTGAAGATAGTTTAGTGTTAGAAACTATCCTTATTACGACTCATGGAAATATTCTTCCTCTTTCCTGATGCCCCTACCATTTGGGAAGACCTCTTTGAAAAAAAAAAAAAGTCCTTCTCTTGCTATCTCTCCTATTTGTGACGAAGCTACTTCACCAATTCTAACCATGGATTGTGATGAACATATTACTAACTCTCCTACTAGGGTAAATACTATGGCGAAAGAGAAAGAGGCTTTAGACAATCAACTAGATCCTTTTCCTAATTTCTCCACTATCCATAAACAAGAAAATCAAACCATTGATTCTTCCCTTACATACGATGACATTATCATGGTGGAAGAAAACAACATTGTTGACCTCCTTTCAAGCAATAGTAATGTGTATTCCTTGGGTGATGGTAACAAGATGATCCTAGATTGCCCTTTCTTAGGCATACATCAAACCAAGACCGCCAAGGTTATGCATACACAAGTGTCCATTCAATCCCCCTCGATCAATGAACCTCATACATACCCCGTGGGACATCCTAAGAATCCTCTAATTCTTTACCCACCATCACACAAGCAACAAAATCCAAACAAACCCGAACTCATCCTTTACCCACCCCAACACAACGTTTCACACCAACCAAGTTACCATGACATTGCTCACATATATGAAAAAGTATATACCATCAAGGCTAACTTTGTCGATAGGTAAATAACATTAGTTGTTGCTCCTTGCTATGTAATAGTTGTAGGATCATAGCATACTCACTATTGCATGTTTTACATCCGTCATGAGGAGCAGCATACTGTCATCCATTTTCAAGCTCACCCTTGTCCTACACTAAGTGGGGGCAAGGGGTTCAATATCTTTATCCTCGTATGTCACTTGTCACTTGTCATTGTCTCTTTCAAGTAGTCGTTAACCTTTCATGAACTTATAAGAGCAAGCTTGGGATGTGGACGACATGTCTTAAGTTGACTCGCATTTGACATACTACCTTTTCATGATGTAGCTTAATTCAGAAACATATGACTTGGTATAGGGTTTTCCAAGTTAGCTCTCATGTCTTCTTAGCATTTATCCTTGGCTACTTTAAAGAAATTTCTCATAGTAATGGTGTAGCAACCGCTTTAAAGTGGGGGCATACATAGACATGTTTTTACAAAATTTCACGACATGATTTATCTTTTTCTTGTGATGTGTGCTCTTCTTGGTGCTTTCATTGGGTTTGATGCCTCCAAGAGTGTACGATCAACTGAAGTGGCCTGATGTGAACGAGGCATCCCATGGATAACAATCTGACACCCTGACTTGTCCTCTCTTGGAGACATTAGGCACAATGCTCCCTGAGAAGAAGACCTTACATGAACTAAGCAAAGTCTCCTTCAACAAAATATTTACATAACATTTAAAAGCATTTACAAAAGCATTGTGGTGTCTTATCAAAGTTATCAAGCAGAGTAAATTCAGTATGGTTAGTATAATGGGAAGCCAACACGCTGGCATGACTTTCTCATTATACAGTGGAAAGTCGACACACTAGCATGACTTTCTCACTAAACCACTCCTTTGGACTTATCACCTGATGAACATCCATAAGTTTCATCACCTCAGAGTGAGTATTCTTTTTGGACTAACATCCTAGATTTGATCCACAACTAGCTGGACAAACGATTGAAGCTTGATCTGACCCTTTTTACTTTCATTCTTCTCTTCCTTTAGTTCTTGTCATTGCATGAGCATGTATCTTGTTTTGCTGCAAATCATTCTATTGATGTTGATTTGACTTAGGATCTTGAATCCTAGGGGCTTGATTGCCTCCTTCATTTTTCTCATTCTTCACCATCCGCATTGGCACCTCTTCGCTACTGTAATGTCCCCATATTAGAGACATTAAATTCATAGATTAAAATTTTGATTTTAAAGATGGTTTAACAAAGCGCAATGAAATATTGATGGAATAAGATAAATGAAATGAATTATTATCAGCTAGTGCATAACTAACATAGTCTGATATGACTTATTACTCGTGTTTGGAATAGATCTTCGCCTTGTTTCCTATTTCCTAACCTCTTTGGATGGTAGAATTACTGTGCAAAGGGCGCGTGAACAATCTCAAATTGGACTCCCTCAAGGTGTCCCACCCATCTTGGTACTATCCATCAATGGATCAAATTACCAACCTTTCCCTCCACAAACTCCCTATCCTTGTTGACTGCTAGCGAAAGGGAATTTTTGGCCCGAAGTCTATTCTTCAAGGTTAAGTCATAAAAGCTCATTGAGACACAATAATTGCTACAAGCATCATTATTGGATAATTGAACATAATATACATATATATATATATATATATATATTAATGTTCATTATCCACATGCCTAATGTATGTATCAAATATCCTTATTTAGATATATTTATCAACCATCAATTATATATTCATCAATCCTAATATATTTAAATATATTTGTCAATCATAATATATTTAAATATGTTTATAAAGCATCAACTGTTATTTGAATTACCACTATATTTGACCCTCATCAATAACTAAATTCATAATTGTATTTAATAGTTCTTATTTCCTACATAAATTATTCTTATATTTATTGGTACTCATATATGTCTTTATATAATTATTCTTAGTTTATATTAAAGAATCATAAATATTTATAAGACTCAATAAGCATCATTATTGCCTAATTGAATATAAACATATACATGTATGTGTTTGTATATACACATATATATCATCATTATTAATTATTTATAAGCTTAGAATAATCACCCTTTCATGAGCATCTATGTTTATATATATTCACTTTTATATATATCCATATATATAGACACTCATATTATATTTACTCAACAAAATACATAAGTATTTTCAAATAACTATATTAGGACCATACCACAGAAATATACCTTCTATAAATGATTTGTTGATTCCATAGTTCAGAATATATTCCTATATTCCTTCTTTATTCATTCCTTCCTTCATTGATTTCATGTTGGAAGGTACTACCTTGGTTAATGGCTCCTTTCTTTATTCCTTTTCTCCTTCTCATTCCATGCTTTTCAAATATCTTTTATATCTTTCATTATTCCATGAATGGAGGTGTCTTTTACCAAGAAAGGTGACTTCTTTTAAAGCACACACCCCTTTGTTAGCAATCATATTAATCATTGACTTTAGTTTGTTGTTGTTAATGTATTCAATATTGGCTTTCTTATATAATTTTATTATTATTTATATTTTCTTATATATGTTTTAATATATTGTTGTTATTATTTATATTGAGCTTGCATGTTATTCAATATATTTATACTTATATGCTATTATATATATTTGCATTTACATTCTATTCAAATACATATATATGTTTATAATTATAATATTATTTTGATGATTATAATTATAATGAATTTGTAAATATCTTCATATATATATATATATATATATATATATATATATATTGCATTTCAATGTTCTACATATTTTAGTAATCATAATTTGAGATTAAAATTTTGGGGACATGACAGTCCACCCTGCCCAAGATATCTTGTCCTCAAGCAATTAGCTTTAGTTATAAGAATTGGAAATTCTAAACCAAGTGATGGTGTTTTTGGTTATGTGTGACCCTATGTCCTTGGAGAGTAATTGTTAGTACTCTTTGCCTTGATTTACTATTGATAAGATTAATATCATTTTCTAAGGTATGAGGGCAATTTATTGTCTTATGTACTGTTATTTTCCCAATATTTTTGAAAATTGGCAAGATTTTCTACTAAAGACAAGTTTTCTCTCATTTCATTACTTCAAGGATCCTAGGTTATGATACAAATTTTCCATTACCCTCATTGGAAATCCAAAATTTTATATCATGATGGAGAATGGGGGTGTTGAGAACATCAAGATCTTACTACTTTGTACAAGGCCAAATTTTATTTAAGTGACCTGGGTGTCTTCCCTTTTAACAATCCGATAACAATTCCCCTTAGATAGATTATACTTCATTTCATAAAGTTTCAAATCATATATTCCATTATCATTGTCATAACCTTCTAAGAACATCTTTCTAGTACAACATTATTGGATTGATCAAGTCCAATAAAATGAGGGATGCACAAAAGTTTGCATTCACAACCAAACAATATGGGAATCCAATCTACCGGTTTATACTAATATCAATTCTTATCCAATCTTCTAAACCAATTGGGGTTATTACTCATCTCGGACATATCCTTATGTTAAAATCATTATCATGCTTTGGGGGGCATTGTTTATTTTACCTGATTCATTTTAAAAATGTCAATTTATTTTGAAGTTTGAGAGGTGAGAATGATCTTGGGGTTTGTGGGTTATAATGTAACTCAACACGTGCTTATGTAAGAATTTTTATTGTAGCGTTTATTTGTTTCAAGTTCATGAATGTAGAGCTATTCCCATTGAGAAAAGAGTAATTGATTTATTGAATCATACCACTTATCTCAAGGTTGAGTAGTGTGGAATGATCATTGTTGGATGTAGAAGTGAATACACCAATTTGTGGGTTACATATTGTTTCTATGAGTGGAAAACTATGTTCCCTTATGCTTTTTACTTGGGTCTTAATACTTGATTCAATGTTGACGATGAGGTGAATCTATTGGAGGGATTTATTCCTTCTGTCTATCTCATGGATTCACCACTCTTCATGAATCAACATTTCAAAACTTTATAACTTAAAACCACATGAATTAGAAATTAAATCAAACAACCAAGTAGCTCAACCAAGCAAGCAAGTAGCTCAAGCATGCAATAAATTAGCTCAACCAACCAGCTCAAGCACACAGGCAAGTAGTTCAAGCACACAAACAAGTAGCTCAAGCAAGAAAAAAAGTATCTCAAGCACACTAGCAAGTAGCTCAACCATACAAGAAAGTAGCTCAAGTAGACAAACAAGTAGCTCAACCACACAGACAAGTAGCTCAAGTAGACAAACAAGTAGCTCAACCACACAGACAAGTAGCTCAAGCAAGCAACCAACCAGCTCAACCAACAAAGTAGCTCAAACACACAGGAAAGTAGCTCAAGCAAGCAAACAAGTAGCTCAAACACACTAGCAAGTAGCTCAAGCATACAAGCAAGTAGCTCAAGTAGACAAACAAGTAGCTCAACCACACATACAAGTAGCTCAACCACACAAGCAAGTAGCTCAAGCAAGCAAGCAACCAGCTCAACCACATAGACAAGTAGCTCAAGCAAGGAAACAAGTAGCTCAAGCACACTAGCAAGTAGCTCAAGCATACAAGCAAGTAGCTCAAGTAGACAAACAAGTAGCTCAAGCAAGAAACCAACTTAAGCAACTTGACAGGCAACATTTTTAACATTTTTCAGAGTCTTTAAACATAAAGCAATTATAAGAACACATCTTGTTGAAGATACATGAAGTAACACATAGGTACATGTCATACATAAAGTATAAATATGAGGCATGAATTCATGTAATATATAGAGTATACACAAGAAGCAGGAAGCATATATGCGAATAATATATGAAGCATACACATGAGTACATGAAGTCATAAAGCATTTATATGAATACATGTAAAGTATACACTTAAATACGTAAGTTGCATGAATACATGTATACACACAAAGTCACAAAACATGTATTTGGCAAAGCATACACTCGAATGCACGTAAGTCACAAAGTATACACTTGAATATATTATAATACACATAAGCCACAAAGCATATACTTGAATACATATGAGCCGCAAAGTATACATTTGAATACACTTGAATACGAAGTCATACGACATACAAATACAAAGTCATAGAGTATACACTTGAATACAAATACAAGTTATAGAGTATGCACTCGAATATAAATACAAGGTCATAGAGTATACACTCAAATACAATCACAAGTCATAGAGTATACACTCAAATAAAAATGCAATCATAGAGTATACACTCAAATGCAAATACAATCGTAGAGTATACAATTGAATACAATTGCAAGGTCATAGAGTATACACTCGAATACAATCACAAGTCATAGAGTATACACTCAAATACGAATACAATCAAATGAAGTATACCATCAGACAATTGGGAAGGGAATTCGGTGCATCCCATACTACACCGTGGACCCGTCCACCATCCCAAGGTCGTCAAGTATACATATGAGTATGAAGCATACATGTGCATACACGTAACACACAAAGTATTCACATGAACATATGTTACAAGGCATACATATAAGTCACAAAGTAAACCTTTGAATACACTTGAATACGCATACATTATCTCAACGTATACATTTGAATACATGTAAGGCACACGTAGCATACAATTTCGGGGACATGGCAAGTACTTTGGTGTGAGTTTGAAGCAAGTTCATCCTCTCACTAAAGTGGGGGATAAATGTGTTGCAAAAAAGTGTAGCATTGACACTTTTCACTCATTTGGGCCTTTCTTGTTGCTTTTGACCTGATTTTTCTTAGATTTAATGTTGTAATGTAGCCAACACATTCACATTAGATCTTGAACCCTTGTGAATCAACAATAAGTCTATGGTATCTTGTAAAGGTGTTGTGAAGTACTGTAACCCACTTTCACACTTTTCTAGGACCCTTTCATCATAATTCATCTAAATAACCCCCTTCCAAGCCTTATTCCAAAGTGTTGTAAAGAGTTGTAACAAACTCTCACACTTTCTTGGGCTTGTCATCAACAAATTAACCTTTTCTTATGAAAAAATGACCCCTTAATGCGCTTGTAGGCCTTACTTAAGTTTGTTTCGGAAGACAATCCCGTTAAATAACATTAATCACCTTTTAATTCCTGACAACCACTCAAATTTTCCCAGGTGGACTAATTTGCCACCTTGAGCGACTTAATCCCATTTGGCATAAAAATAAAATTTAATCTCAATTTCTAGCGGGATTTTGTCTCCTAAACCCTAAGGTCGACCTGTGATGTGTTATTTTCAGGAAATTTAGGGCACATGTACAAATAAGGGTTTTCCTCCTCATTTTCACCCTAATTCTAGAATTCCCCTTCTATTGTCATCTATCTCCTTCTCTTCATCATTCTTCTCAAGCAAGCTAGGGTTTGAGTATTCTAAGTCATCAAGATATATTTCCAAAGCATTCAAGGGATAAAAATTCAACCATTGTTGCAGCAACTCAAGATCTATCTTCATGGAAAGGTACTAGGTCCATTACTTCACATTTCATGCTTTTTTATCTCATTTCATCACTTGATTTAATTATCTCAAAGGGGTTTGACCAAGGCAAACCCCCAAGCCCTAACAATCAACATTTTCTCTTCCTCTCTTTGTGTGTTTGCAAATTTAGGTACATTCAAGGATTTGAAGATCATTGGAGATAAGGTTGAATATTTTTTTAAGACCTCTCCTTGTTTGCAAAGTCAAAACATCCACTAAAAGTCACTTTCAAGTCTGGAAATCAGAGTTTCAGAAGCGGACACTTGTGAAGAACCGAAGTGCAGACTAAGGGCTTCTGTTTCGCCTTTCAAATTTCCAAAAGTACAGAAGTGGACTAAGTCACCACTAATGGTGAATTAGTCCCACTGAACATTCATTTCAATGATTTTTGCATATTCAGACACCCATTTGGCAGAAATGGGTCTCTGAGTAGTTTTTTTGGATCTGAGACTAAGTCGCCCAGATTGGCACAAGTGTCCCAATCGACTTTTGCATCAATTTCATCAGGATTCTAGATCTCCATCTTATCCCTCTTCAGATTCCAAGTGCACGTCATTCTCCTCTTTCATTTGTATCATAGTTTACTTGCATTTCATAATTCATTTCTAGGTATTTTGCATACAACATTGTGTTTTCCATCATTTTGCATTTCTTAGGATTAGCATCAATAAATCATTTATTTTTTAATTTTTTTGCATTTATACATCATAATTAGATACATTACACCCATCATTGCATTAATCTTGAGTGTAGACATTAGCATTTTGGCCTACCTCTCTCCTTTTAGGTGAAAAACCCTAGAAGTGTTAGAGACTCTTGTGGTGCCAAAATCTATGTTATTGGATCAAGAAAGAATAATAAGAAAGAAGAGAAAAACTCACTTTCACACACTTTGTAAGAGAACTTGTTGAAGCTTCTTAACAAATCTAGAAAGGGATAAAATTAAAAAAGATAGAAATTATTTTGAAATAGAGATATAGACAAGTTGGCCAAAGATCGACGTATATCACTATTGATGGCATGGAATGGGGTTCGGGAAACAACTGAAACTGATTTTTCCTCCTCTATATATATAGAGGTGTTAACGTTAGGTTTTTTAAAATGTAGAGAAGGGGGATTCACTACTCATGAGTCTCTTTATTCTCAACAGAATCCCAAGGGGCGAACTTCCCTAAACTACCTCAAGGAACAAAGTGAGAGTTTTAGAATTAGAAAGAGTAGATCGCAAAAAAATTGGATAGACTGATGGGATCTCAGCCAAAGGACGATAGTGCAGGACAAGGATGACAGTGCGGCACGCTGGAGTCCCAGAGGTGCGTTGGTGTCTCGTATGGACCAGAAACTGAGTTTATCATAGAAAAAAACTAAATGACTACTAACAATCAAATTGATAAGAACTCTTAAGAATGTGGGAGAGTAACATAATATGATAGAACCAAAATAAAGTAAGGCAGACTAAGTAAAACCTAAATGATAGAGTGAGAAGAAGATAATGCTTACAACCCAAGAAATGAAGCCTCCAACAAGGAAATATCTGCAATACCTGCATATGTAAGATCAAGAGGAAATGTGGGGGCCATGTTATACCTTGCCATAACCACCCCATTTTGTTTTGGTCCAAATGTCCCCCTTTTCTTTTCCTTGCCTTGTTGGTTTCTTTTTTGTTTTTATTTCAAGTGTCTTGGGTTGTTGGGTTTGTTTTCTTCCTTGGTTTTTCTTTTGTTTTCTTATCCTTGTGTTTCTTTCCCTTTGTCGAGAGCAGAGTTGGAGCAGAGTGCGAACTTGGAACTTTCAAAATTCCAAATTCAATCTCAGTTTCAGAATCGCTTCTGCTTTTGTGTTTTCTTGTTTTCTTGTTGTGGGCTTGGTTCATTTTCATCGTTTTGGCCCCACTTTCTTTTCTTTGCCTCTTTGTTCTTTGTGTTTCTCCTTGCTTTGTCGGGAGCGAAGCTAGAGCAGAACCCGAACTTAGAAATTCTCGAATCCGGATTTGGTTTTGATCCCACCCCGTCCCTTTTGTTGTGGTCCCATCAAGTTTCTGTTCCAACCTCAATGCCTATGTCGGTTTGCCTCTTTGTTTTTTTTATCCTACCATGAGACCAAAGCTGGATCCAGAATGGAATGTGGAAATTTGGTAAAGTTCCTGGTTCTATCTCGACTCTACATCTACTCTCACCTTACCTTTGATGTACACGGTGGTTGTGTACTAGCCTTCTCTACAGTCCTGCGCTCGATCTACCACATTAATTGAAGGCTCCTCACACATGTAAAGTGATTTTTTAACCTTAATCAAGGTTATTTGGCTCATTATACAATCTTCTAACTCATCTTAACAAGCCAGAGCCAAAGGAACTTGAGGAAGAGCACGATTTGGCCTCGGGCAAGCGTTCATGAGCGGATTCCTTCTATTTTCCTTTGTCTTTCCCTTTTGTTTCTTGGTTTTTTCTTTGTGCGCTCATGGGGCTTTTCCCATGAATCTTCGCTTTCCTTCATTCATACTTGGTTCGTGTTCTTGTTTTGTTTGATCTTTTCTTTTTATTTGTTTTATTGTTTTTTGTTCGTCTTTTTGCTTGCCCGTGTTTGTTTTTGTTTATCTATTATCGTTTCCCCTATTTTTTATGGTGTTTTCCGGATTTGGTTTTGATCCCACCCCGTCCCTTTTGTTGTGGTCCCATCAAGTTTCTGTTCCAACCTCAATGCTTATGTCGGTTTGCCTCTTTGTTTTTTTTATCCTACCATGAGACCAAAGCTGGATCCAGAATGGAATGTGGAAATTTGGTAAAGTTCCTGGTTCTATCTCGACTCTACATCTACTCTCACCTTACCTTTGATGTACACGGTGGTTGTGTACTAGCCTTCTCTACAGTCCCGCGCTCGATCTACCACATTAATTGAAGGCTCCTCACACATGTAAAGTGATTTTTTAACCTTAATCAAGGTTATTTGGCTCATTATACAATCTTCTAACTCATCTTAACAAGCCAGAGCCAAAGGAACTTGAGGAAGAGCACGATTTGGCCTCGGGCAAGCGTTCATGAGCGGATTCCTTCTATTTTCCTTTGTCTTTCCCTTTTGTTTCTTGGTTTTTTCTTTGTGCGCTCATGGGGCTTTTCCCATGAATCTTCGCTTTCCTTCATTCATACTTGGTTCGTGTTCTTGTTTTGTTTGATCTTTTCTTTTTATTTGTTTTATTGTTTTTTGTTCGTCTTTTTGCTTGCCCGTGTTTGTTTTTGTTTGTCTATTATCGTTTCCCCTATTTTTTATGGTGTTTCCATTCCATTATGCCCTAGTTTTAATTAGGGTTTTATTTTGGGGAGGGTTTTAGATGATTCATAACTATTTTAAATTTTCCTCTAATCCCTTTCATCTTGTTCCTATGTCGGATCGATGAATTTGGTTCTAGGGTTTTCATGCCCTAGTTTATTTTAATCGACGAGCTAGTAAAACTAGATTTTGTGTCGTACCTTTTCATAAAGTGCCCTAACCAATTTTGATCCCGCTCATGTTCAGCCCAACGGAGTCAAGCTTAAATTCCAGCTTCCTTGTGCCTTCTTTTAACCTAGTTCCAGGCTGATAAGGGCGTGCGGGGAGAGTTTTCTTAGTTTTTGATAATATGTCTCAGAAGTGGAACCAGAAATGAACTCGTCCCATGAACATTTACATAAGATTTTGGTTTTAAAAGTGGTCTCGTTCCCGATTGGTTTTGATCCTGATCTCGCCAGCCCAGTGGAGTTGGATCATTGGACGTTACGAAGTGTTGGAACTGGCAAAAGTTCTAGTTTCTTCTCCCATCTCAGTTCTAGTCTTGCTTCAGTTAGTTGTTTGGGTTTTCTAAGTTCTTGATTTCTTCCTAGACCCGCTCCTGGTAGATTTAAAATTTCACTAAGAATGGAGGAGTATGAAAGGTAACGTTTGTATGATGATTCTCATGCCTTTTTTGGATCTAATCCAAGGTTGTCTTGTAGGAATGAATGATGTCAGGAACATCTAAAGAAGTTTCACATAAGGAAGGGTAAGGTACATAAATCTCAAAGGCAATGAAGCCAAAGAATATAAAGGTAGAACAATTGCCTTACACTATGAGGTATAAACACCAGGAGGCCACTCTTGTAGATTCCAAGATGGATTCAGGATGGGCTAACATCACAAATACCAATCTAGGGCCATTCAACTGGGGTGAACTATTCATAGACACTTTCTTAGAGGAAATAGTTGGGAGGAATGAAAGAATAGCCCAATCTGGATTAGCACATGGGTATGTGCAGGATCATCATGGAAAAAATAGGCCCTTAAGTGGCAATAAAAAGACAAAAAATCAGAGTTAGACAACTTGACATAAAAATTTGAATAAGTTATCTATATTATTTCAAAAAAAATTAAAAATAGAATCTGTAGAAAATTGAATGTAGTTTCTAAAATACTAGACCTTTATTTATTTTTAAATAATCTATTTGGTGAAAATTTGAAATTTCAATGCAGTAGTATCTAAATTTCAGGGTAAAAATAAGAAGTAGGTGTCTGTCTAACCACCCTATCCACAATAAAATGATTAAAAAAAAAATATAATATTTTAGATATAAGTAGAGGACTCATGTTCCAATGTGATGCATAATTTTTTATAATTTTTTTCCAAGTAAATAATTAATTATGATTTTTTTATTACAACTTTTAAAAAATATAAAATCTCGTCTATCTAACCACCTTAACTTGGTCAAAAATTCATGAAATTCATTTTTTTCTTTTTTAATCCTATAGTATGCAAAGCATAGAATGTGACGCATTTTTTGGATTCAAAAAATGTGATACCATTTGAAAGTTATAGATGTTTTTCAATCAGCCTATCAATCAAGACTTTATTTGTAATTCTATTAGAAAATGAATAATAATTATTTATTAAATTCAAAGTAAAGAATAATTTATATTGGTGGAAAGCTGAGAATATCCTCTAAAAACCCTTTTCGTTTCATCAATTTTGGATAAAAAAAAGTCGTCAACCACATGGACCATCATATGGCTTACATATCGTCACTTTTTGGCCCATCATGATCCTACACATACCCACATGTCACCCTCTTCCCTCTATTAGTTCAAAGCTTGAAACTTATATTGACAACAACAGGAGCTTATAATACGGTATCAAGGTAGTGTGTTGACTTCCAAAGAAATGTAATTATTGATTTACTGCTACAAATGATGAGGTTCTTGTTCAATGCACCTACCCCTAAGAACCCTAAGATTATGAGCGAAATGGAGGCATTAAAGTTATTCAATAGGAATAAGGAGACTAATAGATCCTATATGAACAAGAAATGGTTGAAAACTGAGAAGACTTCTTTGACCAAGGTTCCTGAACAGCCCAAGAGAACAGACTTTCAAAAGGAAATTGAGGATATAATCATGATGATTTCCAGGGTGTTTGGAAAGAAGGACTCCACACATTTTAAGGAATGGATGTTTCCATTCATTGAAATAATTTTGGATGGTAGATATTATTTTGATTGGGGAATGATATTGTCAGATAACTTGCATAATCAGATGCTCAACGTGAATAAAACAAATAATTTCTACATGACCTCCTATGTCATATATTCAGTTGCACGGATGGGCATATTCCCTGGACTGAATGCATTAGGAACATTAGGAGAAGCACTTGGACAAAAAAGAGCATGATAACACTATGACCAATTGACCTTACAAGCATCAGAGTTACATTATAGGAGGGTTAATGATGCATTTCTTTTTTTATCATTAATCGGTTGATAGGAGATGTTGGATATAGGTTGAGTAGGAAAGTTATGGCCTTCATTCCTGAATGGGGACACTGGTATATCCAGTACCCCAAGTTCTCTTACTTCAGGTTAGTGGGCTTTGATGGACATCCTCATCGACTCTGAAAATGATACAATGATATGATTGTTCTCATGGAGTTTGTATATCAAGCTATGGCAGTCAATACTAATTTTGATAATAAACATAAAACCTGGGTGCCATAAATTCCCTATTTAAGTTGGGAGAATATTGCATTGTTCATAATTTGGCCACAAAGGTAGTATGTGAGGAGTTGAGTTATTTGAACTTGGGATTGTATACAGCTAGGAAGCACTTTGATCTAGAACATAAAATTAATAACTTAGTTGTTGCCATCTTTAGGAATCACTATGGTTTGCTAGAAGACTACTGTGTAGACTTGCAAGATGAATATGATGTTAGGAAAAGGAGTTATGAAAGGTTCACAATTCCACAAATGGTTAAATATGGGGTGAAGGAATGCATTCCTGATACATTATCATATTTTGGCCTTCATTCATTTTTGCACATAGGAATGAAGTGCAATAGGTTGAAAAGGAGTTAGCAAATCAAATTGTGGAATTAGAGGCAATTATAGCCATGATTGTGAATGAAGATATCCCTATGAAATATGGTCTCCCTCGTGATGAACTTAAGGATAAATGGAATAATAGATTCAAGGAGGCAGTACAAAAGGGAGATGATGGAGATGATTGTCTAATTGATAGGTGCATGGATATTAAGGAGGTAGTAAAGGCTGCTCAGAAGGAGCTTACTAAATTGGAGGATATGCAAAAGTTCACCTCTAGTGAGTTAAGAATGAGAAAATTTGAAGATAATTGGGTAGATGGGAAAGATATAGATTTTCTTAAATAGGCACTTAGTGGTTATGATGAATACCTACATGAGTAGAAGATATAGGAATGAAGTGGCAATGGAATATTCCCTTTTTGAATGAGCATCAAATGGCACGACCAGTTGCATAGCTCTCTCCTCTTTTTTAGGATCATGACACAAGTTCAATTGAAGATCCCCAGCAGTTCGACCTTCTCCCTTTGTATGCAGATTTTTTTGATAAAGAGTCATCACCAATTAACTGGAGATCATAAGAGATAGTTGCCTCATGCAACCCTAGTCACTCCTTGATTTGTGGATCTTGGTTTTGATAGGAGGAATTAGTGCTAAAAATTTCTATATGTAGAATTTCTCTCCTTTTTGTAAAGGTCGACTAATCGAAGTCTGATTAGCTGCCTAAAAGAGAGATTTAGGATAGTGTTTTTACAACTTTTAGGATTTTTCAATTTTCATGCAAAGTCCTCAAAAATACTTTTACAGTTTTAATGGAGTTGGTTTTGTTTCAAAAGTTCGTTAGTTTAATGATAATGTTAATTAATAATAGTTATTTGTATGCCGGTGAGTTTTGTTGTGTATAAATGTCTCTTATTTGATGAAAATCAATAGAATATTTTTGGATCTAAAACTATTTTGTTAAGTTATCTATGAATGAGATCTATTTCTATTTGTTGATCTATGAATTTTAGCAATGAGTTGGTGAAGTGTTCTTACTTGAAAATAAGGTTTTAAAAAAAAGTGATGATGAATGGTTGTACGTTTTAAGTTTGCACTATAAGTGAATGCAATGGTATAGCTTATTCTATAGATTGTGTCATTTTATGGTTTTAGTTAGTCAAGGAAATGCTCATTACGAAGTTTATATGTGTGGATAAAAATTAATTTGTGTTCATGTTTTGATGTCCTAATCCCTGTCCTATCTTCTTCTTTTTTATTTACACCCCTCCCAAACGTTATATTAGTTCATATTTTTCAATTTGTATTATTTTCCAGTAGGTCCCTTGAATATTACAGTTGCATAGGCCACTGAACGACAACAACACAGTTGAGAACCAACTATAGAGACCTTGGAAGATAAATAGTTTAAGATTATTTATCTTTTTCAAGAGAAATAGAGTAGTAATATTATGTTTTAACATTGCTACATAATTTTGATCATCAATAGAACTAGCGCTAGAAGGAGGGCCCAAAAGAATAAACTGGAGCGAATCGGTTCCTTTTCACCGAAAAGGTTCGAAAGAGTTCTCAGATCCGCAGTAAACCCCGACCCATTTCTCAAACTCCAAACGCTCGTTAGACCCAAAACTCATAGGGCTTTAATACCACCACCCACTCCACCTAGATTTCCACCAATACCACAACTGGCACAGCCAAATCTGCCACCACCCATGGCGTTCTTTGCAAATAATCCTTCTCCATTGGGAACCATTCCTAGTGGCATTCATGAAATGTCTAAGAATCCTGAGAAATTTGCTCCTAGGTACTCCCATGGAGAATCATGAAGTACTGAAGAGCACATATAGGAATTTAAAAATTCTTGTACACGGGCTCAGATAGGTCACCACGATGTCGCATGTAGGTTATTTCCCTATTCATGGGGGATATGGCCATAATTGGTATTTAAACTTTCCCACTGGATCCATCCTGAGCTGGACAAACTTAGAAGACACTTTTATTAATCAATTTGGGGTCTATGTAGATCATGTTATCTTATATCATCAGTTTTCCACGATTAGGAAGGAACCACACGAGTCGTCGCCACTCTTTAACACTCATTTCCAAAGGATCTACAGACGGTTGCAAGATCCCTATCTGGTGGCTGAGAATATCGCTATCAGATCCTACCTAAAGGCTATAGACCCGCTAATTGGTTTGTTTCTATAAAGGACCTACCTTGTGGTAGACATCGATTCGTTATCCAAAGTGTATCACCTTGCCATTAAATTATAGAAATAGATAAGTTTGCAATCAGGTAGCCTCGGAGGAGTTTTCCTCCCCTGGGATATCTTCTGATGCCTAATCTAAATCCATTGTTTAATAGAATCCCAAGGATGTCCCACTTTTCTTATGGACCCTTAGTTGAGTTACAAACTCCTTCCCCGCAACCATGGGTTAATGGAGGGATTATGGATTCCTCCCAACAAGTTCAGAATCCGCATAATATTATTGGGGGATCTAATTCTACAACTCACTCACCTGTTGTAAATACTGCAGAGAGTGAGCGTACTACCCATTTGACCACAGAGGTAGAAACTTTGAAGAAAACTTTATCTTAGGTGACTAATGAGATGGCTCAACTCAAACTTAACCCATCTCAAAACCGAAATCAAAATTAGGGTTACCAAAATTAGGGTTATCAAAATCAAGGAGGGTTTTCTAATCAAAACAATTATTCCAATTAGAATGGCAATCAAAATCAGAGGAATTTTCAAGGTCAAAACTTCCCCAATCAAAATTATTAAAACTAGAATAGGGAATATAATCAGAGACCAAATAATAATAGGTAGTGGAATACTGGACCAGAAAATGGGGGAGTACCCCACAATTATTAGTCAAATGAAGTCAAGCCTCACATTACAAATGTTGCAAATTTAAATCTCATGAAAAGTTGGTGCAGACTACATGACACTGCTTTACATCATGATGTTAATTTCCCTAAAATGGAAAAGGTTATCAAGATAGCACAAGCTGACTCCCAACTACCACAAGGAAATCCTAGCCAAGGTAGTGGGTCAGTGGGCACAACTATGAATTTCAAAACCATAGATGAACGATACTAGTTTCCCATGCAAGGAGAGAACAAACCAGAGGAAGATACCTATGATGCCCAAGCCTTTCAAACAAAGGAAGGCCATTTCCTAAGGAATCAAAACAAGGGGTCGTTTACTACATTCCCCCCCCCCCCACATGGTGCAGGAGCACCTAGGCTAACCTCCATTGTTTTGGTATTTTTGGCTTGTATCTGACCTTATCTAAGTCAGAGAATTTGAGTGTTTTCTTTAGACCTTAGATGGTCTTGTTTTTGTTTGGGCCAAGTGAGTTAGTCATTAGGACTAAGGTCACACTATTTGCCATTGTTAATAGGTTATGTTTCTTTATGTTAGTTGTCTAGGGGAGATTAGAGTCTTTAAGTTGTTCTAAACACTTAAAGTGGTTGTAAAGATGCCTTAAGGCCATTTAATGTGTTGGTTCCTCGAGATCTTGAGGGAATGGTGGTCCTAAGAAATAAGAACAAGGCATGAAGGAAGATGCCAAATGTTATAAGGCAGTTTGCATAGGTTGTTGCATGCAATTCGGTTGCCTTTGGATTCCCTTGGGAATAGGAAGTGGAGGAGTTCGACCAACTAGCCTAGAATCATGGAGTGGGAATCTATTATGACCCAAGACTCGTATCTTTGTGGAGTTAGTAGCTTTTGGAAGAGTGAGTAGTTTTTGTAATCAAGATTGGAGTGAATGAAAGAAAGAAGTTCTACAAATTCTGTGTTTTCTTGTTGA
Source organism: Sequoiadendron giganteum (assembly GCA_007115665.2). Taxonomy (NCBI): domain Eukaryota; kingdom Viridiplantae; phylum Streptophyta; class Pinopsida; order Cupressales; family Cupressaceae; genus Sequoiadendron; species Sequoiadendron giganteum. The sequence goes on along the minus strand of CM021102.1, from coordinate 14,343,487 downwards.
TACCGAGTAGTCTTGTGTGAATGTGACTGTAGATAGATCAAATGCATTGAGTTAGTGTTAACATTGTGTTCATAGAATAGATATCAGTCTTTTACATTTCATAAACAAGTTAGTTTAGAGTAGACATTAGTGTTAGTTGAGTCATTTTGTTTTAGAGCTCCTATTGGTCCTGTCTTGACCAGTCGATGCTTTCATGGCTCCCCCATGAAGTCTTTTCTTGGGAAACACCTAAGGATGGGTGGAATGTTAGGGGAGTCAGTAGTGTACATAATTCTAGAGTTAGGAAGCATGACAAAAAGGGGGAAGCTTCTCTTAGCCACTGATCTCTAGGCAAGCAGGTAGAGCCCGGTTAGAGAGCTAGAGGAGAAGCATTAAGGGTTTCTTGCAGGGAAATGAAATGAAGTACAGTACGGACAAGTACGGTTCTAGGTGGGTTAGGAGTAGTTCTTGGTGTGACCAGAGGATTGGGGTCTTATTAATCCATTGGAGTAATGTTGGAATAAGGAAACTAGTGAATTCCTAGGAATTAGTCCTTGTAACCCTACATACCCTAGGTTAGAGGAATCTATTGTACAGATGTTGTCAGGCTAGAAGATCCATTGAACAATTTAAAACTCCCAAAAGGGTACTTGAATATGCTTTTAGATTTATAGGGTCTTTGGAAGAATTTTGCAAGAAATAGAAAAAAGGGACTGGTAAAGTCTACAAGGATTAGGCCTATTTTGAGGTCTTCAAATGGAGAACCCTTGAACCCAGTAAGAATGGGGTGGAAGAACCTTCTGTAATGGTTCAAATTGGCAAAAATATGAAGGTCCTGACAAGGATAGACACCCCTGCAATGAAGAACGAGGTTGGAGTGAAGGTGGCACTTAGAGTTTTCTAAGTGAGAAGAAAGGATTGAACTTGACACATGGTGTTTGTCCTCCAAGGTGAAGCACAGAGGAGAGAGCTCTTAGAGAAGAGTGAGGATTGGACTTAGTTAATCATCTAAGCCAATCAAGACCTAGAAGAGACTAGGTTCCTAGAAGAGACAAGCTAGGTCTCTTAGCAAAGTGCAAGCAAACCGAGGAGCACATACATCATACTAGTATCAGAGCCAGGTTTGATCAAGCTTGTGGTGGATGTTGCAACCTACCGAATCAGTGGGAGAGAATACATTTGTGGAAGGTGCTACAATGGTGACTAATGTTGAGTTAGCCAAGAAGGTAGAGGAACAAGAAGAGGACAACAAGTCCCTAAGAGAAAGGTTGGCTCGAATGGAGCAACTCTTGGATGAAGTCCAAGAAACGGAAAATAGAGTAAAAGACAAAGTAGATCAAAAGGAAGAACAAGAAGCAAGGGAAAAGGAAATAGAGTTGGAGGAGGAAGCTCCAACCCCTGACCCTGTGATTCCTGAAGAACCTTTCTTAAAGTCACTAAAAGCATTGAGTGGCAAAGCTTTAGAAGGTGTGCCACTATTTAGTGGAAAAATGGATCCAGATTCAGTTGTGGATTGGATAGACAGCATTGAGAACCATTTTGAGTGTGATGGTATCTCAAAGGCACAAAAAGTTATGGTGGCCAAGTCTAGACTAAGAGGTTCAGCTCTTACTTGGTGGAAGTTTGTGCAAAATGAAAGAGAAAAGGATGGAAAAGGTCCTATAGTTACATGGAAGGGTATGGTGAACAAAGTGAAGCAGACCTACCTTCCTGATAATTATGAAGTTCAGTTGCATAGAAGGAGACACAATCTAAGACAAAAAGATTTGGATGTCCAAGCCTACACCAAGGAGTTTCAAAAGTTGTGTTTGAGATCCAAAGTAGTAGAAGATGAGAGTATTAAGCTTGCAAGGTACCTGAATGGTCTCAAGTGGTCTATTCAAGAAGACATGAGTTTGGTGAACTTCAAAACCATTCGTCAATGCTATCAAATGGCCCTAAAGATAGAAGAGAAAAGCAAAAGGAAGCAAGAGCAAACCTCCAAAAGTAGAGGTAAAGGAAAAGATAGTAAAGGACAAAGAGGTGGTTATGGTGGAAGAAGTTCTGAAACAAAAACTCAAGGAGACATAAAAGCCAGTGAGCAGCAAGAAGGAAGCTCCAGTAGAGGTGGTAGAGGAAGAGGCTCTAACTTTAGAGGAAGAAGTGGTGGACAAGGAGGAAGAGGCAACTACTTTTCCAACATAAAATGTTACCATTGCAACCAAATGGGGCACCCGGCCTATAGATGTCCAGAGAAAGGTAGTTCTTCACATGGTGGTGACAAGAGAACTAATCTAGTTCATGATGAGACAAATGTTGCAGAAAAGCTTTTTGAGATTCCATTAAATTTTGAGGAAGGTGAGAACCTCATGATGAGGAGAACTTTGATCAAGGAGCCAGTGAAGGAGGAGCCAAGCCAAAGGAGGTCTTTATATAGGATAAAGTGCAAGATGATGGGGAAGGTATGTAGATTCATCATTGACTCAGGCTCTACTGACAATATTGTGTCAGAGGAAGTAGTCAGCAAGCTGAAGTTGACAAGGATACCCCACACCAATCCTTACAAGGTCACGTGGCTCAATAAAGGACAACATGTGTTAGTGAATGAACAAGCATTGGTGGAGTTCTCTATTGGGAGGTATAAAGAGAAAGTCTTGTGTGATGTGCTACCTATGGATGCTTGTCACTTACTCCTAGGTAGACCATGGCAATTTGACCATCAAGCCATACATGATGGAGGAAAGAATTCCAATTCTTTCAAGAAAGACAATGTGACTTTCAAAATTCAGTCATTGTTAGAAGATGCTGAGGTGAGGACAGCAGGTTCAAATGTTCTTGTGGTGAGTGAAAAGGAGTTCTTAGAAGCTTTGGAAGAAAGTGAATGAGTTGGTTATGCATTGGTGCTAAGACCAAGAGAGGGATATGAAGGCAAGGTGACCAAGAAGACAGAGTTACCAAGGGAGATTCAAGGCATGTTGCAGACTTACCAAGGTATAGTGAGTGATGGACAACCAGCAACTTTACCCCGTAAAAGAGCCATAAGTCATAGGATAGACCTTATCCCAGGAGCTACCCTTCCCAATAAGGCAGCTTACAAAATGACCCCTCAACAAAATGAGGAAATTGCAAGGCAAATACAAGAACTTCTAAATCGAGGTCTCATCAAAAAGAGTATTAGTCCATGTGTCGTACCCACTGTCCTTGCACCTAAGAAGGAAGGAACTTGGAGGCTTTGTACTGATTCAAGAGCCATAAATAGGATTACCATAAGGTATAGGTTCCCTATCCCTAGGATTGAAGACCTAATGGATTGTCTAGGTGGAGCTAAGTACTATAGCAAGATAGATTTGGAGAGTGGCTATCACCAAATAAGAATACATGAGGGAGATGAGTGGAAAACAACCTTCAAAACTAATGAAGGTCTATATGAGTGGCTTGTCATGCCATTTGGATTATCTAATGCCCCCTCCACATTCATCAGGCTCATGAATGAAGTCCTCAAAGACTACATTGGAAAATTTGTAGTGGTATATCTTGATGATATATTGATCTACAATAAAACAAGAGAAGAGCACCTCAAACACCTAGAGCTGGTTTTCAAGAAGCTACAAGAAGAGGAGCTGATGATCAACTTGGAGAAATGTGAGTTCATCAAGACAGAGCTAGTGTACCTTGGATTTGTGCTATCTCAGGGAAATCTGAAAATGGATGAAAGCAAAGTGGAGGCTATCAAGAATTGGCCTACTCCAAGGATAGCAACTGAGGTAAGGAGTTTTCATGGTCTTGCACAATATTATAGGAAATTCATAAGGCATTTTAGTGCAATTTGTACTCCTATGTTAGATACTATTAAGGGAGGCATGAAGACCAAATTTGTATGGAATGAGCATGCTAACAAAAGCTTTGAGTTGCTGAAGGAAACGATATCTACCCAACCTGTTTTAGTGCTACCAAGCTTTGAGAAGCTTTTTACCATTGAGTGTGATGCTAGCAATGTGGCAATTGGTGTTGTTCTCAGCCAAGAGGGTAGACCGGTGACTTTTCATTCTGAAAAGTTGAGTGAAGCCAAAAAGTACTCTTCTTATGATCTTGAGTTGTATGCATTGGTTCAAGCTCTAAGGAAGTGGAGGCACTACTTGCTTCCCAAAGAATTCATTGTGTATTTAGACAATCAAGCACTTAGTTTCTTGAATTCACAAGACAAGTTGAGCCACAAACACATGAAGTGGGTTGAGTATCTACAAGCTTACACCTTCAATATCAAGCACAAGAAAGGTGTCCTCAATAAAGTAGCAGATGCATTGTCTAGAAGAGCTCTCACAATTCAAGAAATTCAGTTGAAGAGCATGGGAATAGATCACTTCAAGGATCTATATGCAGATGATGAAGATTTTGCAGACATCTATAAGGTATGTGTTGAGTACAAGAACCATTTCCATAGTAAATATGTTGAGTATACTTTGCAAAGTGGTCTATTGTTTAAAGGAAATCAATTATGTGTTCCTAGAGGTTCCATTAGAGAGAATTTGATACAAGAAAAGCATAATGGTGCTTTGAGTGGTCACTTTGGGATCACTAAAACTCAAGAACTTGTTCGAAGGTTCTATTTTTGGCCTAAGATGAATCTTGATGTTAGGAGGTATGTGGAAAGTTGTGTGGTATGTCAAAAGGCCAAGGGCACTTCTTCAAATGCAGGCCTTTACCAACCACTACCTATTCCTACTAGGCCATGGGAATGCTTGTGTATGGATTTTATAGTTGGATTACCCAAGACAAGGCAAGGTATGGATAGTGTTTATGTAGTTGTAGACAGATTCAGCAAGATGGCTCACTTTGTGCCATGTAAGACAACCAATGATGCCAGCCAAATAGCCTCTCTTTTCTTCAAGGAGATAGTAAGAATCCATGGATTACCTATCAGCATTGTATCAGACCGAGACACTAAATTTATGAGTCACTTTTGGAAGACCCTTTGGCAAAGGTTAGGCACTAACTTTTCCTTTGGATCAGCCTACCATCCCCAAACTGATGGTTAGACTGAGGTTGTTAATACGAGCCTTGGAAATCTATTAAGGTGTTTGACAAAGGAGTATGGGCAACAATGGGATCAGTTGATTGGGCAAGCTGAATATGCCTATAATGATACTATAAACAGATCCACAGGGAAGAGTCCCTTTGAAATTGTATATGGCCTTCATCCTAGAGGAGTGTATGAGTTGAGAGACTTGAAGGATGGAGTGAAAGGAAGTGGATATGTTGATGACTTTCCCTATGCAATGCAAGAGATACATGATACAGTGAGGAAGACATTGAAAGAGAACACCCTAAAACATAAAACAAAAGTGGATGAGCATTGGAGGACAGTCAAGTTCAATGTGGGTGATTTGGTAATGGTGCATCTTAACAAATCAAGACTTCAAAAAGGAGTCCCTCACAAGTTGCAGATGAGGAGGATAGGTCCCTGTCCTATCTTAGCTATGTATGGTGATAATGCATTCAAAGTGGACTACCGAATGATAGTGGACTATCCCCTGTTTTCAATATTACAGACTTAGTCCATTACAAAGGACCACAGCAAGACATGGATCAGAACCTTCATGAACTAATTAGAGATGTGGAAGATCTACACTTACCTATTGCTACAGTCTCAGGACCTGACATTATACTGGACACTAGGGTCTACAAGAAGACTAGAACCAAGGAATACAAAGAGCATTTGATCAAAAGGCATGGCCAAGCTGATGCTGATGCAGTATGGATAAAGGAAGCTGAGTTCAAGAAGATGGGGATTGATCCAATCCTCATCAATCCAAGGGTGGATTGAACTTTCTCTTTTGGGGAGGATGGTGCAGAAGCACCTAGGCTAACCTCCATTGTTTTGGTATTTTTGACTTGTATCTGACCTTAGCCAAGTCAGAGAATTTGAGTGTTTTCTTTAGACCTTAGATGGTCTTATTTTTGTTTGGGCTAGGTGAGTTAGTCATTGGGACTAAGGTCACACTATTTGCCATTGTTAATAGGTTATGTTTCTTTATGTTAGTTGTCTAGGGGAGATTAGAGTCTTTAAGTTGTTCTAAACACTTAAAGTGGTTGTAAAGATTCCTTAAGGCCATTTAATGTGTTGGTTCCTCGAGATCTTGAGGGAATGGTGGTCCTAAGAAATAGGAACAAGGCATGAAGGAAGATGCCAAATGTTATAAGGCAGTTTGCATAGGTTGTTGCATGCAATCCGGTTGCCTTTGGATTCCCTTGGGAATAGGAAGTGGAGGAGTTCGACCAACTAGCCTAGACTCATGGAGTGGGCATCTATTATGACCCAAGATTCGTATCTTTGTGGATTTAGTAGCTTTTGGAAGAGTGAGTAGTTTTTGTAATCAAGATTGGAGTGAATGAAAGAAAGAAGTTCTACAAATTCTGTGTTTTCTTGTTGATACCGAGTAGTCTTGTGTGAATGTGACTGTAGATAGATCGAATGCATTGATTTAGTGTTAACATTGTGTTCATAGAATAGATATCAGTCTTTTACATTTCATAAACAAGTTAGTTTAGAGTAGACATTAGTGTTAGTTGAGTCATTTTGTTTTAGAGCTCCTGTTGGTCCTATCCTGACCAGTCGATGCTTTCATGGCTCCCCCATGAAGTCTTTTCTTGGGAAACACCTAAGGATGGGTGGAATGTTAGGGGAGTCAGTAGTGTACATAATGCTAGAGTTAGGAAGCATGACAGAAAGGGAGAAGCTTCTCTTAGCCACTGATCTCTAGGCGAGCAGGTAGAGCCCGGTTAGAGAGCTAGAGGAGAAGCATTAAGGGTTTCTTGCAGGGAAATGAAGTACAGTACGGCCAAGTATAGTTCTAGATGGGTTAGGAGTAGTTCTTGGTGTGACAGGAGGATTGGGTTCTTATTAATCCATTAGAGTAATGTTGGAACAAGGAAACCAGTGAATTCCTAGGAATTAGTCCTTATAACCCTACATACCCTAGGTTATAGGAATCTATTGTACAGATGTTGTCAGGCCAGAAGATCCATTGAAAAATTTAAAACTCCCAAAAGGGTACTTGAATATGCTTTTAGATTTATAGGGTCTTTGGAAGAATTTTGCAAGAAATAGAAAAAAGGGACTGGTAAAGTCTACAAGGATTAGGCTTGTTTTGAGGTCTTCAAATGGAGAACCCTTGAACCCAATAAGAATGGAGTGGAAGAACCTTTTGTAATGGTTCAAATTGGAAAAAATATGAAGGTCTTGACAAGGATAGACACCCCTGCAATGAAGAACGAGATTGGAGTGAAGGTGGCACTTAGAGTTTTCTAAGTGAGAAGGAAGGATTGAACTTAACACATGGTGTTTGTCCTCCAAGGTGAAGCACATAGGAGAGATCTCTTAGAGAAGAGTGAGGATTGGACTTAGTTAATCATCTAAGCCAATCAGGACCTAGAGGAGACTAGGTTCCTAGAAGAGACAAGCTAGGTCTCTTAGCAAAGTGCAAGCAAACCGAGGAGCACATACATCACAACACTACGATTCCCCCAAACCAGAACATTGACAACAATCTACCTCCACCAAAAGGCCCATCTAAATTGCAGAACAACGGTAAGTCTGATTTGATTCCTAAGTTTCAGATAAACAATGATATAGAATTCGATAATTTTTCCAGAAATGCAGAAACACAGGACCTCTCTGTCATTTTTTGACATTTTGAAATGGTGTCCTACCCAACATGATATTGTATTGAAATCCTTGGAGGAGGCAGATAACTCTAAAGGAAAGAATAAGGCGACTCCAACCACTGATATGAACATAGCCCTATATAGAGGTAAGACAGGGACACCCCCATGTCTTTTGAGCTTAAGAATTTATGGAAATAATCTACACAACTGTCTTTTAGATTTAAGAGCCTCAGGTAATGTCATGCCCTTCTCTATTTGTAGAAATTTGGGTTTAAGTTCGGTTTAGACTCTGAAGAAAGTGATACAATTAGACAAAACTAAGTTTAATGTCATTGATGAACTAAAGAATGTGTCTGTGTAGATTGGATCAGACCCTCGAATGCAGAAATATATAGATATTAAGGTGGTTGATATCCTTGAACATATGGCATGTTTCTCAACCGAGACTTGATGAAAATTATTGGAGGTTATCTTTCCTTGGATTTCTCACACATGTGGCTCCCATGGAAAGGGGTGGTGACCTAGATTAGGATCGAAAGCGAACCTCGGTTGAAATATATGATCAAGGAATATGATTGTCCCAATGAGGTGGCATATTTTAAAACTGAGATTGGGGTGTATAGGAGACAAGAAGAGATTACGACCTCAATGGTTAACCCTAAATACTCACAGTGTTTGGAACATAGTGATGATATGACCACTATTAATCAGCAAGTTCTAATAAGAAAATTATAACAAGATAGGTTGTTTTTAGGAGATTATGTTGATTTATGGAGTTTGTTACTCCCAAATTGGTGTAGGGTCCATTACCAGAGTCATTTTGAGGTGACATGTCAACGTTCTGTAAATATTCTAAATCATGTTTTTCAGTCAAGAGACACTTGTGAAAACCACACTAGAACATCTTTGAGTCAGTTCCCATTTGAGGTTAGTGATGCAACTATTCTAATGAGAAATGATCATACCCAAGATGAAGGCAATCTCCATGTCGTATAGACTGAACTCTTATTGTTTGACTCACAGAATGATACTGAAGAATCTCAGAGTTTGATCAACACACCTGCCCCTACTAACCTTCCAATCTCCAACGGATTGCTTGAAAAGATAGCCAATTATGGGAGTGTTGATCAAGGTGAGGTGCAGGGAAAATTTTTTGCACAAGTTTCAAATTTGAGTGAAGTGCCCAATGAACATCATTTACAACAATCTCCTGATCCCAATGTATTGAACCAGTTTGAGCTACCATTTATTCCTCACCAAAAAAAATCCATGACTCACACCACGAAGGAAATCCCAGCCCCATACCAACTTTGGACCCTTAAATTTGATGGCTCTAAGTCTAAAATAGGGAGTGGAGCTGGAGTTGAACTAACAAACCTGAAAGGGAAAATATATTTTTCCTCTTACAGGTTGCAATTTGGTTGCACTTACAACATTGCAGAATATGAAGCATTTGCTAGAGGACTAATTTTTGCGCATCAAAAGAAAATTACAGCTCTGACAGTTATGGGAGATTCTAAGGTAATTATTAAACAATTTTGCAGTCAATATATATGTCATAATAAGATATTGGTTGCATACAAGAACAGTGTATGGAATCCAATAGAATATTTTGATGCTTTTAGAATCAAATTGATTCCCAAAGAAGATAATTAGATCACGAATGCACTGGCTATTGTTGCGAGTACTTTGGAGCCCACGCAAGATTCCAAACTAAAAAAATTCTCTGTGGAATTAGTGTCCATTCCTGCAATTCCTAACAACATTTGGAATTTCCAAGTTTTTGACGATGACCAGCATATTCTCACTTTCCTTGCAAATTCAGAGGTATTTGAAGGCTAGATCATTGATGAATCTAATCGAGATCAAGGAGATTGGGATCCGAAAAATTGTGATGTAGAAGGCATAATGAACCTGAAATCCAACAATATTCCTAAGGGAATGGTGGCATTGGAGAGAATCTTTGATTCTAATCCTTGAGCTCACGAAAAAGTGTCTGTAGATGTTGAAGGAAGGAAGTATGAGTCATATAACCTAGCAGATTCAGGTCCGAAGAAGAATATTTTTATCAGTAAGACTTGTCCCAAGGAAATCAAAGACAAAATCTTGGGAGTACTAAAAAGAGACATTGTAGCAATAGCCTAGTGATATGAAGACTTGAAGACTTTTAACACTTCAGTAATCAAACACACCATCCCAGCGAAACCTAAAGCAAAGCCATTCCGATAGAAGCAGCGCCTAGTCAATGCTCTCCTCGAACCTCTAATTCTTAAAAAGGTATAGAATTTACTGTCGGCAAGGATAATTTTTCCAGTAAGGCACTCAACCTAGGTTGCTAATCTAGTCCCTGTTCGTAAGAAGAGTGGGGAAATCAGATTATGTGTCGAATTCAAAAACCTGAATAAAGCTTCAAAAAATGAAAATTACCCGCTTCCTTCTCTTGATGAGGTGTTGTAAATAGTAAATGGTTCACAAATGATGTTGTTCTTGGATGGATATTCAGGATACAATAAGGTGTTGGTCAACCATGAAGATAGAAGGAAAATTGCCTTCACTACCAAGTGTGGGACATTTGCATATAGGAGGATATCATTTGGTCTCATTAATGTTGGGGCCACCTTTCAATGCGTAATGGATGTGGAATTCAAAGATCTGGTAGGTAAATGCATTATCATCAATATGGATGATCTCACTATGTTTTCAAATAATAGGGAAGTTCACTCGACAGATTTGTCAAAAGTACTGGCTTAATGTATACGTTATGGTGCATCTCTCAATCCAAAGAAGTGTGTATTTGAGGTTTCAGAGGGAAAAATTTTGGGTCACATAATATCAGAAAGAGGAATATCAATTGACGTGGAATCCATTCTCAAGCTGACCATGTCGGGTAGTAAAAAGGAAATGAAATCTTTCTTCGGGAAGATAAATTTTGTAAGGAAATTTATAACTGGGTTTGCGGAGATTTTCAAACCCCTGAATGAAATGATGAAAAATGATACAAATATTGAGTGGAGTAACAAGGCCAAGGTTGCCTTCATGCAAATCAAACAATCTATTACAGAGGTACCTGTTCTAACTAGTCCTGATTATTCACTTCCTCTTTATATTTATGCTTTTGCATTTGATCATTTGTGCATTGATGTCTTAACACAGCGAAAAGGCCAGGGAGACAAATGACCTATTGCTTTCATGAGCTCTTTGTTCAATAATTTTGAAGTCATATATCTATTGATGGTGTTTTCATGCACTTCACAACATAGTTAATACATAGGTGCATTACCTCTCTTGAAAGACAATCTTCCACAATCATATTGTAGAACACTATCCCAAGGTCTCTCGGATGTCAGGTCATGACGAGGCTTGGAATATATCAGTTGTTTATGTGATTTGCTGGAATCACAGGGAGGCCATACATAGTCAAAGCTATAGGAGAATTAAGTCAATGAATGGAGTTATAGGGATCTAGAATTACTATGCTTTGCTGCAGGTTCAAATAGCAGTCTTGAACTCCATTGCTTCGTCAGATTTGGCTTTACAATGTGCAACGAACCTTAAAACAAGTTGTTTCTAAAAAAAAAAGAAAAAAAGAAAAGGGTGAGGAAAAAAAATGTTTCCTGGACCTGCAACTACCGATGAACAATGATCATGGAAGTTCCTGCTGTGGACAGTTTTCTTAAACAGTATTTCACTTAACCAGAATTCTCACAATATCATGAAATTTGTGCTATCTTCTAAGGATTGCAGATATTCATCATTTATTCACTATGGGAAGGTGAATAAAGATGAGGTTTAATGAGAAGCAATGAAATCAAAGTCTAGACTAACTTTGCACAGTCATCTACCTTCAACAAATGACCAAAAGTATGGACAAGGAAAGCATACACACAACAACAATCTTCAGAACTAGAGATAACATACTAAATCTACCAAGTCTAATCTAAAGGCATTAAAATAGCAAAGTATCTTAAAGCAAAGCTATAACTAAAAGGGAGAGGAATCATGAAACATATTGAGAAACCCATAAATACACCAGAAAATGACTGTATTTGCTATTATAATTTCTGCAACATGCCTTTACAACAACTCAACTCTCTTAAAATGAGAGGAGGAGAGCCCTATTTTTAGTTTTCAAAAAACAAAATGAGTGGCTAAGATTCAATTCTATTGTGTGGCCATGATTCACTTTACATTAGGGTTTCACCTACCCCCAAATATATTACATTTATAAATAATTTCTTGTTTCTTCCCTATTTCGTCATCTACTGACAGCACTGTAGCAAATTTCTCTTTTAGCCATTTTCCCTTTGTTGTAGCTATTCTTCAAGGAACTCATCATCGATGACGGGATTGCCCTCTCACTTCTTCAACATGGCATACTCCATGAAACTCAGGATCAGGGACTGAAACTTATCCACCTCCATGATGTCGGAACGTAAAAGCTGGTAGGACCATTCTTGGGAATTGTTGCCAAGCTTCTTCCAGTCATCCTCATATTTCGTAGCATTGTCTTTAAAAAGTTCCAATTGTGCAAAGGCTCGAGCAGCGAAACACATGAATTCAGTGGTGATCTCCGTGGACATCCCATCTTCCATGATCTTCAAGAAGTAAGGCTTTATATTCTCAGGATTAATCTCGATCGTCGGTAGCTCGTACCCTGTCATCAGCTTGAGGTACCGAGTGCACTCCTCTCTAGAATCTCTTGCTCATTCAGTGTCTTGCGCCATTCACTCCAAAACCTGCTCAAGCCTCCTCTTTCGGTGATTAAAATCTCGCTTCCACGTGTCCACTAGCCAGTGATTATCATCATTGAAGGCAAGGTCCTTTTCCCAAACATCGCTTGGCAAAGCGAGTATGGCTTCAATATTTGGGTAGGCCGACTCATACTTCCTTGGGAACCTTTCACATATCTACCTTGTGTCCTCGAGAGTTTTCTGAACTTCTAGGAACCTATTTGCTACCCAGACAGCCAAGTTGATACCCGTGTTTCCCATGTCCAAGACCTGTCGGAACTAGTTTTTCATAGTCTTGTCCAAGTTTTGTCTCCTTTCAAGCTTGTTAATCTGTTCCCGGGACAGCAACTGAGGCAGGGCCGACAATGTCATAGGTTGCTCATCCGGAGATGACCACTGTTGAATATAAGTTGTTAGATTAGCCACCTATTCCTTTAGTTCTTCTTTGGAGACCTTATCCTACTGGATAAGGTGCACTACTATGGCGACCGACTCTTAGAGATGCTCAACCTTTTGTTCCCTTGTGGCCACTCCTAAGTCGATGGTGGAGACGTTGTAAGTTATAACTTACAACATCTCCACCATCGGTGTTGCTATTTGCATTGCCCTTGATCCTGAGGCATCCATGGTTACTTTTGGTCTGATATTTGGCCTCTTCTCTTTTTTGGTGCTTACTCATGCTCTGGCCATAATGGCTTCTAGCCTTGCCTTGGGATCCTTCAAGGTGGGAGTCTTTTGCTTGAGTTGCCTTTGTAACCAATCGGGCGCTTGGGGTTCTTCCCTTGGTGGTTCACTTTGCATCCCGTTGTCCTCCTTCTCAAGTTTGATGGTTCTAACAACAAGAGCCTTCTCCTTTGTTCCTGTATCTTCCTTTTCTTCATCGAGGTCTTGTTCGAACATTTCATGCCTAGCGGGGGACTCGGTGTGCAACTGCTCTTTGGGTGAATCTTTCTTTTCAGCATCTCCCTCTTCTTCATTTAGAACATGTTGATGTTCCTCGAGGCTCTCTCCTTGTTCGTCCTCGTGGAGGAATGTTTCCTTGTCATGCTTTGGGGTCTGGCCATGTCCCTCAGTCGGAGACCTATTACCTTCCGTCTCTGGAGCAGCAATCTCCTCTTCCTGTGCAAGCCGATCCTCGACCTCCTTGTCCTCAATTTCCTTGAGATGCTTTCCCCACTCTGCATTGAGCTCAAGATCATTTGAATCTTGGATTAGTTCAGCATCAAGGTCCTCAGTGCCCTCACTAGAAGACTCATAGGCCACTTCATCAATCTCCCAACGCTCGAACAAGGGGTGTTCGTGATATTCAAACTCTTCGTACTCTGGCGCCTTCTTAGCCTCTAGCTGTTGTCATTCATGCTCATCTGATATCTACATGGTTGCTTTCATCTTTGGTGATTCAAGAGGGGGGGATGCTATTGGAGCGGAGGCCATAGCTTGAGCTATCGCAGTCTGGACTATCGGATTGGTGAGCATCCCCAAAAGCTCAGACGACACATTTTTCATATACTTTACAAAAGACTCTGAAAGGCTAAGGGTTGATGTTGTAGCAGCGGAAATGGAAGGAAGGGAAGGAGACATGGAGGAAGAGGTCATTGGTGAGGTGGTGGCAGACGATGAGTCTACAGGAATAACTTGCAACACTGGAGGAGTAGAAGCAAGGTGGATGGAGATATCCACTGCAGGCGGAGAGGAAGTAGAGATTGCAAGAGAAGCATGAGGGGTAGGGGAAGCAGCAGTAGTGGCAGTAACAATGGTAGGGAGGGACCTTGGAAAACTAGATCCTCCTCCGATCCCAATGGACGGACCTTTGGTTATTACGGTCGTCTCCGCGCTACCAATTGTTTTCCTCCTCTTCTTGGAAGGTTCAAGCTCAAAAGCCTTACGGGCATAGACCTTTGGTTTGGTCAGTTGTTCGCTAGCCTCATTTCTTTTCTTGGTCTTCACTGATGGTGGGGTCTTGGATGTATCGCCAGTTGCAGTGGCAGCTGCTCCACCTTCGGAGCCATTTGGTTCGCTTACATGCTCACTTGTACATTCGATGAATGTTAGGATGACCCCTTGTTTCAATTGAGCCACCTTCTCGTTGATCCATGCTCTCGTTTGGATTTCAACAGGCCTAGTGAGCACACCAATGTCATCAAGCTCTAGTGCATTCCAGTCAATTGCAGGCAGCGGTAGGTTGGAAACTGCATTGTAACCTGGATCCACAACTGTGTCTTCATCCTCCTCTAGTTGATCAGGGACTAGACACAAGTTCACCCTTCCTACATAGATGACGGTCATGCGCATGTAATGTTGCAACCACACCTCAAGATCATCCTTGCAATTGGCCCAAAAGTCCTCGATGTTGTGGAGGTGGGCGTATTCATGTCCCAGTGCCTTTCTGACATGACCATAAGGATCCATTCATGGCCTTGTTGTGTATTGTTCAAAGGTATATTCCGCCAGCTCCTTTTCCGAATATCCTACGCACTGCGAGGTGTGGATCTTATACATCCCCTGACCAAGGTTCATGGGATAGGCGGGGCCTGCCAGATGTTTTTCGCTCAAGACACTGTGAATGTGTCACAACTACCGAGTTAGCTCCAAGAGAATGATCCGATCATTTGGGTACCGGGGCAGCTTGTTCGGTCTTTCGGTGAATCCCTGAGTGCGCATGTATGTGAACCTCGCGAACTAAATGTACCAGAAGGTGTACTACCTGAGGAGGACCCTGGCACTATGGGATGTCCTATGAAAATCCCCTCCTAAGGATCAGATGATGTGAGCAATGAATGCGTCGTTCACCCTGCAGTAGTCTCTTTTGAAATTCTGGAATTGTAACTGAGGGTACTTGTCATAAGGCTTTAGTTCTGGCCCCGATGGATCACTGGGCATCATTTTCAACCCCTGATAATGTCACCGATTAGCAAGAGACTATACCAAGTAGGAGGTCATGAAGAATTTATTGGTTTTCTTCATGGCAGTAAACTGCTCATGGAAGCAGTCGCTGATTATCTCGCCCCAATAGAAGGCGGTGCCCTTACCTCGAAGAATCGGTTCTATGAAATAGAACATCCATTCTTGGAAGAAAACTGTGCTAGGGAGGCCCATTACTTAGTTGAGTAGAGTTACAAGGTCATGGTAGTCCTCGAAGAAGTCGTTGCGGAAGAGCTCTTGAGGAAGCTTCCCAGCATTACCTCGTTTGTCCTTCAACCAGTACTGGTTGATAAGCCTTTTGCACCCTAATGGATCCTGTTCCACCTCTTTACAGTCTTCCATGGTGGGGACCTCTATGCTGTCAAAGGCAGGAATATGGAAGGTCGCTGTTATACCTGACGGAGACATATCTACAAGGATATTTTCGTCATGGTCCACTATGGTTCTAGTATCATATTGGTATGCCTCCACGCACGCCATTACTAGCTCTGAGGCCACTAAGGCCAGCGGGAAACTTGCAGCTTTAGCAAGTCCACTGCTCTTTATTAATCTTGTGTTTGTTGTTTTTGGGTTCATTCTGACCCTCTGCATGAATTCATCAACATCGACTTGTCTGATGTTGGTATCTGAGACATCCCTCCAAAGGGTAGTGATCCTGAATTGAATAGGGACCCCCTGGAATTTGTATTTCATCAGGTCCCTGTCTTCCTTGCCCCTTGGTGGCTTGGCTGTTCCTTTTCCTTTCTGGGAAGCACCGGAAGTCTCTGCACCAGATTCCATAAATCCTGCACAAAAGATGTGAATTAGTAATGATGAACTTGATAAAACAGCCACCGATAAATCCCTGCGTGTTAAGATTAGTCCAGCAATAACAATTCATATTTAATAACCATGCAAGTTGGATACTTCATTGTTAGAAAGTAGTGCAAACAATCCAGAGTTCCTGAGCCGGAATTCCCTTGGTAGAATGTCGTTTGAAAGGGAAAAATGAGAATGGAATTCCCATAGGCACTTCCTGAGGTTGGATTTGAAGATTTGAGGTTGGAGGTGGAGGAAAACCTAATTTTAGCAAGTGGGTTGAAATCCATTTTGGATTTGGAGGTCATTTGATACCTCATTTGGAAGTTCGGGTATCATCTGTAGGGAAGTCGTCTGAGATAGTGCAGAGGAAGCGGAATTCTAGGCATCAGAATCCGGGTCTCGAATTGTCATCGCTGGGAAGCAGCTACAGGTCAGCCGTTTGGGATGGCAATATGAAAGTAGAAATTCGAGGGAGGAAATCCGGGAGGCAATTTCTGGAAGCGGTCAAAAGGTTTGGGTCAATCGGGCAGCGAACGGAGCATCGGGACCCAGAGGTCGAGAAGACGCTCGAACGAGGTTGTTTGGAATGGCACAGGTGGAACGGAATCCCGAGAGGGGAATTCTGGCATTCAGAATCTGGAAGAAGTTCGGAGAAAGTCTACCCAGATTTCAGGTTTCGATGGACAGCAGATCGGGGTCCGGGGGCCAGGAAGACACTCAGACGAGGCCGTTTGGAATGATGAAGACACAACAGAATCCTGAGAAGGGAATTCCAGAGGTTGAAGTCCGAAGAGGGAAATTTGTCGAGGGTTTTGATCAAGAGATGAAAGACTTTGTGGTCGGGAAGCGATGTTCGGAAAGCCGCTCAGGGAAGGCCGTAGAAACGGCGAAGACGGGATGGAATTCTGGGAAGGGAATCCCGAGGACCAGAACCCAAGGGAGGATTTGAAAATGTGAAGATTGCGATATCCGAGTTTAGACGGACTTCAAGGGTCCGAGGTTCGGAGATCAGGAAGACGCTCGGGGAAGGCCGTAGAAATAGTGAAGACGAGACGGAATTCTAGGAAGGGAATCTCGAGGTTGAAGTCAGATGAGGGGAATGCCATCAGCAATTTTGAAGAAGCAGCGGACAGCTGTAGGAAGACCCGGGCCCGAAAGAAGTCGTCGTTGTTCCGAAGAACAGCCGTGGTGGGGTGAAGCTCCGGATCAAATTTTTGACCACTTGGCAATCAATTTTGACTTTCTAAAAGGTGGGTTTTGAGCGGAGGATGTGGATTTATTTTATTTCAATTCAATTTTATATTTTTCCCTCACCAAAATCTAAAAATTCACAAAAAATAAAAGGAGGGCATGCGGACGGCAAACCTACCTCGAAATCCCGAAGAACAAGTTGTTGAATGCGCGGAGGTCGACGGAAAAGCACTCGAAATCTAGGGCAGAAAGAAAAACCTAGGCGCCAAGAGTTCTCTAACCTTTCCAATTGCTCAAGCAGTTGATAATGATGGCCGAAAAATGCATTTTTATAACAAAAACTGCCATTAATACAACATTAAATTCCTCGTACGGTGGCAGGTTAGGTTGGTGAATTTGAAAAACACAGGGGCGGCGGGAGGTCCAGAGTTCGGAGTCCGAGAATCCGTCCCGTCACCGCTATCGAAACAGCAAAGATCGATGGGAAACCTAGAAGGGGAAACCCGACAGAGGAAACTCGGCAAGGGAAACCCGACAACTGCCACAGCTGCCAGAACAGCATTTTGAAAAGGAAAACCCAAGTTAACCCGGGCCTTAGCAATTTCAAAGGGGGGGGACTTTGGTCGAGCTCAAAATATGGCATTGAGAAATGCACCGACCCTTTTGGGGCACAAAAATGGGTACGTAAAACGAGGCAAAACAAAAGGGACCAAAAAAGCAAAAAGGGAAAAAAGGGTCCCCGTTCCGAATGGGAAGTGTGTGCAAAAGGCACAACAAGTGGCGATTGCGCAGGGAGAACGCTCCCGGCGTTCTAGAGATAAATATTCATTTTGAACCTATGATCTCTGGTTTCGCAGACCTAAGACAATTTTCAACGCTGAACTGAGAACAGTTTAAGGAGGGTGGGATTGAATCAGACAGCAGAGTTATCATGGAAGTGTCTGCATGGTGAATTCATTTCCTTTCCTCAGAGAGAGTACGAGTAACCACTGGTCAGAGGAGATAAGCTAGGTAGTTCATCTAATCCCAAAAGTAACTTGGACATTGCTATGTTGCCAGTCAGGTGTCCATAGCCCTGACGGAGTTGTCGTTACGACCTCACGAACATAGCTCTATTGCTATCCAGGCGTCCATAGCCCCGATAGAGATATTCGCACACCCATACAGTTGTTCTTTGTAAATTATTTATTGCTTGTGCTGGATATTTTCCTTTAGCACTGTCCTTTTATTTTTGTGTGTCAACCGTGCGAACAGCGAAGTTCACAATGGGCTTGAGAGTCGTAGTGGTCACTGGAACAAACTTTAGATTTTTCACTTATCTCTGCTTCCCAGCGATCACCATACCATTCTTTGGAGATATTTTAAATTTGTTTTGTGCGGTCCATGACAAGAGCAAGGATTCAAGCAGATAGCCATCCTAGGTTAGTGCAAAGTTTGAAAGTTGAAATCCAATACTTAGGAGCTTTCAGGGGGGTAGCAGTAAGGAATGAAGGCTTATCTAGAGAACAACGTGAAAGCAGACAACAAGGTAAACCGTTCGTTGGACTGGGCATGGCCACCACAACAGAACAGGGAGACACTTTCCAAAATCATGACCAAGCGGCTAGGAAGGCAAACAAAACCAAAGGACAAAACAAGAAATCTATCTTAACCTATGTACAAGTATTTACACAGCCAACTCCCAAGAGCTCAGGCCTGGAAGTAATGTTTGAGGTGTTGTCCGTTGACCAGCAACGGGACGTCTTCACCAATGAGAGTCTTTAGACGGAAAGCATTATCTCTAAGGATCTCAGCAATCTGAAAGGGGCCAAGCCAAAGCTTGTCGAATTTGTTGTGTCCCCCTTTCTTTTCATGGGCCTTGTCCCAGTAGAGGACTAGATCAGAAATGCAGAAGGCCTTAACTTTGGCTCGATGATCAAACCATCTTTTGACTATGCCCTGGTGCTTGGCGAAATTTTCTATTGCACGGTCTTGTACTTCTTCAAGGTGCAGCAGCTCAACGAGGCGAGCTTCTCTACGGTCTCCTCCTTCATAAAATTCATTGATGAACTGGAGGGTCAGGATTTTCAAATATATGGAAATATGGGTTCTAAGCCATAGACTAGATGGTACGGGGAATCTTTAAGGGCAGCCTTGTGATGGGTGCGATCTACCCATAAGGTGAAACGAAGTTGGGTGTGTTAATCCTTAGGATTCCTATCTAGCAGCTTCTTAATCACCGTGATCAAGTTTTTGTTGGTGGATTCAGCAAAGTCCTTGCCTTGAGGGTAATAGTTAGAGGAGAATTTGAGGGCGATACCATAATCAAAGGCCCAACTTGTGAACTTCAGTGAGGCAAACGCAGGGCCATTATCGAATACTAGAGCATATGGGCAACCAAAATGATTTAAAATGAAACTTTCTAAGAAATTGGTTACGAATTCAGTTGTACATTGTCTACAAGTTATTGTTTCTATCCATCTAGTGCAGTAATCAAAAGCGGTTAGAATGTACCTGTGTCCCACAGACGATGGAGGACTTACTAGACCAATGAAGTCGAGACCCCGTTGCGCAAAAGGTCTTACCTCCAGAACAAGTTGTAATGGGACAGCAGTGTTCCTTTCCCTGGCGGTAGCAGTCTGGCACACATGGCAGGTATGGACGTGACCATGAGCATCCTTTAAAACGATGGGCCAATAGTACCCAGCTCTCAATATCTAATGCATGGTTGATAGACCTGAGCCATGGCCAGTTTTGAATTTGTCATGGAATTCCTTAAGGACGCGATCGACTTCCTCCTTTCTCAGGAATCACAGATAGATACCTTCATGATTTCTCTTGTACAATATAGAGCCCTACAACATATAGTTGTTGCTTTTCAACCTCAAAGCTCGCCTCTGGACTCCTTGCAGATGGGGCAGGCACTTGTGGTTCAGCAGGTAGTACACTATGTCATCATACCATTCTCCTAGGGAGACGTCCTCCAGCTGGTACTGTTGGACCGTGAGCTCAGGTTCGGCGTTAATAACTACCTCTGCTATTGTCTGGGTGAATGCCTGTCCTCTTACCAGTTTCATCGACTAGATCTCCATATCATATTCCTGTAGCAACGTGATCCACTTTGCCTTTCATTTGCCCAGCTTATTCTGCATAAGCAACGTTTTCACTGAGGGGTCGGGAACTATGGCAAAAACCTTATTGCGTAAGATGTAGTGTTGAAACTTCTTGAATCCTTTAACAAGGGCATAAGCTTGTTTTTCTACATTATGATAGTGAAGTTCGGCATCCTTCAAAGGAGCACTCATGAAGGCGATCGGATGCTCGCCCCCCTCATCGTCCTTTTGCGTTAGAATATTGGCACAAGAGTGATCTGAAGCAAAGGAGTATATATAAAAAGGTTTCAGGTAATTGAGGCTGACCAACACAGGGGCATCACCAATTGCCCTCTTGATCTCCCCAAAAGCCTGCTTTGCTTCGGGAGTCCACTCAACCTTTGCGTCTTGCTTCAGCATGGCATTGAGCGGCTTGACGATTTCAACGAAGCTAGTGATGAATTTGCAGACGAAGTAAATCTTCCCGAAGAAAGATTTTAGTTCTTTTCTTGTTGCCTGGTAGCTGGATTTTCATAATGGACTAGATCCATTTGAGGTCAATAGAAATTCCCCACTCTGATAAGACGTGTCCAAGGAGCTTTCCCTCAGTGACCGCGAAGATGCACTTTTTTGGGTTAAGGGACACCCCAAACGTGCGGCATCTTTCAAAAACTTTGCATAAGTCTACAACGTGATCACCCTGCTATTTTGAAAACACTATCAAATCATCCATGTAGATGATTATGCACTTGCCTATCAAGTCTTTGAATGTGATATCCATGGCTCGCTAGAAAGTGGCACCAACTTTGATGAGTCCGAATGGCATTCTTCTATACGCGAATGTTCCCCATTTGGTGGTGAACGCTATCTTATATCGATCCTCGTATTGCACCATGACCTGGTTGTATCCTGAATAGCCGTCCAAGAAGGACATCATCTGGGATCCATTTACTACTTGCAGCACCTCATCCAACAAAGGTACAGGATAGTTATCCTTCTCTGATGCTCGATTCAGATTACGGAAGTCCACACACAACCTGATTTCTCCATTTTTCTTTCTAACGAGGACCAAGTTTGCTACCCAAGTAGAGTGTCTAACCGGAAAGATGATCCTGGCTGACAGTAACTTCTGTACTTCCTTATAAATTATTGGCTCCAATAGAGTGTTGACAGGGCGCTATCGTTGCCGAAACGACTTTATATCTAGTTTGAGAGGGATAGTGTGCATGATGATCGACGTGTCATACGTTTTGAGGTCGTCATAGCTCCAGGCAATGATGTCATGATATTTGCATAACATTTCAATAATCTCTTTTTTTTCTTCAGAAGCACATACCTTACCTATGAACACGTTCTTGGTATTTCTAGCTATTCCCAGGTTACAGGTATCACACTGACCGCCGATAGTATCTTCCTTGGCTCGTTGATCTTGCTCTCTGATCTGATCAAGGTCAAAGATTCGCTCTCATTGAACCATTCCCCTAGGGATGGTGTTAGTTTTTAAGTTGTTGACCCCTTCTATATCCAATTCTGCCTCTTGAGGCTTGACCTCATCGATTATGTGCGTAGCAAACACATCGGAACTGGTGAGGAATTCCAAAATGTGTGTGTCATCATTGAATACTTGGAATTTGGCCACATTGTCTAGGACTGATGGGACGGAAGTGAATTCCACCGTGAATCTTTTTAGGCCAAATAGGGATAACGGCTCTAGTGTGCTTGCAGCCTCTGCCAGGGTGTTGGCAGTATAATTCTGAGCGCAAGGGATTAGTTGAATGTTGAACACATCCAGGCCTTCCAGTAGATCCCAAACGCGGTGTCGGTAGTTAATAAGTCTTCGATCATAGCAGAAGTAAAGCTTCTTGACCTGCTTTATGACTAACTCTGAATCTCTATACACCTGGAGCATCTTGACGTCCTTTCTCAATGCCATCAAGAGGCCCAATACCAAAGCCTCATATTCTGCCATGTTATTAGTACAATAAAACTGCAGTCTATGAGCAAAAAAGTATGATTTACCTTTGGGACTGATCAGTTCGAAACCCGTCCCAACTCCGTGCTTGGATTTGGAACGATCAAAGCGCAACGTCTAGAATCCGAGAGAATCCCTAGGCATCGAGCTGATAGGTCCGAGCTTTGTTTGAGAAGGGAGCGTCACCTTGATGGCTGCTTCCGGGGCCACAGGGGTGGAACATGCTTGCTTGTGCAATGTTGACCTAGGTTTCTCCCTCGAAATAACCCATTTTTTAACGTGTTCAATTGTTGTTTGGCACATGCAGTAGTCAAACTCTGAGTGAGCAGCATTATGTACCCTGCACCAATTAGGGAGCAGGAGTTCCTGGAAGTTCATTCAGGTTCCCAAACTAAGCTAGTCATGCACACACTTCTCCATGAAATCTTGGAAACCACTGAAGAGTCCAAGGTTGTCCCTTTCTTCTAGTTCTTCGTCATCAGGTTCTATGAGCATTTCAGTGCTTTGAGAGACATTGGCCAAATTAGCCGGTGGGCTGCATAGTACGAGAAGAACCTCACTTGTTCCTTCGTCTTCAGGGTATTCCTGCTCATTCTTATATGCCACCGAGAATAATTTCTCAGGCTTGTTTCAGCATATAACACCTCATTCGTGTTGTTGTACTCCGTAATCATAAATTTCATCTGTGGTTCTCTGTCAATCCGGATCTGATTAGCCATTCCCTTCCACGGCAGCCATATATGAGAGTAATCAATGGCGACGAATCCATTTAGTGCCCTCATGAAATCCCTTCTGAGGATCATGTCGTAGGTGTTCGAGATATCGACCACCTATATATCGATGGTCTGTTGGATCCAGGGATCGGCAGCAACTTGCATGGGTATCCTGTTGATCTTCCCTACTATGCTGATTTCAGTTTTATCAAGCTGCATCACCTTTCACCGAGAAGGGGTGGGCATGATCCCGAGTGCCTTGCAGACACTCAAGGGCATGGCATTTGCCGATGCTCCTGAATCCAGCAAGCAATTGTGGAGGTTCTTTCTGAACACATGGACGGTGGTTAGAAAGGGAGGGGTCTTAAATTTCCCTTGAAACAATCCTCCAGAAACATCCACCTAAGCGACCTCGGCCTTTTCCTTCTCATTTCCCCTGTTTTGGGTTGGTGTCAAATTAGCTGCCTTGTCGAACTACCTATTTTCCTGCTGACTTGTTGGTGGGTCAGCTTTACTGTTAAAAATATGCCTGACCATTGGTTCATTTGATTGATCACTAAAATAAACCTCCTTTACAGAAATTTCTTCCTAAGCTGACCCCTATGATGGGGTCTCATTTATCATTCAAAAAAATGCATTCCTAAAAGCAAGCACCTTTAGAAGTTCGAAGGCGGACACACTCAACTTTACCTTCTTGAATTCCTCAACAATATACTCCCTCATTCGCTCAATCTCTTGGTCATGGGAAACATTCTGGGAGAGGCTAGCGTTTTGGCCTTGGCCACTGCTTTTCTGTTTATTTCTATTGAGATATCATGTGGGTGTAAGTGGAAAACTCGGATTATTGTTTGCACTCGGATCAGGAAGGGTACTGAAATTATTTGACGGGGTGGAGGTCATGAAAGGGCCTCCAGCATGACCTCCTGCTTGTGTATTTCTGAGGTTGTAAGGGGCAATCCGTTGGTGAAACATTTGGACTTTGTCCTCCCTAAGCTCCTCTTCATCATCCTTAGGACCATTATCTATTGAATCAAAAAGTTGAGCCAAAGGACTTTCAGAACTTACCTCTTTCACCTTGTCATGATGGCTTGAATCAACATTCTCCGGCTCGGGGGCGTTGCATTCTGCCTTTGGGAAAGGGGTCTGATTTAACACCAACACCGAGGCATCGTACGGATCAGATGGGGCAATGTCCCTACATCTTGAGTTATCGACTGCATTCTGAACTTCTACTTGGAAAATCTCAGCTGCAGTTTGGAATTTCGGACAATCTAGTTCAGAATGGCGGCTCGTCTTGTGTATGTGACACCAACTGGATAAAGCAGCCTCTGCCAAATAAACTCCGCTGACGAGGTTTTCATTATTGTTGCTAGTGGGTTGATCAAGGGGCGTGGGAACGCCACCATTGTTGGGGTGTGTATTCCACGTCTGGTTCTGCCTTTGGAAGGGCCTCCTATCAAATTTCTGGCCTGAGTTTTGATTTCTATCATAATTTTGCCCTGACGATATACCAGCCTCTTGATTATCCCTGTTTTCGCGGTGATCTCAATTTTCCCTGTTGAGGTTGGCCTGGATGCTCTTTTGTGACCTCTAAAGTTGGTTATTTTGATTCCTTAAATGTTTCATCTCAGTCGACATTTTCTTAACCATCTCCGTAAGCTCGCCGATCCTATCCCTTTCGGTGCTACTTGGCTACGGCACAGTATTCTGAAGGAACATAGGTTGTGCTATTGGTCGATCCTATCCTTTTGTAGGAATGCATTCTTCAAGAGATCCCACGTGTTGATAGCTCCAGCTAGTAAATTAATATACCAATAGAAGGCCTCTTCTCCTAAAGAGTAGGGAAAGAGCATGCATGCCACATCTTCGTAGATGATTTGCATAGTTTTCAGGGCAATTTCAAAAATCTTGACATGTTCTTTGGCTGTCCTCTATGGATCTCGAGAGTTAAACTTTGTGCAAAAATTCTTAGGATTCTTCCGCATATCATGGTAGAGGTTGAAGGCGAGTGGAGACGGGTTATTGCCTAGCCACACCATCGGAAAAGGTGGTGGAGGCGGCTGTGCCAGATTGGTTTGTGGCTGTAACGGGGTTGCAACGACTGGTGAGGCAGCAACAAGGCTGGGGACTATGTTCAGCTGAGAGGCGGTGTTCAAACCCGATGAAGTGACAACTTGGAAGGTCTCAATGGTGGGATGAGCGGAAGATGAACCTGCTAATGAAGATGAAGAAGGCGGAGGTGAAAGAGCAGCGAGTTGTCCTGCAGAATCGGTGATGGATGGTCCCCTTCGTTTAGCTCTCTTAGCTCAGATCGGGGGCTATAATTCTTGCAACTCTCCCTTGCTAGGTGTAAACCTCAATACTCGGTGGAATCTCTCAGGGGAGAATGACTCAATTCGATCCAGCTTTACCCTTTCAGCCCTCCTTCTAGTGCCAGTTTTGTTGATGGTGTTTTCATGCACTTCACAACATAGGTAATACGTAGATGCATTACCTCTCTTGAAAGACAATCTTCCACAATTAGATTGCAGAACACTATCCCAAGGTCTCTCGGATGTCAGGTCATGACGAGGCTTGGAATATATCAGTTGTTTATGTGATTTGCTAGAATCACAGGGCGGCCTTACGTAGTCAAAGCAATGGAGTTTAAGACTGTTGTTTGAACTTGCAGCAAAGCATAGTAATTCCAAATCTTTGTAACTCCATTCGTTGACTCAACTCTCCTACAACTTTGACTACATAAGACCGCCCTGTGATTCCAGAAAATCATATAAACAACTGATATATTCCAAGCCTTGTCATGACCTGACATCCGAGAGACCTTGGGATAGTGTTCTGCAATCTAATTGTGGAAGATTGTCTTTCAAGAGAGGTAATGCACCTACGTATTACCTGTGTTGTGAAGTGCATGAAAACACCATCAACAATATCCACCTTTGGAAAATTAGGCTTTCACACCGGTACGAGCTATTAAGAATTTCAAGCACTATATCCTACGCAGTCAAGTCACTACCATAGTTCTTGACCCTGTAGTAAAGTCTCTTCTAATGCAGAGTGAATTGGGAGAAAGGAGAGGGAAATTAATGGCCATTCTTCAGGAGTTTGACCTTGAGATACATCCAATGAAACTAGTGCGAGGACACGGCCTTTCCAACGACATAGCAGATGTAGACCCTAATATTACATGCCAACAATATATAGTGAATGACCCTTGGTATGAAGATTTGATTTCTTTATTGTTAAATAATAAGTGTCCTGCTGGAATGAATGTTATACAGAAAAGGGCATTGAGACTGAAAAGTGCTCACTACATGATCAAAGGAGGAGCCTTATTCAGAAATAATTTTGAAGGTATCTATCTACGTCATTTGGATCAGCAACAAGCAAAGCACATTATTGTAGAATTTCATGGTAGATATGGTATTGGACACGGTTCTGCCGATGCCTTGGCCCACCAAATTTTAAGATCAAAATTTTATTGGCCTCATGTGTTTTGAGATGCTCACCAACACATTAGGACATGTCACACATGTTAAACATCAACATTAAGAGAACGCAATCCAACGATGCCCCTGCAGCTCATTTACAAGGTAAGACCATTCGCCCAATGGGCATTAGATTTTGTTGGGGTAATTAATCTGAATTCCTCTGCATGTCACAAGTTCATTTTAACTACGACAGATTATTGCACACATTGGGTTGAGTCACAATCTTGTAAACATTGTACCACTGATGTCGTGATCAAGTTCCTCAATGAATATATCATTACTAGGTTTGGAGTACCATTTTCTCTGGGATGTGATAACGGCCCTACATTCTCTTCTACTCAGTTCATTCAATGGGAATTTGAACACAAAATTGTTTTAAAATATTCCTCTAATTACTATCCATTGGGGAATGGGGTAGTAGAGTCTACCAATTAGAATTTTTTGGAATTCATTAAGAATTTGTTAGAGCGTAATCCTAGGGATTGGCACACACAATAGATATTTTCCTTGTGGGTAGATAGGACTAGGATCAAAGCCACCATAGGAAACTCACCATTTAAATTAGTCTATGGCCAAGACCCATTTTTTCCTATCCATCTACATATACCCATTTTTTGCTTCATGTAGGAATTCTATTCCCAAGATGATAGGATAGATGCTCGGTTAGCTAATTTACTCAGTTTGGAAGAACAAAGAGATGTTTCTTTATAGCAGTTTTCTAAGCATCGGGTTGTTGTCAAACATTGGTTTGACAAAAGAGAAAAAATCAAATCTTTAGAATATGAGACCTTGTACTATTATGGGACAAAGTTAGAGAAAGGAAAGGTGACCACCAGAAGTTTGATCGGCTTTGGTTGGTTCCATATCAGATAGATGAAATCCTTGGTGAGAATGATTTTTGGTTAAGTACTTTGATAGGAGAACCTGTTCCCTTGCTAGTCAATGGAAAGTTTCTTAAACACTATTTTGGCCCATGAAGGTTTGATCTTTTGATTGATTGTATATATGTAATTATTTATTTCTTGTTTTTGGTTTGTTTGTTTGTCTTGGTTTTGGTCATCTTTCTTTTTTTGTTTTGTTTCTAGGGACCTTCATTTTATCCATTTCGGAGTGATGGGAAAAACTATTGAATGTATACTGAAGGTACTAAGAGAGAAATTGGTTTAGGTGTTTTCAGGTATGTCTGTTGAAATTTTTTGTTTCAAAACATGTGTCTTGTGTCCCTTTTAATAACAGTCTGAAAGGTTGACAACAAACAGGTATATTGTAAAAGATCTCATAAACCTTGGTTGAAACTATCACAAAATAGATAAAAACATTTGTTTGCATAAAGGCCTATTTGTCTTAGGGTGATTTTATTCTAGATTTAGGTGAAAAATCTGAGTCCTAACACTGTCATGAAGTCCATTGTAGTTCTCAACCCAAATTTCAGGTTGTTATATCTAAGTATTGAGAAAAAGGTAACAAATAATTTCTTCAAATAAAGCCTACACAAAAAAAAGAGAACCATTAAAAGATGGAAAACTCAATACTATCAGGGTAATTCAAGTATCTCTATCGGGAGTATAGATGCCTAGCTGTTAATAGAGCAATGCTTTGAGATAACTAGAGGTATCTTCGTCAGGGATATAGACACCTAGCTGGCAGCGGAGCAATGCCCAGGATATCATTTGCACGACAATTAAATCGTTCAACTCACGTAACCTGATTTTTTTATACATTTGTTCGCGGATGAGGAAGAGTCTTTAGGGAAACAAATGCATTGTACTTGTACACAATTGGATTCAAAGTGGTTATTTCTTATTTTACGTTTGAGATTCTAGCTCAACCTTGTTTGCCATGATTGATCTTACTTGAGTTAAAATGTTCATGAATCAGAGGTTCTCGGTGACTGAATTCTTCAATGTCTTGAAAATGGGTGAACCATTTTCCTAGCCGAGTCACCAATTGTTATGCCTTGTCATAACCACCCCATTTTTTTTGGTCAAAATGGGTCCCCCTTTTCTTTTTCTTTCCTTGTTAGTTTCTTTATCATTTTTCTTTCTTGTCTTGGGTTCTTGGGTTTTCTTTTGTTTTCTTCTCTTTGTGTTTCTTTCCCTTTGTCAGAAGCAGAGCTAGAGCAAAGTGCAAACTTGGAACTTTCAAAATTCCAAATTTAATCTCGGTTCTAGACCCACCTCCACTTTTGTGTTTTATTGTTTTCTTGTTGCGGGCTCAGTCCCTTTTCATTGTTCTGGCCCCGCTTTCTTTTCTTTACCTCTTTGTTCTTTGTGTTTCTCCTTGCTTTGTCAGGAGCGGGCCTAGAGCAGAACCTGAACATGCAAATTTCTAGGTCTGAATTTGGTTTTGATCCTACCTCGTCCCTTTTGTTGTGGTCCCATCGAGTTTTCGTTCTGACCTCGATGTCTGTGTTAGTTTGCCCCTTTGTTGTTTTTATCCTGCCATGGGACTGAAGCCAGATCCAGAATGGAATGTGGAACTTTGGTAAAGCTCCTGGTTCTATCTTGACTCTATGTCCACTCTCACCTTACCTTTGATGTACACTGTGGTTATGTACTAGCCTTCGCTCCAGTTCCATGCCCGATCTACTGCATTAATTGAAGGATTCTCACGAGTGAAGTGATTTTTTAAACCTTAATCGAGGTTATTTGGCTCATTATACAATCATCTAACTCATCTTAATGAGCTAGAGCTAAAGGAACTTGAGGAAGAGCACGATTTGGTCATGGGCGAGCGTTCATGAGTGGATTCCTGACTGATTCAACTCTATTTGGTTGTGTTTCGAGGTATGTAGGGGTTCCTTTTGTTTTCTTTTGTCTTTCCCTTGTGTTCCTTGGTTTTTTCTTTGCGCATTCGTGGTGATTTTCTCATGAATTTTTACTTTCCTTTGTTCGTACTTGGTTCATGTTCTTGTGTTGTTTGGTCTTTTTTTCTTTTTGTTGTTTTCCATTCATCTTTTTGCTTTCCTGTCTTTGTTTTTCTTTGTCTATTGTCATTTTCCCTATTTTTGGTGGCATTTTCATTCCACTATGCTCTATTTTTTATTAGGGTTTTGTTTTGGGGGGTTTTAGATGTTTTAGAACTATTTTAAATCTTCCTCTAAGCCCTTTTGTCTTGTTCCTATGTCAGTTTGATGAATTTGGTTCTAGGGTTTTGATGCCCTAGTTTATTTTAATCAACAGGCTACACAAATTGGGGTTTGTGTGTCGTACCTTTTCATAAATTGCCCTAACCAATTTCAATCTCGCTCATGTTCAGCCCAACGGAGTCGGGATTAATTTCCAGCTTCCTCGCGCCTTCTTTTAACATAGTTCCAAGCTGATAAGGGCATACGGGGAGAGTTTTCTTAGTTTTTGATAATATGTCTCGGAAGCAGAACCAAAAATGAACTCATCCCATGAACATTTACATAATATTTTAGTTCTAGAAGTGGTCTCATTCTTGATCGGTTCAGATCTCGATCCTGCCAGCCCAACAGAGTTGGATCATTGAACATTACAAAGGGTTGGAACTTGCAAAAGTTCCAATTTTTTCTCCCATCCCGATTTTGGTCCTGCTTCAGTTAGTTGTTTGGGTTTTCTAAGTTCCTGACTTCTTCATGGCCCCATTCCAGGCAGATTTAAAATTTCACTAAGTATGGAGGACTACCTAGGGAAGAATGGAGGAGTATGAAAGGTAACATTTTTATGATGATTCTCATGCCTTCTATGGATCTAATACAAGGTTGTCTTATAGGAGTGAACAATGTCAGGAACATCTAAAGAAGTCTCACATAAGGAAGGGCAAGCTGTAGAAAGCTCAAAGGCAATGAAGCCAAAGACAATAAAGGTAGAACAGTTGCCTTACACTATGAGGTATAAACACAAGGAGGCCACTCCTTTAGCTTCCAAAATGGATTTAGGATGGGTTGACATCACGGATACAAATCTAGGGCCATTCAACTGGGGTGAACTATTCATAGAAACTTTCTTAGAGGAAATAATTGGGAGGACTGAAATAATAGCCCAATCTGGATTAGCACATGTCACCCTCTTCCCTCTATCAGTTTAGAGCCTAGAACTTATATTCACAGTAGCAGGAGCTTACAACCTAGTATCAAGGAAGTGTGTGGACCTCTAAGTAAATGTAATTATTGATTTATTGCCACAAATGATGAGGTTCTTGTTCAATGCACCTACCCCTAAGGACCTTGATATTATGACTAAAATGGAGGCATTAAAGCTATTCAATAGGAATAAGGAGACTAATAGATCCCATATGAACAAGAAATGGTTGAAAATTGAGAAGAATTCTTTGACCAAGGTTCTTGAAAGCCCAGGAGAACAGACTTTCAAAATTAAATTAAGGATATAATCATGATGATTTCCAAGGTGTTTGGAAAGGACTCCACACATTTTAAGGAATGGATGTTTCCATCCATTGAAAAAAAATAGGATGGTAGACAGTATTTTGATTGGGGAGTGATCTTGTCAGATAACTTGCATAATCAGATGCTCAAGGTGAAGCAAACAAAGAATTTCTACATGACCTCCTATGTCATATATTCAGCTACATGGATGGGCATAATCCTTGGACTGAATGTAGTAGGCACATTAGGAGAAGCACCTGGATAGAAAAGAGCATGGGAACACTATGACCAATTGACCTAACAAGAATCAAAGTTATATTATAGGAGGGTTAATTGTGCATTTATTTTTTTAATCATTAATCGGTTGATAGGATATGTTGGATATAGGTTGAGTAGGGAATTTATGGCCTTCATTGCTAAATGGGGACACTAGTATATCCAGTACCCCAAGTTCTCTTACTTTAGGTTAGTAGGCTTTGATGGACATCCTCATCGAATCCCAAGATGTTGTAATGATAGGATTGTTCTCATGGATTTTTTATATCATGCTATGGCAATCAATACTAAGTTTGCTAATAAACATAAACCTGGATGCCACAAATTCCCTATGAAGTTGGGAGAATATTGCATTGTTCATAATTTGGTTGATGTGAGGAGTTGAGTTATTTGAACTTGGGATTGTATACAGCTAGGAAGCACTTTGATCTAGAACATAAAATGAATAACTTAGCTCCTGCCATCTTTGAGAATCACTATGGTTTGCTAGAAGACTATTGCATAGACTTGCAAGATGAATATGATGTTAGGAAAAGGAGCTATGAAAGGTTCACTATTCCAAAAATGGTTGAATATGGGGTGAAGGAATACATTCCTCATTCATTATCAGATTTTGGTCTTCATTCATCTTTTCACATAGGAATGAAGTGCAACAGGCTGGAAAGGAGTTAGCAGATCAAATTATGGGATTAGAGGCAATTATAGCCATGATTGTGAATGAAGATATCCCTGTGAAAGATGGTTTCCCTCTTGATGAACTTAAGGATAAATAGAATAATAGATTCAAGGAGGAAGTAAAGAAAGGGGATGATGGAGATGGTTTGCTAATTGATAGGTTCATGGATATTAAGGAGGTAGTAAAGGTTTCTCAGAAGGAGCTTACAATTTATTGGAGGATATGCAAAATTTCACCTCTGGTGAATTAAGAAGGATAAAATTTGAAGATAATTGGGTAGATGGGCCAGATATAGATGTGCTTAAACATTCACTTAGTAGTTATGATGAATACCTTCATGAGTAGAAGACAGAGGAATGAAGTGGCAATGGAATATTCCCTTTTTGAATGAGCATCAAATGGCATAGCCAGTTGGACAACTCTCTCCTACTTTTCAAGGTCATGACACAAGTTCAATTGAAGATCCCTAGCAGTTTGACCTTCTCCCTTTGTATGCAATTTTTTTTGGTAAAGATACATCACCAATTAACTAGAGATCATAAGAGACAGTTGCCTCATGCAGCCCCAGTTGTTCCTTGATTTGTGGATCTTGGTTTTGATAGGAGGAATTGGTGCTAAAATTGTCTATATGTAGAAATTCTCTCCATTCTGTAAAGGTCGACTAATTGAAGTCTGATTAGCTGCTTGAAAGGGAGATTTAGGATAGTGTTTTTATAGATTTTAAGATTTTTTAGTTTTCATGCAAAGTACTCATAAATACTTTTACAATTTTAATGCAGTTGGTTTTGTTTCAGAAGTTTGCTAGTTTAATGATAATGTTAATTAATAATAGTTATTTGTATGCCAATGAGTTTTGATGTGCATAAATTTCTCTTATTTGATTAAAATCAATAGAAGATTCTGGATCTAAAACTATTTTGTTAAGTTATCTGTGACTATGAACTATTTATATTTGTTGATCTATGAATTTTAGCACTGAACTGGTGAAGTGTTCTTACTTGAAAATAAGATTTAAAAAAAAAAGTGATGATGAATTGTTGTATGTTTTAAGTATTCACTATAAGTGAATGCAATGGTATAGGTTATTCTATAGATTGTGTCATTTTATGGTTTTAGTTAGCCAAGGAAATGCTCATTATGAATTTTATATGTTTGGATAAAAAAAAATATGCGTTCATGTTTTGTTTTCCTAATCCCTGTCCTATGTTTTTTTATGTTTATTTACACCCCTCCAAAATGTTAGATTAGTTCATATTATTTAGTTTGTATTATTTACTAGTAGGCCCCTTGAATATTATAGTTGCATAGGCCACTGAACAAAAAGACCACAATTGAGAACCAACTACAGAGACCTTGGAAGATAGATAGTTTAAGATTATTTATCTTTTTTAGGAGAAATGGAGTAGTAATATTTTGTTTTAACATTGTGTTATTTTGACCATCAACGGGCTATATAAGGGTTTGCCTCAGTCAAAGCCCCATTTTGGTGTTCCCACCTCCACGAATAGTTAGATAGATGAACAATGTAAGCAAATATGAAGTGATAAAAGCAATCCTCGCTCAAGGGAGAGAACCTGTATCATGAGATAGAGATGCAATTGATAGGGGATGTGTGAAATCCTAGGATGCTCACAAGCACAAGATAAGGGAGATGTTAGTTGCAAGGCTTAATGAAGCCAAAGGGAGAGATAGCTACGAGATCCAAGAGAATTGCAGAGAGCGATGTGAGAATGCAAGAGTGTTGTTGTAGTGAGCTATGAAAGCAAGAGAGAAAGACCAAGAAAAAAGGAAAAGACAAGAGCCAAAGCTAGAAAGATCTAGAAGACCAAAATAGATTGCAAAGATAGAATTTAAAGAGAGAAGAGGAGGGAATAGAAGCTTCCAGAGCCATTACAAGGTGTCTCGGGCCATTACAACTGACAAAAGAAGCTGACAAGTGGCAAGGCACTCGAAAACGATCGTTTGAACGTCGAAATTTCACAAGATGCTAGTGTGGCATGCTAACGTCTGCATGGCACACTAGTGTCCAAACACATCATGCTACAAAACAACGAGAATGTGAAAGACATAAGGTTTGATGCAAAGTTTACATGCAAAGGTAGCTACTAAAAAGGGGTATCTGAGCATCTTGAGAGGGGAAAAGGGCGTATGAATGGGCTAAAATGAGCCTACACAAATGCTAAGGGAGTGGACACTAAATTGGATGCAAGAATGTATGTGATATTTCAAGGGGTGCAATTTTATGACATTACACTTCCTAATGCCAATCTCATTTGAATCTTCTTTGCCTCTTCAATAAAATTTAACCCTTTAGCTATCATTTCCTTTACCCAGTCTTTAGATATTTTACCATAGGATTGATACTTGCATATTTTCTCAATCACTTCCTTACCATTTCTTGAACTAAGATAAAAAGAGGCATGCATTTTGTCTAGTAGTCAGGTTGAAGTGTCAACAATAGATTTAAGGAAAGCAATCAAAGCCTTTACCTATTGTTTGAGTTCATATTTAGGTTGTTTATTATTTTGTATCCTTTCAACTAACTTGGTTGTTGACATTTGAGAATTTTGATTGGCTTCATCATGTGAAGAAGGACCAAGATTAACCCACTTGATTTTAAATTCTTTTTCAATCACCTTATTTATTGTAGAAGGATGAGCTACTCCTACATATATATGACAAGAGGTGGATTCCTTTATCATCTTAGTAGTTTTTTCCTTCTTAGGTTGACGTGAGTTTTGAAGCAAATGGAGACAACATCAAATTTGGGAATGTCTAATTAGGCTACCTTTCTTTTGGAAATATTATCATTGATGTCAAAGGGGCATGGACAAGATAGTTTATCATTGTTGTCTTCTTGTCATTGATGGCAATGGTCGAAGATAGAATTGTTATAGGTTAAATTACATCATCAAAAGGATAGTAAAATTGGTTGACTTCATGTATAACTCCTATGCAAAATTTCCAACATCATTCAAGTGTCCAAGGAAGCGATGAGATCAAAATAAGAGTGACAATTCATAAAAGATATTTTATCAATTAAATACAATCTGACTTTGAAGAATAAAAATAAAATAATTGCTTAGTATGGCCGACATTTTATATAGACACCACTTTGATGTTAAATTAAATTGTTAAAAGGTTGGCCATGTTGGAATTGATTGTCATTAATGTCAAAAGAGTATAAAATATTGTTAGAATATTTCCATTGATATCAAAGGTGAGAAGAGCACTTTGTCAATAGAAGAAATTGTATGATAGATGTTGGCAAGAGGAAATGGGGAGCTACAATCTAAATATTTGTACCTTGATATCCCTTATGTAGTTTTTTTATACCACAAAGGATATAGTGAGAGAAGAGTAATTGCGGTAGGAAATTATATCAAACTCCATTCCATATGTGACTTAGATAAATACAACATTCATTCATAACACATATACTCACTCAATTTTTATAACTCCATATATTTATAGGTTCATATTGTAGACACCTAAACATGACATGAATTTTCATCTTATCATTTCATCATTATCCTTATCATTTATTTTCTCTATATTAATTAAATAATTTGTAATTATTTAATTATCTTAATATTTTTATCATGTCTATATTAATTAAATATTTTTTAATTATTTAATTAATTCATCTCTTATATTTTTCCCTCCAACATTATTTAAAATTCAATTCAATTTATCTTTGGTCCTCATTACTTAATTAGCTAACACTCTTCTTTTAAATAAATTAAAATAATTTATTTAAATTAAATATTTTCTTCTAAAAGGGAAGGGGCCCTAGCTCGATTGGCAAAACCTTTCTTGTTGCGGGAGATTGGTCACGAGGTCTAGTCTCCCCCACCCCCGTGGTGCCGGAGGGCATGTCGTGCCAGTACTATTGGTCACATTAAAAATTTTACAAAGCACACTGTAGTTTATTGATCAAGATAAGATCTAGACTAAATTGCGTTTTGAATGCTTAATTTTTACAATGATTATTCCAAGTTAATTAAATCAAAATTAACTTAAGGAAATAACAAAATGAAGGAATTAACAAACTGAGAGAAGGTGAGAGAGAAGAAGAGAAATGCAAATAGCGTTTGATTACGGAGTTCGTCACAAACGTGACTACGTCTCCGGGTCTGCTCCAATAGAGTGACCGATCCAATTAATCTCCAAATCAATTACAATTGCACCAAAACCATTCTTCAAGCACTTCGTCAGCGTAACGACGCTCTAACGTGCAAGAATGACTCAAAAATAATCTCCACAAGACCTCTCTTTCGTCACCTCAGCTTCAAGACTTCATCACCTGAAAAAAAAACTTCCTCCACTCTCACCTCACACCCCTTTTTATACATGGAATTTGCCTAATTAGGCCTAACCATAAAAATTAATGCCTAACCCCCTCTAACAGCTCGTACAAGTCCTTTGATGGCTCCATTTAGCTTCTGGTTTAGTTTGTTAGAGGTGGTTTTACATATTTATGGCTTAATAAGCCATTTGTTATGGTTCGGCTGACAGTCATATAACAAAACCAACCGTGGCCACTATATAATTAACAACCATCTCGTGGCCTACCGGTGGTTAGTTATTTTGTTACAATGGTGGTCGGCGGTTCCAACCCCGCCGGCCACGTTTTACCACTCACCACCGACAAATCTAAACAATAAGAGTAAACAATTCCATATACATTGTTGACCACTGTGTTTGGTGCAACGGCTAACGGCCCGACCGTTTGGGCGGAGATCGCGGGTTCAAACCCGTCCACACACATTTTTTTAAAACAAACTTATCAACTCAAACCACCGGATGGAGGAGAGAAACCGTGAGGCCACGTGGCATGCCGAGGAGGTGCCATGTGGCGATTTGATTCGTTGACAGAGATGCCGACGTGGCCTGCTGACTGGGGTACGGACTGCTGACTGGACCGATGACTGTGCTGCCACGTGGATGCTGACATCATCATACGGATGACACATGTCAACCGGATTGGTCCATTTTGATCTGCACAGATGCTGACATCATCATGTACGGATGCTGACATCATGTCATCACTGTACCTTCAGTCCACCAAGTCAACCTGAAACTTTGACCAGCTGTATCTTGAGCCTCCGATGTCGGATTTCGATGAAATGAACACCGTTGGAAAGCTTGCGACGGGCTCTTCGCAATGATGCCAACTTTGACAACTTTTGATGACATCATTTTTTCTGCTTCCTGGACGCCCCCTGATCCTAGTTTGACCCAAGGTTTGACTGGCTATAACTTGCACAAACGGACTCCTTTTCGCTCCGTTCGAGTTGCGTTGGAATCAGGACATCGAGCTCTTTCTGATGGTGCTGATTCTAGAGAGAAATGAGACACTTCAATTTCCACTAAAAATATCCACCGGATCAGGCCTCCCCACTGAAGACCTTTTGGACCTCCAAAAGTGGCATTTACTCTGACATTAAGTGAGGACTTGGCCTCCCCACTTGTCCTGTATCTTCTGTACATTTGCATACCTGGCTCACAAGCACAATGAAGACTGCAGAAATATTGTTGAACATAAACATTATTCTATCACTTCCATAAGCTTCTACATCAACTGTCGTAGCCACTAACCAACAAAAATTGACTAGCATCAAGCTGAACAATAATGCAGAAATGAAAGAGAATAAGTCAACAACATATCGATCCTTCACAACAGGAACATTTTTACCCAAGGGACCATCAATGCTTTCAATCATCATTTTCTCATGCTGTACTGCAAGTGCATCCTGCAACATCTGACCCTGGTTAGCTACTCCAAGTTCAAGTTTAGAACCACCTGTACTGATAGACATAAGAGTTAACTCTTTACTTGCATTAATTACCCTCTTTAACTGCCCTGTGTTTGCAAAAGAATGATCAGTCTTAATCCTGTGAGAATGTACAATATACTGAATGCCATCTTTAAACAAGTGATAATGATTCTTTTCCCTGTAGAAAATAGCTTTTCTGTCATATAAATAAGGGCTACCAAGCACTATCCCACAGATATCCAGTGGAACTACATCAAACTGTACTTCATCCACAAACTTACTAGTGATTGTGAATCTTAAGGTGCATTGTCTTGTTACTTGCAACTTATCATTTTCACAAATCCAGCCTAGTGGATAAGGTTTCTTATGCAATGTAGTTTTTAATCCCAAGTTCTTTACAACACTTTCTGAAATCAGATTAACTTGAGAACCACTATCTATGAGTGCATCAATTTTACTGTTCTTAGCAACAACCCTTAAATGAAAAAGCTCATTCCTTTTCACATCTTCAGAGACATCATTAACTTTAGAAGTAGAAGCACAACTATCAAAGGAAACATTGGAATTAGGAGCTTTACCTTTCAAACCCATAGCTGTTATCTTAGTTTCATCATCTGAATTGGAACCAAGATCCATAACAACATTTGTGGATTTCTCCTTACCCTTCTGTTTCTGATTCTGTCTTTGAGCCCACTTAGGCTTCAGTTCTGGATGCAACTGCCAACAATGTTCTTCATCATGACCTTTCTTGTCACAATGAGAGCAAGAAAGTTTATCACTCTTCTTAACTGTAGTTGTCTTCTTTCCTTTCCCTGTTTCTGCATTCTTAGAAGATTTCTTTACATCATTATCAAACTTATCAATAAAAGATCCTTTACCCCTTGACTCTAAGTGGGTAGCTTGGACACAAACTTCATCCAAGTTGTTAGGATTCAAAACCAAAATAGAATGCCTAAGGTAGGAATGCAGACCTCCTATGTACTTCAACAAAGTGTCCTGGGTGTACAAAGGAACATTCAATGCAATAGCCCTTTTTCTAAATTCATGGGTGTACTCCTGGACAGATTGACCCTTCCCTTGCCTAAACATTTTCCAGTCCATCATTAACTGTTGCATATGGCCTAAGGGATAGAATTGCTTTTTAAGAGCATTAATAAATTCTGCCCAAGTTAAACTGACTCTACCATGTTGTGAAATTTCTGCCTTAGTCTTACTCTCCCACCAAGTTAAAGCTATACCTCCTAACCGAAGAGTAGCTAATTGGATCCTATCAACATCATCTAATAGGTTCTGGACTCTACAATAGACTTCTACTTGCTGAATCCAATCATCCAATTTTTCAGCATTAAGTTCACCACAATACTTAGGTAAATCAAATTTTACATCCAATTTAATTTTAGGCTTATACCCACTCTTGAAAGGATTAGAAGAAATAGAATGAGGAGAAGATGGAGAAGAAGGAGAAGAGGGAGGAGAAGAAGAAGGGGTGGATCTGGTTGCTTGTCACCATCTCCATGATGTTTCCCTTTCTTGTCTTTGCGATCTTCTTGCTTCGACGAACCTCCTTCATGTTCCTTCCGTTCTTGTCTTTCTTGGAAAAGAATGTCCACCTTAGCCTTCATCTCAAGGAATGCTCTTCGAAATTCCTGCTCACTGATTTCTTCAGGAACCTCCATTCCAGAAACAGACATCTTCGGAAATGTTCTACGCTTCCCAATCTCAGGATCAAATTCTTCAAGCTTGCCTTCGCCCTTCTGAATCCTGGATCTCGTTAGCATTCAAGAAAACAACTGCAATAATAGTCAACTGAGCTCTGATACCACTTGATCTGTATAGGATCTAGACTAAATTGCGTTTTGAATGCTTAATTTTTACAATGATTATTCCAAGTTAATTAAATCAAAATTAACTTAAGGAAATAACAAAATGAAGGAATTAACAAACTGAGAGAAGGTGAGAGAGAAGAAGAGAAATGCAAACAGTGTTTGATTACGAAGTTCGTCACAAACGTGACTACGTCTCCGGGTCTGCTCCAATAGAGTGACCGATCCGATTAATCTCCAAATCAATTACAAAATTGCACCAAAACCATTCTTCAAGCACTTCGGCAGCGTAACGACGCTCTAACGTGCAAGAATGACTCAAAAATAATCTCCACAAGACCTCTCTTTCTTCACCTCAGCTTCAAAACTTCATCACTTGAAAAAAACTGTTCAGCTCTCACCTCCACCTTTTTATACGCAGGATTTTCCCTAGTGGGCCTAACCATAAAAGAACAGTACTTGCCTAACCCCTCTAACAGCTCATTCGGTCCTTTGATGGCTCCATTTGTACGGTTTGGTTTGTTGGGGGTGGTTTTACTATGTTATGGCAATAAATACATTTGTTATGGTTCGGCTGACAGTCATATAACAAAACCAACCGTGGCCACTATATAATTAACAACCATCTCGTGGCCTACCGGTGGTTAGTTATTTTGTTACAATGGTGGTCAGTGGTTCCAACCCCGCCGGCCACGTTTTACCACTCACCACCGACAAATCTAAACAATAAGACTAAACAATTCCATATACATTGTTGACCGCTGCGTTTGGTGCAACGGCTAACGGCTCGACCGTTTGGTCGGAGATCGCGGGTTCAAACCCGTCCACACACATTCTTTTAAAACAAACTTATCAACTCAAACCGCCGGATGGAGGAGAGAAACCGTGAGGCCACGTGGCATGCCGAGGAGGTGCCACGTGGCGACATTTGATTCACTTACAGAGATGCCGACGTGGCCTGTTGACTGGGGTACGGACTGCTGACTGGACCGATGACTGTGCTGCCATGTGGATGCTGACATCATCATACGGATGACATGTGTCAACCACGGATTGGTCCATTTTGATCTGCACAGATGCTGACATCATCATGTACGGATGCTGACGTCATCACTGTACCTTCAGTCCACCAAGTCAACCTGAAACTTTGACCAGCTGTATCTTGAGCCTCTGATGTCGGATTTCGACGAAATGAACACCATTGGAAAGCTTGCAACGGGCTCTTCGCAATGATTCCAACTTCGACAACTTTTGATTGCATCATTTTTTCCGATTCCTGGACGCCCTCTGATTCCAGTTTGACCCAAGGTTTGACTGGCCATAACTTGCACAAACGGACTCCTTTTCGCTCTGTTCGAGTTGCATTGGAATCAGGACGTCGAGCTCTTTCTGATGGTGCTGATTTTGGAGAGAAATGAGACACTTCAATTTTCATTGAAAATATCCGCAGGATCATTTGCATAGGGGTCATGCTGCGGTGATTCCTGTTAGCAGACATCCAAATTTGATCACTTCCATATGATCAAAATTGTCTACTCTATTTATCTAGTTCATTACATAGTGATTAAATAATTTATTTAATCATTATTTCATTTTCTACCTAAAGTTCCTAAAGTATGTAATTAAATAAATTAAATACTTTACCTTACCCCCTTTCCTTCTCTAAATTAAATAAACATGAAAACTTATTTAATTTAGTCATTTAACCTATTTGGATTAAAAACCAATTTTTAATTCCTCTTTTTCTCTCTCTTTGTCACATTTTCCATAACCCTCTTCTAATCCGGATTAAATTAATTAATCTATGATTAGGATGTGCACCACTTAATCAAGATTAAGTGTCACATCCTCCATAATCTCCCACTTGCCTTTAATTCCTCATTAATTATCTTAATCATGTGTTTGCACAACCTTAATCAAAATTATTAACCACATTTGGCTTACCTTTTCTGGTCAACCTTCCCACTTACCATTTTTAGCCTAGACTCCCTTCCCCATGTGAATTTTTAATTCACATTTATTTAACCAAAGTTCCTCTCTTCCCCATGTGAATTTTTAATTCACATTTATTTAATCAAAGTTTCTCTCTTCCCCATGTGAATTTTTAATTCACTTTGGTCTTCCCAAGGTCTTCATCATCCCCCATGCAAATATGACATGTCATTTTACATGTATCCAAGGCTTCTAGAACCTTGGACTTGTCACATCACCCACATGTGACAAATCTCCAACTTTTTGGAGACCTCCTTTTATCCAATGAACCCTCCATTGAATGTAAATTTTTAATTTACATTTATTTTTTCCACACACTTCCCTTTTTCCCATGGATATTTTTGAGGAATTCTAAAATTCCTCAAAAGTCTCTTTCATCCTAATTTGGGGACAAGAAGTTCCTTTTTGAAAAAATCTTCTCATCCCCCAAGGTACCTCAAAGGTACTTGTCCTTCATCTACCTCATGTACTTCTCTTCCACCTCTTGTTCTTCTCTTCCACCTCATTTCCACATCACTCCGCCCTAAGACATCTCACCTTCCACATGTCAAGATGTGAGGGCTTGTGAGTCCTCAGCTCACCATAGCCCTTCATCTTAATCTTTGTTGGATCAATCCCAATCGTTGAATTCTCTAGAGAATTCAATTTAGCCTATAAATACCCCTTCAATTCCTTCATTTTGGAGAATCAAGTCTTTTGAAAATAAACTCTTACAAAATTGCCATTCAAGCTCTCATCCATTTTAGCACTTACATCATCAATCCATGTTGCATCAATTCATCTTGCATCCATTCAACTTCATTGCCATCCAAAGAGCACACAAAACTTCAAAATCAAGGGCTAACCAAGGAAGCAACAACATGAAGGTATAACAACAATCAATTTGTTTATCTTACTTCTATGTTGTTCACTTTCTTAGGCTAATCTTATTAAAGTGCCTTTTTATCTTGTTAATTTTTTTCATATTGCACTATTAGTTTTTAATCTAGCATCTCACATTTGGAAGTAGCATTTTATTAAGATCACATTTCTGGCACGCTCGGTGGGACCCACAAAGGGGTCTCTTTCTTTCACGTTTTATGTTGTTAGCTTGTTTGCAGATTCGGGTCGCAGAGGGGCGAACTTGCCCTCCCTGACGCTGCAGAAGGGCGAACTTGCCCTCTATTTCAGTTGTTTTCTGCAAGGGGGCGAACCTGCCCTTTGTTGTTTCTGATTATTTTCTGCAGAGAGGCGAACCTACCCTTTGTTGTTTCTGACTGTTTTTTGCAGAGGGGCGAATCTACCCTCTGTTTCGACTGTTTTCTGTAGAGGGGCAAACTTGCCCTTTGTTGTTTCAGTCATTTTCTGCAGAGGGGCGAACCTGCCCTTTGTTGTTTCTGACTGTTTTCTGCAGAGGGGCGAATCTGCCCTTTGTTGTTTCTGATGATTTTCTGCAGAGGGGCGAATCTGCCCTTTGTTGTTTCTGACTGTTTTCTGCAAAGGGGTGAACCTGCCCTTTGCTATTTCTGATGGTTTTTTGCAAAGGGGCGAATCTGCCCTTTATTGTTTTTGACTATTTTCTACAGAGGGGCAAACTTGCCCTTTGCTGTTTTTGACTATTTTCTGCAGAGGGGCGAACTTTCCCTTTCTGTTTTTTACTATTTTCTGTAGAAGGGCGAACTTTCCCTCCTAGTTCAACGTTTTTCACTATAGAGGGGCAAATTTTCCCTTGACAGCACATTCGAGAAGGTAAAAAAGGGACATTTTAGCTTCATTTTTGTCTCTTTCTTTTGTTGTTTTGTGCTCTAACCCACTAATCCTGTTTGTTGATGAGTGAAGTCAGATTTCATGCTGGTATCTTGCATATTTTTGTTGCAAATCACAAAAGGGAAAAAGATAAACAACTAACATTTGCTTGCAGGGCCTTCTTTTCATTCTGATTTTTAAAAGTCTTTCCTTACTGCTTTATCTATTTACTTAGTATAAGTAGGGGAAAGTAATACTTACTGCTTGTTGTGTCTATTTTATTTGTTTTACCCTAAGGAGGCATTAGTTTGTTTTCACCTTCCTCCTTTGCACTTTGTGCGGATCTGAAGGGGGTAGTTGGAAACGATTAGTGTCTTCTTCTTAGCGGGATCTGCTTGGAGATTTCATCACCCCAAGGGACGATTTCAACTATGCGTACCGACGAGGTATATAAAGGGGGGAGAGCTAAAGTTGTACCCCAATCCAGTTGCATCGTAATTAGTAGAACGTCGAAGTTAGGGTGATACCTAGATAGACGTGAAGAGTTGGTCCGATCCTTTCAATATCTCGCTGGGGCTCCCGACTCACGCTTGTGCCTCATGTAC
The DNA here is from genome assembly GCA_007115665.2 of Sequoiadendron giganteum. Lineage (NCBI taxonomy): Eukaryota > Viridiplantae > Streptophyta > Pinopsida > Cupressales > Cupressaceae > Sequoiadendron > Sequoiadendron giganteum. The sequence continues at coordinate 14,299,751 of CM021102.1, read as the reverse complement.
CAAGTGTATATCGAGGACTCCATAGAAACCTTGTTCATCCTAGAGTAAGACCTTTGTCGTCCATACCCATTAAACACTAATCATAGGATTGTACTTGTTCAAAGCATCTTTCTATGAAGAACCAGTAAATTTTGATAAGTCAAACCGTCATTAAATCATTTTAAGTCCTTGCCAAAATCCCTTATCCAAACCAAGTTACATTTTTCACTGCAGAGGGGCGAACTTGCCCCACTATTTCAGCCTTTTTACCGCAGAGGGGCAAACTTGCCCCATTGTTTCAGCCTTTTTTACTGCAAAGGGGCGAACTTGCCCCATTATTTCAGCCTTTTTTACTACAGAGGGGTGAACTTGCCCCACTATTTCAGCCTTCTCTACAGAAGTGCGAATACGCCCCCTGAATAGGCAGTTTCATCCATTTGACCCTTTTAAACCTTCGTTCAAATCCCCGAAGCCTCCATTTGACCATTTGATCATCCTAAACACTAATTTGACCAATCCAAACATCCATTTGACCATTCCAAACCTCCATTTAACCTCTCCAAAAATGTCCATTTACCACATTCGCATTGATCATTCCACCATTTGGGATACCCATCTTATCGTAAGACCTAAACATCTTCAACAACACATCTTCCCTTTGCATCCATCATTATTCCTCAACACAAAATCCCTTAAAACCTTGTGTTAGGAGTGGTCTCCCGAATTGACCAAGGCGTTAAATTGATTGTTATCCTACATAATCAATCCTTGTCTTCAACCTAATCAATCTGCTTCTATCTTGAGGTGGATTTGTGTTGTAATTCAACATCATTGGCCCAAATCAATCCCCTTCCATCTCAAGGTGGATTAGGTGTCATAATAATTGATTTAATCCGATCAACCAGCGTTACAAGTCACCTAGGGTGGTCTCCAAATCAGGTTTTAGGATCCCTTCCATCATCCAATCATCAATCCAAATCATCATTTGATCCAATCACCAATCCAATCATCATCCAATCATCAAGTGATACATCATCACTTGATCCAATCAAATCAAATCATCATCCAATCATCAAGTGATACATCATCACTTGATCCAATCAAATTCAATCCTCATCCAAAGCATCAAGTGATACATCATCACTTGATCCAATCAAATCCAATCACCACCCAATCACCAAGTTGACACATCAACATTTGATCCAATCAAACCCAATCCTCAATCCAATCATCAAATCGATACATCATCATTTGATCCAATCAAATCAATCCTCATCCAAATCCTCAATCGATACACCATCAATTGATCCATCCTCCAATCTAGGTCAATCAATCCAAATCATCACCTAGATCATCCTCTAGAGATTACATCTTGAAATCACCTAGTTGTTTTGCACGTTCATGCCCATTCAAACCCGTTCACAAACGAAAAAGCAAATGGTAGACCAACAAAATCAAGGCTCCCAACCAAATTTCCCTCAAGATCCTAATAACATTGCACACGATCCTCATAATGGCGTCTCATCTCAATCAAACACCGACATCCAGAACATCACACCACCTAGTGACGAAAACATGGTCAATCAACCTGAAGTCACCGTTGATGAATATCTCAGTAATCCTACCAATGTCCAAATGATGGATCATCTCCTAAATGAACGTGGGGATAAGATCCTTGCCACCTTACTCATGAAGGGAGTCAAACCACCATCTGGTTTCAATACATCACAATATGCCCTTCCTCTATTTGTTGACCCACAAACCTCACAAAACGTTCCAAAAAATTTCTACATTCTTGAAGGTGCCCCCACTGAAAATCGGTACCACCCCGAACTTGGAAATGCTGTCATTCATCAAGTCCAAGAATATCCTCGTCTTCCAACCACAACATCTACTATTCCACCATCTGATCCTAATGACCCTCATACCTATGGCATGTCTCCATACATCCCATCTTCTCCACCACTTCCTCCCCCATATTCTAATATTGGGGGCACACCTCCACTTACCAATGTGCTACCTCCTCAATTCCAACAACCCCCAAATAATCCACACCAATCCACCACACTACCAGCACCACCACAACATGTTGCTACTATTATAGCTTCATCTCAACACTTGCATCCACAACACCCTTCTATTCTCACACAACCATCACATCAAGTGGTGCAACATACATCTCAACAACAACAACACATCTCACCTAACCCATCTCAACAACAACAATACATCCCATCTAACCTGCCTCAACAACAACAAATCTTATCTCATCCACCTCATCAACAACAACAACAACCTCCACAACAACATGTGCACATCCCTATGCAAATACACCATAACCCGCTTACGAAATACCTCTATCATCCCACTAGCACATACACTATTCCCTCCCATACAAACCCTCGTCAGAATGTGCAAAACCAAACACATACCCAACCGCCACCTTACGCCAATCTTTCACAACCTCAACACAATCCCCATCAACAAACATCAATTCCATACCCATATGCCATACAACAAACCACCATTGCACCACAATACCAATCCTACCCACCCCACTTGCAACAACAACAAACTTACCAACAAGCGGCACCTTACACTTCTTATTATCAACAATCGTCATCACATCCACAAAGAGGCCTTACCTCTATGCATTACCAAAATGCTATGCAGCAACAAAACCCCTCTCTCATTTCCTACTATCAACAACAAGTGGCTCCCACTCAATACAATCAATCATCCAATTATCAAACCACCTATAATCAACCAATGCATTCATATCCAACCCAACCCGTCTATGATCCAACAACGGTAGGGCCATCTTCATCATACCCACAACATTATCCATACACTCAATCCACTTTGACTCCCATGACACCCATCAATAAAGACTTGGAAGAAGTAAAAGCTGCATTAAAGGACTTACAAGCTGGAACGGGAAAACAATCCTTCAAGTTTGAGGACATATGCCCTTATCCGTTTGATCCCTCCATTTCCTTGATTCCTTTTCCTAAACATTTTGAGATACCCAAATTTGACAAATACAAAGGAACCAAGGATCCTAAAGCTCACTTTCAAGAGTTTTATGCTTATTTCCAAGAGGTCATGCACAATGATAATTACCTTATCCGACTTTTCCCTAAAAGTCTACAGGGGGTTGCCCTCAACTGGTTTATGGGTCTTGAAAAGGGATCTATCAAAACCTTTGCACAATTTTCTGAACAGTTTGTCTCTCATTTCTCTTTTAACCTAGAGAAAGATATTGACACACTTGATCTCCTCAAAGAAAAACAACGTGATGGAGAGACCTTTGCAAGCTACTTGCAAAGATGGCATGCCTTGGCTAGTAGGATGAAATCCCCACCAATAGAAAAGGACATGGTCACGCTATTTATCAAAAAATCCCACCCGAATATGGCGCACAATTTCCAACTCCACTGTATCACTACCTTTGTCGGAATTGTGGAGAAAGGCCCCATCTTAGAACGAGCCCTTGTCACAAGAGGACAACTCAAACATTTCAATTCTGATAGAGAAAAATCCTTTGGGGATAAACCTCGCTATTGGAATAGAAATAAGAATTTTGTCAATGACAGCGTCACAGACACCAAGCATGTTCAAGTGGCCACCACTACGCAAAGATACCCTCCTCCACAACAACCATCAGTTTAGACCGCCATATCCATCCCTCAAGGGGCACCACAACAACAATCCAATCAAAACAACCAAGGGGGCAACAAACGACAATTCACTCAATTGGGAGAACCCCTTAACGTGGTGTTTAATAAGCTTCTTCAAGCTAACTACCCCATCACATATCCTGTTACCAAACCTCTCGATACGTCTAAACCCAAGCCTACTTGGTTTAAAGACAATGAATACTCTGAATTTCACAAAATTAAGGGACATACCTTGGACAAATGTCAAGGCTTAAAAACCTACATCCAAGGTCTTTTCGATTGAGGTGAAATCCATGTGGATGCTAACACAGCATCCTCATCCAATGCTCAACTACAAATATACCAAAACGCCTTTCCTAATCATAACCAGGGTCCTAGTACATCCAACTCAAATCCTAGACCTAGCAATAATAATCAGGCGGGAAACAATACCAATAACATCAGCTACAAAAATGTACCATACAATTATCAAGGTGTGGTATCATACGTAGAACAAGTGGAACCACGTGTATCCATGATACACGTCAAAGGAAAGGATTCACAATGTGTTGTTTCTACTCGACAGACTCACATCATAGTCCCTGCTGTATCTCCATCCACCCAATGACCATCCACCAATTCCCAATATAACATCCTAGACCATCTAGGTAAAACTACAGCCCAAATATCCATTTTGGATCTGCTTAAATCATCTCCCATACATCAAGATATCTTAACTAAGGCTTTGCAAAGCACACAAGTGCCCGATAATATTGACCCTACCCAATTTCAAGCATTGGTAGGCAATCTTTCATCGACCTATTAGCTAGCCTTTAGCCAAAAGGACATGCCACATCTTGATTCAAGCCACAACCACCCCCTCCATCTTGAGGTCAGTGTCAATTGTCAAAAAGTAAAAAGGGTACTAATAGATAATGGTTTGGCCCTAAATCTTTGTACATTAAAATTCATACAATAGGTTGGATACACCCAAGCTGATCTAAAAAGTCAAATCATCACCATCAAGGCGTATGATAATGCAGAGCGGGATTCTAAGGGTATCATTTGCCTCCCTATTCAAGTGGGCCCCATTGTACAATACACTATGTGTCATGTTCTGGACCTTGAACTCCCCTACAACATCCTTCTTGGTCGTTCATGGATTCATTCTATGCAAGCCATACCATCCACCTATCACCAATGCCTAAAGTTCCCATTTCAAGGAATGGAAGTCACCATACAAGCTGACCCCCAGCCTTTTGAGTATTGTCATGCCTTGGAAGCTTCTTTTCCGCATTCGCATTACTGTCCAGGAGTCGAAATGGGGGCAACCCCAACATCTGATCCTAACCCATCCACCAATACACTAAATACTTCATCCCCACCATCATCTACACCTACTTCCACTGTCACCAAGGTCCACATCATAGACAAGGGATGTGGCACATACGAAATGCATACCACACTCAATGTGGCAACCATGCCACCTTCGCCTCGCACATATGGACAACCAACCCTACCAGTGCCAAAAGTGGAAAAGACACTTACCCTCACTTCCAAGAATCTGGGGTCAACAACATTCAATGATTTGGGATCCCTTCAGGATCAAATGGACGAAGATATCAGTTAATGGGTTTATCGAGAAGAACCTGAACCACCACGTCCCCTTATGGAATACTTTCAAGAGGCTTATCCACGTGCATCCAAGTTTGTTGAAAAATTTCATTACCAAGGTGGAGGCCTTGGTACAGAAGAACAAGGAAAACGGCTACCCATTGAAGCACTTACCATCCGACCAAGAAATTTGGGATTGGGTTATGATACTAAACAGAAGGGTCCTACAACATCTGCTAACACTTCTAACAATGTTAGTGTTGAAAACAGTTCCCTCGAAGACATACTGAAGGAAGAGTCCATCATACACACGTACGATGATCTGGATCACATTGACCTCCCTGCCATGTTCGAATGCTTATCTGTTTGTACCATAACTTTATCCCTTAAACATCCTGAGCTTATCGGCTATGACCTACAAGGTAGCGCACTTGTCATTACATTGCCCTCAGAGAATACATACGTACATCTAATGGGATTGGGGGAAGATGAACACCTTAATCGCAAAAATAAGAAGAAACAAAAGAAAAATAGGTCAACTAGTGAAAACCTCACCGAGGCACTTTTTGACTTGGAAAAAGTAAAAATAAAGGATATATCTGATAGTGAAAACCTTAATACGGCATTGGAAGATGGGGACGTTCATCTTCCCCTTGTAGGAACACAACTGTCTGAGCAATCTTCAATTCTCATTGAAGAAATGCAAGAAGTGAACTTGAGAATAGAAGAAACTCCAAGGGTAACCTATGTGGCCAAATCTTTATTTGAAGCAGAATACAACACCATTGTCCACATTCTTCAAGAAGGGGTTGTCAACTTTGCATGGGCTTACTCTGATATGCCTGGCCTGGATCCAAATCTTGTTGTCCACCATTTGGATGTCCGTCCAGAAGCTAAACCTATCAAATAGAAGCTCCGAAAGATGCACCCACAAGTGGAATTATTAGTTAAGAAAGAACTGGAAAATTTACTGGATGCTAGTTTTATCAGACCCATTGATTACTTTGATTGGATCTCCAACATAGTACCTATTGCTAAACCCAATGGAGACATCAGAATCTGTACGGATTTCTAAGATCTTAACAAAGCCTGCCCAAAGGACGACTTTCCCTTGCCTAACATCGACATGTTAGTCGACATCACTGCAGGACACGAGATGCTATCCCTCATGGATGGCTTCTCTGATTACAATCAGATCCGGATTTCCCCCGACGATCAACATAAAACCGCTTTTACAACACCTTGGGGTACTTTCTGTTACAATGTCATGCCCTTTGGTCTCAAAAATGCAGGGGCAACATATCAATGGGAAATGACGGTTATATTCCATGACCTTATCCATATCATCATGGAAGATTATGTTGATGACCTACTCACAAAATCCGGAACCAGAGAAGAGCACCCTGCCATTCTGAAACGGATCTTTGAGAGCTTAGAACAGTACAAGCTTCGACTGAATCCAAAAAATTGTGTGTTCGGTGTCACATCAGGGAAACTCTTGGGCTTCATAGTATCCCGAAGAGGCATCAAGGTTGATCCGGCTAAGGTGAAAGCTATCATGGATATGCCTCCACCAAGAAACCTAAAACAATTAAGGAGCCTCCAAGGGAAACTACAATCCATCCACTGGTTTATAGCCCAACTCAAGGATAAATGTTAGTCATTCACCTACCTTCTCAAGAAAGACACCAGCTTCAAGTGGAATCAACAGTGTCAGTTGGGTTTTGAAATGATCAAAGGATACTTGGCCCACCCGCCGATTTTGATGCCACCTATCCCTGGCAAACCACTCATGTTGTACATATCTGCCACGTTAGTTGCATTGGGGGCATTATTAGCACAACATGATGAGTCTTCAAAGGAACGAGTGATCTATTACATTAGTTGCACACTGGTCGGTTATGAGCTCAATTATTCACCGATGGAAAAGGCCTATCTAGCTATGGTCTTCAGCACACAAAAGCTATGCCACTATATGCTTAGTCATCCTATAAAATTGATATCCAAAGTCGACCCCCTCAAGTACCTACTATCTAAGACAACCTTGACCGGTCGAATGGCTAAATGGATCATGCTCCTCAGCGAGTTTGATATAGAATATGTGGATAGAAAGGCCATTAAAGGACAAGTAATAGCGGATCAGTTGGCAGATGCCCCGCTAGTGGACGCTTATCTCATAGAAACTGAATTTCCAGATGAAGGAGTATTTGCGGTCTCAGAAGCCACCACCTGGACATTGTACTTTGATGGATCACACACTCATAATGGATCGGGGGCAGGAATCTTGCTTATCACCCCCTAAGGTGACTACATACTGAAATCATTCAGACTGGCTTTTCCCTACACCAACAACATCTTTGAATATGAAGCCCTTCTCACGGGCCTCAGAATTGCAGTCCAATGGCACATCACTCATCTACATATTTTTGGTGACTCCCAGTTAGTCATAAAACATGTCAATGATGAGTTTCTAACAAAAGATGAAAAGTTGGTGCCTTATAAATGAATGGTGGATGACTTCAAGAAATATTTCACTACCATCCAATTTGAGCAGATCCTGAGACTCCAGAATAAGGCGACAGATGCTATGGCTACCATTGGTTCTCTCCTCGACATGCCAAAAGATTGCACAAATTGTCAGTTCCTGGTCGAGCAACTCCTAATCCCAGCATATGATATCCCTGAGGGTGACATGGTGTGTGCTATTGTAGGTCCCGAATCCCCTTGGTACCATGACATTTACACCTACATTCATGACAACACCCTCCCGCCTGATCCCACGAGAAACCAACGTAAATCATTTATCCAACGCACAACCTGCTACACCATTATCGATGATACACTTTATCAACGTGGGTATGATGGAACTCTCCTCCGTTCTTTAGACAAAACTGAAGCCCGCACGATGTTAATAGAGGTACATAGAAGTATTTGTGGGGCCCATTCTAATGGTATGGCCCTAGCCAAATGGATTCTCAGAGCAGGATATTATTGGCCCACAATGGAACAAGATGCTTGTGAGTATGTCAAAAAGTGTCTTCCATGTCAACAACATGCAGATCTGATTCACGCTCCAGCACAAGAGCTCCAACCCATCACGACACCTTGGTTGTTTTCACAATGGGGTTTCAACTTGATTGGAAAGATCTACCCTCCATCCTCCGATGGACACACCTTTATTATCACAGCCACTGAATACTTCACCAAGTGGGTGGAATCCATTCCACTCACTCAAATCACTGGTGTTCAGATCTCTAAGTTCATCCTCTACCATATCCTCTGCAGGTATGGTATCCCCTCCGCCATCATCATTGACAACGGAAAGCCATTCAAAAATAAGTGTATGAAATCCCTTTGTGACACATATCATATCCAACATCGTTGTTCCACTCCCTATTACCCCCAAAGTAATGGACAAGCAGAAGCAACAAATAAAACATTGTTCAAAATCATTAAGAAGATGGTCAATAGCAAATGGCCACGATTGGCACCTCCATATCCATCCTGCTCTTTGGGCCTACCGTACATCCATCCGCACCGCTACTGGAGCCACTCCATATTCTCTTGTTTATGGCGCTGAAGCCATCTTGCCAATAGAAGTTGAAATCCCTTCGCTCCACATCTCCCTCAAGAATCTCATCACCGATGAAGACTCCCGAGTGGCACGCTTGGCACAATTGGAATTGCTAGATGAAAAACGGGTCAAGGCTTATAACCACCTGCAAGCCTGTCAGCACCGACTCAAAAGGAACTACAATAAAAAAGTCTGCCCTCGCCAATTCAATGTTGGTGATTTAGTCCTAAAAGAGAATCAACGGAATCAACAAGATCGAGAGAAAAAGGGCGAGATTGAAGCAAACTGGTTGGGCCTTTATGTCATCACCACAAAGTATGGTTCTGGCATCTATAGGCTCTCCACCCCTAAAGGTGAGCCCTTAGAGGAACCCATCAACATCATGCACCTGAAGAAGTTCTACACTTAGATCAGCTGGGGTATCCTCCCTAGTCAAAGTCAAAAATACAAAAAAAATAAAAAATTAGAAAAATCCAAAAATAGTAAAGAGAAATAATTTGTCCTATGGTGAAAACCACCCCTGCGTGGCCCCTTGGATACCCACGATTGGTGAAAACCTAGCAATAGGCACCTCTCGTATAGGACTTAATCATTATCTACCTCGCATCCTGGTTACTTTATGGCTTATCCGCCTATTCCTCAATCCCCATATCCTCCCATCTGCTTGCATCACCTCATCGCTTGGTATATTCTGGTTGAGCATTAGATGACCATCATCCGCTATCCAACACCTTGAGCTTATTATCCTAATCTGAGCTTGTGTCATCTCTTCTTGTCTGTCTCCATCTTGGTCTCATCGTGTCTCCTTCTAAACTACGTTGCCCCTGTGCTTGCATGTAGGCAAGGCTAATCATTTGATCCGCCCTCGGGGCTTCGCGTTGTCTTCTTTTGTGGTCAACTCATTTGATCATTGTTTGCCATCATTTGTCGTTATCGCCCTCTTTCCACATTTATCATCATCTCCTCTTGAACTACAACGCCTCTTCGCTTGCAAGTAGGCAAGGATAATCTTTGATCGCCCCCCGAGGCATTTTGTCCTTCATCATTTGTCCTCATGGTCCACTTTTCGATCTTGTCCATCCTCAGTCTTTTTTCGTATCCGAACTACATTGTCCCTGCGCTTACACGTAGGCAAGGTTGATCTTTTGATCTGCCCCCGGGGCTTGTGTCTGTCTTGGTCCTCCATCGGTTTCCATCAATCCACTTTTTTCTCTTTTAACATGATATTTTCCTGAACTATGAGGGCTCTGCGCTTTCACATAGGAAAGGTTGATCTTTGATCAACCCTCGAGCCCCTAGGTCTTTAGGTTTTGTTTCGTCCTCTCGTTGTCAGGTATGTCTCTATCGTCGCTGATTTTTCATAAACAAGGTCTTCTCATATCAAGAAACCTGCTCAATGGTAATTATTCTGCGTCATCTAGGTCACTTTAGCTTAGTATCCATCATCGGTCTTAACAGGATGCATCATTCCTAATAGACCACATCAACCCCATCCATCCCTAGGATCTTATGGCAAAGGACGCTTGTAATTGATTATGATCTTTTGGTACTTTTGGATTTTGTTTATCATTTGAGCTCCCTATAATCACTAGTCAAGATTGCCATGATCCTTCATATTATGGTGTTTTGCCTAGTTAACATAGGAACATCTCTTGACTATTTCATTGCTTCTGTCTGCTGGGATGCTTCACATAGTACCCACCAGGATTCCTCTCGGATCCTGTGTTATGTGGGGGCATCCCTTTGTGCTTGTGGTTATTCCAATACCTAGCCCGACCAAAGTCATCACAACTTTGGGATATTGGGATAGCCTTCTTTTTTGTCGTGTTTGTTTTATGCATTAGACATTAATCCGTCTTGGTCTACATACCCTGACGTCGGATGTCTTATGCTATAGCAAAAATCAGTGCTCTAAAGGATGGAAAATTGCATTCATGTTGCATTTCATCTCATGCTACATATTCCCTCTTCATCCTATCTTGCCCCTACATCTATGACTCGTGGTTTTGGTTGTGAAAACTCTCATTCACTCTTACTAACTTTTCTTCTCGGGATCCTTACGGTCTTTGATAGGTACTGCAACCCCCACATCCTACACATATCATCTACCCATTGATACTTTATCCATTAACATCCATTTACATTAAACATTTGTTCATTTATCCATTTGCATTCACATCAATCTATTAGGTTCATTTATCCATTTGCATCCATTCATTTATCCATTTGCATTCACATCAATTCATTAAGTTCATTTATCCATTAACATTCATTTATCCATTTACATCCATCCATTTGTATTCACATCAATTCATTAGGTTCATTTATCCATTTGCATTCACATCAATTCAATAAGTTCATTTATCCATTTACATCCATCCATTTGCATTCACATCAATTCATTAGGTTCATTTATCCATTTACATCCATTCATTTATCCATTTGCATTCACATCAATTCATTAAGTTCATTTATCCATTAAACATTCATTTATCCATTTACAACCATTCATTTATCCATTTTCATTCACATCAATTCATTAAGTTCATTTATCCAATAACATCCATTTACATTTATCCATTTATATCCGTTCATTTTTATTAAGTTCACCTATCCATATTGCATTACTCCATATAAGGCCCACATTACTCACATCATTAATACAATTGCATTACCATTCATAAATCATTAACATAATCACACGTGCATAAGTAAAACATCCACATCAACACAAAAAAATCATATACATATGCATAACATACATCTACTATCATAGGAACTTCACATAAAACACCATATGCATACCATCCATCACCAAAATGTGGCATAACATCAATGGGGACCATCATATATCATCATCAAAATAATACAATGTCCATATCCAAAATATAGTCACCACATAATCACCTACATATCATACTCAAAATAAGGTGCATCACCACCATCTGGTACTTGTCAAAAACACCTATATCTTGTCACCTGTCATCCGCCTGTCTTGAGCTGCCCACACCTAACCTTTGAGGAGACTCAGGTATCGGTCCTCTATGTGTTAGAGTCCCCTGTGACTCACGCCCTGAAGTCCCAAACCGAGAAGGAGTCGGCTAGAAGTCACTGTACCCCCTGGTCCGTGTCCCTAAAGACTGGGACAGTGTTGGCATCTGTGGTGTTTGCCTAACATACTACGCTGTAGACTGCGTCGGGTCAGGCACTGCCTGCTCATACGCACACCTCTAGTATGTTGCCTCCTCCATATACCCATCTCTCTGCCCAACCTAGTACCGAGCGGCATTCCGCTCATGCCTATACCTATCCCTCTCTCTACTCATGGCCTATCGCTCATGCTCTCATGCCTCCTGTGCCGTTGTCAATACACGTATCTACTCTGTGGATCTCTCCCTCTCTGCCTGCATCGTCTCTAGCACAGTTCCATCACTCGTTCCTCAACGTGCCCACATCTATGATATATCCCCTTCAGCGTTCTTCGCCCGACCCACTACTGCGTCTCTCTGGAACTGCAGAATCTGGACCTGTCTCCATAAACAGTCCCTATCTCCATGGAGTGCCTGCATCTATCCCTGTACATGGTCCCTCTCCCCCTGTAGAGCTTGCATCTGTCCCTATGCACTCTCTCTCTCCCACTGCACTGTCTCCAGTCTAACCTCTACGGCCTCGGCCCTCACCCTCATCTCCTCTGCAGATGCCTCTGCCATAGATGCCCTCTCCTGCAGTGCTGTCCTCTCCTCCTGAAATCCTGCCACCTGACGTCTCAATGTCTCCATCTCCCCCCTCCTGCTGACTCCAGCTACCCTCACATCTGTGCAACTATCATCGCTACCTCTAGCCTGTCTCGGTCCCATGTCACCCAAGCTAGCTCCCCCTGTGCTCTCTCCCTCTCTACTCGCATCTCATCTCTCTCTCTCTCTCCACAGCCAGTATGTCTTTCGTCAGTTGGCTCACCACACGATCAAACACTATCTCCTCTCTCTCCCGTATCCTCCGTACCTCTGTCTCTGCCCTCCTCACATCCTCCTCTAGCACCCATATCCTTGCCTAGGCCCCTCTCAGTAAAACCATTGGATCATCAACTGCGACTATTGGTACTTTGGCTAAAGGCTCCATCACCAATACATCCAGGTCCATCACCTCCCCCTCTCTCCCCTCCTGCACCGACTCTGTTTGGTACATCAACCGAATCCTCTGCGGTTGTCCATTCCTCCCCACCCTCATCAATCTCCTCCCCTCTTGCTCAACTGGCTGGACTCTCCTTTGTCTACTGCTCTCAGGCCTCTCCCTGGGCTGTCCTCTAACATCCATCACCCTCTCTGCCTCATACTGTGGATCTCTGGCTCGCACATACACCAGCAGCTCTAAGGCTCTCCCCTCCTTCTGCTCAGCTCTCATCTGCACCCACCTCCGTCATACTCTAATGCCAATCCCTGGCTGAGCAGCTCTCCCCTCCACCACCTGAAGCACCTCCACCTCTGGCTCACTCTCCAATCTCACCACCTCTATCTCCTCCCCCCCATCCGCCCCTACCACCTCCATATCCTCCCCCCCATCAGCTCCCCCTACCTCTATCTCCTCCCCCCCATCAGCTCCTCCTGCCTCCTCTACCACAGCTCTCCTCAGCCTCCTCGGCCTCCTCGGTCGTTGACTCCTCCTGACCCTACCCCTCCTCACCGACTGATCTCCAACAACACCCTTCTCCACACCACCACTTTCATGTCCCTCATCCTCCTGTCCACCCTGCTCCACCTCCTCCTCCTGTCCCCCCTCCTGCTCATACTCTGGCCCCCCCTCTAAGGCCCCCACAGCAAGCACCTCCAATGTAACCCTCTCCCATCAATGATTGTGAAACCACTGATCATACCGATCTGTCACTCCAGCATCTTCTAGACCCTCCCACCTCCCTAGATAGGGTACCTCACCTGCCATCACCCATGACGCCCTCACATCTCTCGCTGCCAACGCCACCCCCCAAGGTACCTCTTTGGTAAGCCAACGAAACATAATCGACGCTCCTGGAATATCCTGCACAAGTCCAAACTGCCGCGCCACTCGATCTAGACGATGCAGCTCTACTATGTACCCTAGGCTCCCAATCAGGAAACATCTACACATGAAGAACCCTCATTGTCTCTCCTCCTCGGTCCTCCATCCTCTAAACCGCCAAAACATATATGGCCACCATATAATGTCCTCTCTCCATAAATCATCGAATGCTCTCCTCCACCACTCCACCTCTCCTTGTGTCTCATACCATAGGATGCAACCCCTGGCTGCCCCGAGCTGCCACGCCAATGGCTCTCTCTCATCCAAGTCTCCTCCTCTAATCATTATAGGCCTCGTCACCACGATATGCGTCCATCCCCATTCCTGCAATAGCGTCCAGTGCGTCAAGTTCTACACCCTCCGATAATAGATCACATGCATGTTCCGAAATAACTAAGCCAATACACATGACCCCCAAGAAAATTGCCCCTCCCCCCACTCGACAATATGTCAAATCACCCCCATGTACCGTAGGCTGCAAAAATGCCTACTCTGGTCTAGCAATAGAATCTCGCTGATCAGACAACATAGAAACAGTGGTAATGTCGGCACCCCCAGGTCCAGGAATTTGTCTACATCCAACCCCCCCTCTGAATCGACAAGTCATCTCGCCCAAATAACACCACAACGGTATCATCTAACTGCTCTCCTCTCAACTCCTCCTCGCACACTAACTGTCCCGCTATCGGTAACCTCAAGATCTGCCACACATCCTCCAGCATCACCATCATCTCTCCAGTCAGCAAATGAAACGTTGACGTAGCCGAGCTCCACCTCTCTATCAGGGCTATCAACATCGCCCTATGAGCCCTCATCTCGGGAAACTACACCAAGTGCAGTAACCCCGCCCGTTCCAACACTGCATGATCCGCTCCGTTCATCGCCTTAATCAACGATGCCAATGCCTTCGACCTCCGCTCGTGAGTCCGTACTCTGCCAAAATCTTGCAAAAATTTCATCCCCCTTATCAAAAAATTTCGTCTCCAATCCTCTATCTCTCACGCATTTCACATTTTTACTCTCTTTCTTTTCTTTTTTCTCCCTCTTTTTCTTTGTCTTCTTCCGCTCCTGCCACGAGGTTGATCCTCCCTTGACCTACCGGGATAGATTTTCCCCCTGCAGTGGGGCGGATACGCCCTCGGCCAGCCGGGGTGGATCCACCCCCTGCAGCGAGGCAGACATGCCCGCGGCTCGCCGGGGGTAGACCGGCGGACCCACCCGTCGGCCGCCGCTCGTCGGGGCGTATTTGCCCCTGTAGCGGGGCAGACACGCCCCAGGCTGTTCTCCCATAATGGGGTGGACCCATCCTGGGCGGCACCCCAATTGCGGGGCAGACTCGCCCCGTGCGATGCCTCCGCCGCAGGGCGACCGGGTCGCGCCCCCCTCGTCGGGGCGGCAGCGCTAGTCTGCCCCGCCTCGGGGCGGACCCACCCCTGTAGCAAGGCGAACTCACCCCGACGTGGGGAGGACCCACCCCTACAGTGGGGCGGACCCGCCCCGTTGTGGGGCGGATTCGCCCCACCGAGGGGCGACTCTACCCCAATCATGGCGAAATCACCCCGCAGTAGGGCGGATCCACCCGACAGCCGTTTTTCTTCCCCCTCTCATAATTTTCTTTTAAAAAGAAATTTTTCTATTTCGTTTTCTACCCATTTTTTCTTTTTTTTCCGCCTACAAAACCCAGGTTTTACATTTTTGATAAAATATGTATAAATGCATTTAAATTTCAAAATAATGCATGAGGGGTTTTGTCGCTTACCTGGCGGGGCCCATCTTGCTGTCTGTACAACTGTCGAACCTCATCTATCTGGTGGACGATCTTGATGTCATTATCTCTCGGAATCTTCACTCCTCGTCTGCTTGCTCTCTCTCTTCTTCTCTCACCTATTACAATGCAAATGAGGTGAGGTAATTTTCAAAATTACCTTATATTAACTTTTAAAAAGGTATTTTTTACCTTTTATTTACCCTTTTATTCCTCTGATTCATCTATTCTCTTCCCGGGGCTGCCATTTGCACCCCGTTTATCCGATTGACTTCGTTCAAAAGGAAAACTTGCCTAATTTTTCACCCTCTTTCCAACTATATCATCTGTTTCTTCTTATCGTGATGTTTCCTGAGACCCTTCTTTTCCCTCGACACCCTCTCGAGGGGGCATACCCTTCACATTTACCAATTTTCTCGGTCGTAATCAACACCTTCCATGATTGGGGCATCTTCATCCATCCCTCATTAATTGAACGTCTCAGATCCTCCTCCCCATGCTGGGGCATCTTCTTTTGGTCACTTCTTCTAGTCATCTGCACTTTCTTTTCTTCACAGCACTGTTATTCTAATGGTACTTCGAAGAGGGGAAAAATGTAGACATCCAAATTCGATCACTTCCATATGATCAAAATCATCTATTCTATTTATCTAGTTCATTAAATAGTGATTAAATAATTTATTTAATCATTATTTTATTTTCTGTCTAAGGTTCCTAAAGTATGTAATTAAATAAATTAAATACTTTACCTTACCCCCTTTCCTTCTCTAAATTAAATAAACATGAAAACTTATTTAATTTAGTCATTTAACCTATTTAGATTAAAAACCAATTTTTAATTCCTCTTTTTCTCTCTCCTTGTCACATTCTCCATAACCCTCTTCTAATCCGGATTAAATTAATTAATCTATGATTAGGATGTGCACCACTTAATCAAGATTAAGTGTCACATCCTCCATAATCTTCCACTTGCCTCTAATTCCTCATTAATTATCTTAATCATGTGTTTGCACGACCTTAATCAAAATTATTAACCACATTTGGCTTACCTTTTCTGGTCAACCTTCCCACTTATCATTTTTAGCCTGGACTCCCTTCCCCATGTGAATTTTTAATTCACATTTATTTAACCAAGGTTCCTCTCTTCCCCATGTGAATTTTTAATTCACTTTGGTCTTCCCAAGGTCTTCATCATCCCCCATGCAAATATGACATGTCATTTTACATGTGTCCAAGGCTTCTAGAACCTTGGACTTGTCACATCACCCACATGTGACAAATCTTCAGCTTTTTGGAGACCTCCTTTTATCCAATGAACCCTCCATTGAATGTAAATTTTTAATTTACATTTATTTTTCCCACACACTTCCCCTTTTCCCATGGATATTTTTGAGGAATTCTAAAATTTCTCAAAAGTATCTTTCATCCTCATTTGGAGACAAGAAGTTCCTTTTTGAGGAAATCTTCTCATCCCCCAAGGTACCTCAAAGGTACTTGTCCTTCATCCACCTCATGTACTTCTCTTCCACCTCTTGTCCTTCTCTTCCACCTCATTTCCACATCACTCCACCCTAAGACATCTCACCTTCCACATGTCAAGATGTGAAGGCTTGTGAGTCCTCAACTCACCATAGCCCTTCATCTTGATCTTTGTTGTATCAATCCCAACCGTTGAATTCTCCAGAGAATTCAATTTAGCCTATAAATACCCCTTCAATTCCTTCATTTGGGGAATCAAGTCTTTTGCAAATAAACTCTTACAAAATTGTCATTCAAGCTCCCATCCATTTTAACACTTACATCATCAATCCGTGTTGCATCAATTCATCTTGCATCCATTCAACTTCATTGCCATCCAAGGAGCACACAAGACTTCAAAATCAAGGGCCAACCAAGGAAGCAACAACATGAAGGTATAATAGCAATCAATTTGTTTATCTTACTTCTATGTTGTTCATTTTATTAGGCTAATCTTATTGAGGTGCCCTTTTATCTTGTTACTTTTCTTCATATTGCACTATTAGTTTTTAATCTAGCATCTCACATTTGGAAGTAGCATTTTATTAGGATCACACCTGCAATCTAAATATATATATATTCTTCTAAAATAAATATATTAATATTTATTTATTTCTCCAAGCTATCATTTAAATTAAATAAATTTAGTTAATTCCCTATTTCAAAATTCAAAAATTGGTTCTTACCCTATCTTGAATTTTCCTATCCATTGATCTTGCAAATCAATCTCCACCGTTGATCAAATGTCAAGTGAAACATATAAATTAGAAACTTTCATTTCATTCATATCCCCTAGCACTCTTGTTATCAAAAATCACTCTAGCACTTTGATCTCTCAAACATTCAAGCATTATCAAGCATTTATCATTGTCATGTATCAAGTATAGGTATCATTTATCTTTGAGAATTTATCATTACCATTGCATCATAGCATTATTGTTCTTGCATAGTTTGTTACTATGAAGAGCAACCAACTATGGAGAAAATCAATATCTTGGCTATGATGAATTTGTTATCTAAATTCTATAATTTAAACCAAGATCTTGAACTTCATTGCGTGATTGTGAAGGTGGGAGTTTTGCATTGTTGATATTTGTGATTAACATTTTGCCTCGCCCGACAGGACCCATGTCCCTTATTTTAATAAGGATTTTTTGGAGGATTTTCTTAAGGTTTATAGGTCAAATCAATGTTTTTTTATTGTCACCACACATTTATTTATTAGAGTGGCATATTTTTCAACAGTAGCACATTTGTTCAACATAGTGGCATACTTGTTTAGTAGATTGGTGCATTTGTCAATAGAGTGGTGCATTTTTCAACAGATTGACACATTTGTTCAACAAAGTGGCACATTTGTCAACAGAGTGGCACATTTGTCAGCATAGTGTCACATTTGTCAGCAAATTGGCACATTTGTCAGCAAAGTGGCACATTTGTCAGCAAAGTGGCACATTTGTTCAACAGTAGCACATTTTTTCAACAAAGTGGCACAATTTTCGATAGAGTGTTGTCAACAAAGTGGTACATTTGTCAGCAGATTTGTTTAGCAGAGTGGCACATTTGTTTAGTAGGGTGGTGTATTTATTCAATGTAGTGGAATATTTGTGCAGTACTATGGTGCATTTATTTTGTATAGTGGTTCTCTTGTTTTGTATAGTAGCACATCAGTTAGATCCTATGATATGGGTTCTATTGAGTTCTAGGAGTTTACAATTTGATCCTAATTACCCTTTGATCTATAAATCTTGCATTTTTTATATTCTTTGGTCGATTTGAATTCTAGTTTTTAGCTAACCCCTTAATCTAGTGCATTATTATCTTTTAGGGTTTCTTGGCTTGTTATTTCATGCATGTGCAAAAAATGGATCTTTAGAGATTGGAAAAGTTGCAAAAGTGGACTTGGAGATCTTCGTCAAATTATCATTTTCAAATTTAGTGTTTGACTTTAAGTTCTTTCATTCTAATTACCCTATCTCTCTTAGATTTCAAATTGATCAAAAGTTTCATTACTTGCTTTAGTCAAATCTTGCATGGTGTGTCTTCCTCACATTGATTTTGGACTAAAATTAACCTCTCACATTTGGATTTGAGACCTAAAATAAACAAGTGTCATTTTAATCCCCAAGGTCTACTTACATATGCTCTCCTCTCACACCCAATGGTGATCTTGACGATCAGAAATAAGTGATCTTGTTTTTAACTTTTTAGGGGACTACTTAGAGAAGTGATCACTCTAATGGACAACCTCAACTCTTGTGTTCTAGTGGAGTATAAAGAGCAGGGGGGAAATCAAAAGATATGCCTTTTGGAAGTGGAATATTGTCAATCTTGACTAAGCCTCTAAGAACTCTATACCTTAGAGAAGTTATTTAGTGGAGAGTGGGTTACCCCCTCCTCCTGGTTATTTGGGAGTATTCCCTTTCATCTACGGATTAGGCCTCATCTACCCTTGTGGTTTATCTTGAGGACACCCCTAGTTGAGCTTGTAAAGCCTGATCAAAACTTATTGACCATGCACACTTGAGTAGGCTTGTTAATGTGTCTTGTGTGTTTGGTTGTTTAGATCACTGTCTCCACTTGAAACCGAAGGGAAGATATCCATTCAAAAATTTGAGCCTAGGATTTTTTTTTCATTATATCTTTGTTTGTTTCTAATCTTTGAATAAATTGCTAAAATTTCAAAAAAACATTAAAAATAAAAACCTTCCAAAACCAAGCAAAAATAAAGGTAAATATCAAACTATCAAATAATTAGAGTTAAAAAAAAAGATCTTTTATTGGCATTGTCTTATCATCCTTTGTATTATTTGAGTGGACAACCTTTTTGGTATCTTGTCTTATCATTGTCAAAATTTATCAAAGTTCAAATTTGATCTCCTATCTTTTATCTTTATCATATCATATCAAGTTGTCTTGGAATCACAAGTCTAGTTCAAGTGGACTTTATCAATATCAATCTATATAATTTTAATTAGACTCATAAATCTAGTTCAAATGGGATATATCATCTTATCTATAAATATCTTATTATCATTTGGAGATCCAACTTACCTTTGGTCTATTTTGGTTTTGAGCAACAAGCATCAAAATTGTCGAAAGAAAATCTTATTTTATCTAAGGTCTTATATTGCATATGCCAATTACAAGATCTCAACATAGTAAAAGCATGTAATCCCATAAATAAGAGTCAAAAATTCCAACAAGCATGAGAATGGGAATATATCAACATGAACAAGGAACATCTTCAAATCCACCCTTCCCTTATGATAAGCCTTTAAGGGTCCCTTATAATGAGAATGATCAAGACTCTTCATCTAAATATCTTCAAGAATTTGAGCAAGACCCTATGAAAATGGGAGCTTTGGATTTCTATTTGAAAAAATCCCAATCACTACCACCAAGTGTTGGCTCAAAAAGGTGCTAAAGTACCCATGAATCTTATCAAGGATGTAGATCTCATAACACCTGACATGTGGATAGAAACAATTCAACCCAATCCAATTCAAACATCAACACCAAAGGTGGATGCTACCTTCACATATACACCACCACCTCCACCTAACACATCAAAATTTCAATGGAAGACATATCAAGAGATACATCAAGATAAATTTACACCTTAATAGTCATCTACATTCGCTAGGTCTTATTTAAACATGGGTATTTCAAACATGCAACATATGTCCATCCGACCAAGTCAACCTCAACAACAATACATCCAACCAAGTCAACCTCAACAACAATATATTCTACTAATTCAACCTCAATAAAAATACATCTAACCAAGTCAACCTCAACAACAATACATCTAACCAAGTCAACCCCAAAAACATCACATCGGTCTAAATCAACATTAACAACAACGTCAACATCAACAACAATACATTTCAACAAGTGTACCCCCATCAACATCTACAAATGACGTCTCAACAAATTCAAGAGCTCCAAAAGAAGATGGAAAACATGGAAATGGGAAACACTAGCACTAAGAAGGGTTATACATTGAAAGAGGTATGCCCTTATCCTTTTAACAAGTCTTTGAGCATGGTCCCTTTCCCTCAAAAATTTGAAAAGCCTAGATTTGAAAAATACAAAGGAAGAGTTGATCCAAGAGAACACATAAGGTAATTGCACATAGCCTATCTTGAGGTGTCTTATAATGATACATATCTCATGCAACTCTTTCCTAGAAGCCTAGGATGCCAGGCTATTGAATGGTTTTCACATTTACCTCATGAGATCAAGACCTTTCATAAATTGGTAGATAAATTCATTTAGCATTTTTCATATAACATAAAATGTGAAACCTCCTTGTGTGAATTTTAAAGTGCAAAAAAAAATGAGGGAGAATCCTTTGTTTCCTTCTCATAAAGATGGAAAATTTTGGCAAGTAAACTTCCTAATCCTATTCTTGAAAACAACTTTTCCCCATATTTCAAAATCTAAATCATGAATTGACCTTTCACCTTCAAATTCAAGGTGGTAATATATTTGGAGAAGTCATTGAAAGTGGAATTAACAATGAAAAATCTCTCATTGGTAAGGGTCTTGTGAAATTTTTTAAAGATCATAAGGATAACCCTTCAACGTCTTAGTCAAAACAAGTATTTATACCAAAAACAAGAACATTTTCAATGAAGTTTAGCTTGGACTAGTTAAGATCATGATTTTAGCTTGAGCAAGCCTAAATATTTGTACCCTCCAACTAGTAAAACACCTATGATACTCTAATGGTGTCATTTTCTCAAAAGAAAATCATCATAAAGACTATGATGATGTTGAGTTTGAATCTAAAGGAACAATAAAATTCCCAATTCAAGTTGGCCCCACTATAGTGGATATCATTTTTCAAGTCTTGGACCTTGATCTCCCATATAATAGTCTTCTTGGTCATCCGTGGATACATTTCTTGCAAGATGCTCCCTCTACATATCATCAATGCCTAAAATTTCTATATGAAGGTTTTGAAGTCGCTATTCTTGGGGATATTCACCCTTTTGAGTATTATAAAACCATAGAAGAAAAATATCACAAAATCACTTGAGTGCCTAATAACCAAGAAACTCCATCCTCATCATCTTACATAGATCCATCCACTTTATCCTTATCTTTCGATCCACACACCTCTCCTCCCAAGATCAAGGTTCAAGTTAATGGAAACTGGTTAGGATAATATAGCATGAAGCAATATTTATTTGTGGGACAACTCCCTCTTTCACCTAAAACATATGGTAGACATAAACCTATGTGATGTATGTCAACTGTGATTATCAAATCTAAATCTACCATATTTCTTGCATTGGGGTTAATTGAGAAAAGAAAACATTGATGATGATGTCTCAACATGGTTATATAATGATGAAGATTATCATGTACCTATTATACCTATGGAAAACTATCCTAAAGGCCTTTGCATATTTAAGAACATGGGTTATCAAGGTAAAGGCCTAGCCATCAAGAACAAGGAACCATTGAGCTTATATCTATCACAAGAAGGCATAATGAAGGACTTGGATATAATTCTCATAATGAGATATATTTCAAGATAAAATCCAATATAACTAAAGGTATTAAGGCTTCTCTTGTTTTTGAAACTCCTAATTAGGATACCTTTCAAGACTCCATGCATATCATAAATCTATTTCAAGAAAATTTCATTTGCACCTTATCTGCCATATCATTTACCTCCCCATGATCACAATCTAAAGAGATTTCACTTATTTATCCTCAACTTATAGATTGGGATCAACAAGGTCCACCAATTCTAGATACATTCCAAAATGATTAGGCCATTGCAGAATTTATGGTATTGAGAGAAACTATACCCTTGGAAGATCATAAGACTAGTTTTTCATTAAGCTTGATGAGAAAGCATATTTTGGTGAAACTTCAAAACCATAAAAAAAAAAATTGAATATCATAAAGAAAACCTCTAATGGAAAACATTCTCTATCATTATCTGAATAAGATGTTTTAATGAAAAAATGATCCTAGGTATAATACATAGATCACTAACATCAATCCTTTTTTCAAAGAACATTAGGATACAAATCATTAAGGAGATTAGATTGACTTACAACCCCAAAGGTGAGTTAATCATCCTTGGATATGATCCTATTGTACCTTGTAAATTGATTGAAATTGAATTTCTATTATTAACCTAATGAAATTATATGACCTAATCTATAAATGCAAATTTTCAGTAAAAAAGAAACTTTAATAGAAAATTTCAACATCAAATCTGAAAAAGGAAGAGTTATATGCATGTTCCTTATAAATTTGGAGTTGATTTTGCAATACCAAGTCACCTAGGGTGACTATGTCCCAGTAGGCTTCTTCTAGATCTGGAAATGAAGTCTTGTAACTCTTTATCTACCTTTCATTTCCCACTCTACAAATTTCCATCTTTGGATTCGAGCTTGCAATAAATCAAAAAAAAAAATGGTGGGGGTGGCTATCTAGGAGTTTTCCTCATTCAAACCCCTATTTTGGTATTTCTACCTCCACAAATAGCTAGTAAATTGATTGATAAAAGTGTGTGTTCTCTAACCTTAAGTACATCTAAGTTTTTAATGAGCTAAAATGAATAAATCCCTACTCAAGTACGTTAGAGAAGGATTCTTAAATGACAAGGATAAGATTTACCTAAGAGAAAGTCAAATAACCTTAGTAAATTTGAAACATAATGATACCTCACCTTAGACAACAAGTAGAATGAAGATTGAAGATGAAAACGCTTAAAAAAAAAGTCATTAGGTTGTATAAAATGGCCAAGAGAACTTTCCAAACCTAGAATCTATCATGTCCTTCTATCAACAGCAAAATCCAATCATTGAATGAAACTTGATCAAATCTGAAAATATGCTTGAAACCCTACAAATTTAAATGTATTGTGGCAGAATGAAATTGGTGCAATGATCTCCTTTTCTTATTTTTTCCTAATTATTTTTTAAATGGTGAAATAACTAGGTATTTATACGAACTTAATCTAATTTACCAAAAAATAGATCTTGATAGCCAACATTTGACATTTGAAATTCAAATAATGAATTTTTGTCCTTAACATATTAAAATTTGGAGGCAAAATAGGGGGACCAAGTTGCCTAGGGTGACTATGTCCCTGCCCTATTTTTTGGGGTGTAAAGTGTCGGGAGCTCATGATTATGTGAGAGTTTCCTACAAGGGGTTGAGAGTTGAGCACTGATGGGAAATAAATGTGTTTTTTTAAATCCTTTTATGTTCCTTCCATATCCATTTTATTGCCTTTTTCCAAAGTATTTATGCCACTAATTATGTTAGGACACTAGAAGACGTTTAATATGATAAAAGGATAGAAATATGCCTTGACTTATCAAACCAAGGATCTAATTAAAGGAGAATCTCAGGTTGACAATTGTGCGATGGAGGAGCTATTGATCTTTTCATTTCTAATTTTTATCTTTTGTTTTGTGAAATTCCAAAAGACTGTTATAACTATTATTTAGATTTAGTGGCTAGGTTTAGATTGTTAGTATTTTGGTTTGTTGGTCATAGGCCACAACAAACATATTGTTATCTCTTCCTAAGACTTATCGGTGATATATTTTGCATCTATGAATATGTTATAGCTTCAGCCATAGGCATAATATATGAATGTACTAATTTTTTGATAAATGAATCAAGAATTTGCTTAAGTACATCAACGTAATCAAGTTCTTTCATTCACCTTGCGAACCAGAGGAAGGGCCCACTCTCAGAATGCTTGGTGAATTTTTGAAATTATGTTTGTTATGTTTTGAATATTGTTATTATTATGATTTAAATTTTGGCTTGGTATTGCTATCATTAAAGATTTGAATCGTAGATTGATTATTTGTGAGATTACATATTTGGTGTTGTTTAGCTTACATGTTTAAGAAATTATTGTTAGTTACTTGTTAATGCATTATTCTCAGCATTTAATGATCTATGAAGCATGTGAAGATTTTTTATTTTAGTTTGTAGATTTATTTTAAATTATTGATAACACCATAACAACTCTGGTCTATTCTTATCACATTCCTATCACTCTATTTATGTTATCTTCTTGTCACTCTGAGTATTTGTAATAGAATACTTAAATTTGATGGCAGATTACATAAATTTATATGTGTTTAGTACTATAGGATCTATTTTTTCTGCATTTCATTTTATTCATCTTTCTAGCAACAACCCTTAGGTAAATAGCCACTACGCCTTTCAAAATATTACGTTCTCTAGATTGACATTTAGGAAAAAATTGAGGAAAGCAACAAAAAATTCCTAAAGATTAATTCAATTGTATTAAGAAAAATTGATAGAATTAAAAGGATAGTTTATCTCCAATATTGATCCATAATTTTGTCCAAAAAATTTAGCATTGCTTTCGGGGAAAGGTGTTAAAGGCTTGTTAGTCTAGTGAGTTGAGTTAGGACCAACATACCAAGGAAAAATTCTACGTGATTTTTGGCCTCGCCTAGGTAATTAACCTTGGTTTTCTCTATTGTAGATCATATAGATGCATGAATCGCATTAGTGATAGTAAAGGAAGGTTTGTTAAGAAAGATATAGGAAATAGTTCAAAACACAAAAACCCAAAAAAAGGATTAAAGCCATTAATTGTGAATACACCATCCAAGAAGGAATTAATTGAACCTGATATTGAAAAATGTGTCATTGAGTCCACTAATATCAAGTATGATTTTTCAGTCTCCTTCTAGCACCCAACAAGAGTCGCTTGAAAATTCATATAAGAGGGTTGTTAAATTATTTCAAGAATCTTACAAACTTCGAAGTGATAAAACTCTAATACACAAAGACCCTAAGTTGTTTTCATCCTTTTACACCCCTTGAGCATTTGAAATCATGGTTGATAACAACAATAATAACAATGGTGAAAGAGCATTAGCTGATAGCAATCCCGTTACCTTTGAATTTCCCATTGCTCATTCAGAGGAAGATGCCCCCATTAAGAACATACCTCTTTTTTTTTTGCCTATTTTTTGGGGTCTTTCTATTGAAGATCTCGAGATGTTTCTCTTTGAATTTGATGTTTTGTGTCATAGTTATGATTATCACAATGATGCACAATCATAAATTATTTCCAGCTACTCTAAACGATGTAGCATTGTGATGGTTCATGGACCTAGGATGTGAAACTATTCATAGTTTGGATAACATGAAGATAAAGTTTCTGGAGAAACACTAGGAATATTGCAAGACCAAGGAAATCAGAGATGAGATCTTTCACATAATGTAACATGAAGAGGAGACCTTAGAAGACTACCTTGAGTGATTCTTATTAGTCTTCAAAGGACTAGGCGAACATGATTGAACAATGATACTGTGAAAATTATCTTTCTTAGGGAGATTAGGGATGAGTGTTTGCATATTTTGAATCTTATTGGGGTGGGGATATTTCCAAATTGAGATTTGGTGATATTTGTGATGCTTGCATGAACTACTCAAGATCCACCTGGTCAATAAGAGGGTACACTAGGAAAAATGTCTCTTCCAGAGGTACATCAGGTATCACAAAAAGAGAACTAGGGACATTGCTAGAAGATATCAAAACTGATCTTCTGAGTCACATGGGTAAGAAAATTGACACCTTGTACACATGTAAGTGAAACGAAGATTTTGTCACCTTCGTTGTGCCTCTAGGGTTTTGCACCTAAAGGGGAAGGGACAAAGATCTATCACTACATTCAATAACAAACCCTAGAGATTCCAATGCAATAGAGATTGGATTTTTTCAAGGGAAATTGTTCTTGGGGATGAAGAAGGATAGAAAGGGGTTCACCACCAAGTGTAAACTTGGAAAGACAAAGAATGCTTGAAAATGCAATGTGACATGTAGAAGAATAGATTGAATGCAATATAGAACAAGATGAAAGGGGTAAATAGAAAGAGTACACCTGGAAAATGGTAGAGACTGGAGTGAAGACTACAAATGCCCTTGGAATTCTGGAAAATTTAATTTTTAAGCCTGGTGGGACACTTGTGTCAAACAGGGCGACTTAGTCCAGTTTTGGGAAATTTTGGAAAACTGCAACAGAGCCTGTTTCAACCAAATGGGTATCTGAATCTGTAGAAATCTCTGAAAAAATTACACAGTGGGACTAAGTCGCCACAACTGGGGGAAGTGTCCACTTCAACTTTTTTGAAGATTCAGAAGGGGAATTTGTAGCTCTCGATCTGCACTTCTACTCCTAGTAATTTTCCAGATCTGAAATTGCAAAACTCAGCTCGTAGGTGTTCTTTAAGCTTCTCTTAGGGTTTTGAAAACCTTGAAGGGCTTTGACACTTTGATGACAACTTTTCCAATCTTCCTCTTTGAAAAATTTACAAACAAGACCTGCAAATCACACAAAGAGAGAAAGAAATTTTGGATGTTAGGGCATGGGGGTTTTCCTTGGTCAAACCCCTTTTAGGTAATTAAACCAAAATGAAAAGATAATGAAATAAAGCATGAAACAGTGGACTCAAAACCTTGCCTTGATGATAGATCTTGAGTTTCTACAATGATTATTGAAGAATCTTCCCTTGAATGCTTCATAAATATGTCTTGGTGACTTAGAATGCTCAAACCCTAGCTTGCTTGAGAAGAATGATGAATGAAGAATGGAGAATGAATGAATAGAATAGAATAGGGTGAAAATGAGGTTAAAACCCTTTATTTATACATTATTTTCCCTAATTTCCTAAAAATACCTCATCACAAGCCAACCTTAGGGTTTAGAGAACAATATCCTGCCAAAATATTAAAATAATTTTGATTTTTAGGCCAAATGGGACTAAGTCGCCCAAGCTGGCGACTTGGTCTCACTAGGGAAATTTTGTTAAGTGTCGAGAATTAAAGTGTGATTAATGTCATTTAACAGGATTTTCCTCTGAAACACACTCAAATAGGGCCTATAAGTGCATTAAGGGGCCATTTTAACATAATTTATTGATGGCAAGCCTAGGAAAGTGTGAGAGTTTATTACAACTCCTTACAACACTTTGAAATAAGGCTTGGTAAGTGATAAAAAAGAGGTTATTATTATAGAAGGGTCCTAGAAAAGTGTGAAAGTGGGTTACAACACTTCACAACACTTTTACAAGACACCATATAATTCTTATTGATTCACAAGGGTTCATCTAGGCAAAACTAGGTCAAAAACCACAAGAAAGACCCAAATGAGAGAAAATGTCAAGGATACATTTTTTTGCAACACATTTAGCCCCTACTTTAGTGAGAGAGTGAACTTGCTTCAAAATCACACTAAATTAGTCATTCAATAGAAGAGTCCAATTTTACCAATGCAGATGACAAAGGATGACAAAGATCAAAGGAGGTAGTGCAAGCCCCCAGGATCCAAGATCCTAAGTCAAACAACATAAGTGTAAGAGGAAACACACAAGACTTACATAAAAATGAGATATGCAATCATGCAAAGGAAAAAACTAGAAGAAAGAGAAGAACAAAAGTAAAAAGGTGGATCAAGCTTCGACCATTTGTCTAGCTAGTTGTGGATTAGATCTAGGTTGTTTGTCCAAAAATGAATACTCACTCTGAGGCAATGAAACTCTTGGTTGTCCGTTAGATGAGAAGGCCAAAAAGGTGAGAAACATACACTCATGGCTGGTATGCACTCACACACACACAGGTGGCTATGGGGAAATTCATGTCACTGGTTGGGCTTCCCACTCAAACCATACCAAAGTTATACCTCCTGATAACTTTAATAAGGCGCCACAAAAGAAAATGAATTTGCAAATGATTTTTGAAATGTAAAAATGGTGTAAGGAATGTTCAAAGGGATTTTACTTAGTTCGTGAAAGGTCTCATCTTAGGGAACGTCATGTTTAATGTCTCCAAGAAAGGAAAAGTATAAATAGTCTCATCTTGTTTAAGAGAGGACAAGTGCAATGTCTCATCCTGAGAAACATTGTACCTAATGTTTCCAAGAGAGGGAATCGCAAGAAAAGAAAATCGCATAGTGAAATGTGAGTGTCAATGTATGCCCCCACTTTAAAGCAGTTGCTAACACCATTACTGTGAGCAATTACTTTAAAGTAGAAGAAGACACGAGAGCTTATCATGAAAATAATAGTATGTCACATGAGAGCCTACTTAAGGCATGTCGTCCACATCCTAAGCTTTCTCCTATATATTCATGAAAGGTTAACAACTAGTCAAAAGAGGCAACGACAAGTAGCATACGAGGACAAGGCTACCTAACCCCTTGCCCCCACTTAGTGCAGGACAAGGATGAGTTGAAAAGATTGATGAGATGCATGGTTGAGTGAAAATCAGTATCAATTAGAGGAATGAGGTGCTCCCACATAAGGGAGAGCTCTAGACTCCTTAATATGTTGTATTTACTACTCAAAGCCTTACAATCATTAGTGGAATGACCATGATCTTTGTGATAGGCACAAAATTAATTCTCGTAATAAAATTTCTTTGAATTTTTTGGCAGAAGAGATATCAAGTGATCTTGGAGGAGTCTCAACAAGATACCCTCTTGATCAAAGGTAGAATGTGTTCCTCTATCTTGTGACAAAGATATCTCTTGCTTACTACAAGATGTCATATCTATGCAAGGCACTATAGATTGTGAGATTTTGTACGCTCCTTTAGAGGAGTGTGTAAAATTCAAATCATTAGTGTTTTGTGAGGTGACATTAACATTAGGCGAATATTTCTTTGTTTGTTTTGATTGTTGCAAAGGATCACTTTTGAGACCACTAGTGTCCAACAGTTCAGGACGCACTAGTGTTAAGGTTGGTGTAGAAGGGTGGTTTGTGATGGTGTTGATGTGAGGTGAAGGCTTGGTGATTTTTATAAAAGGACAATAACCAAGACCATGAATTTTTGCTTGTGTGTTAGGCTCGATAGGGTTGCAAATACCTTTTTTCATTAGCACCACATCCTTTTCCACTGTAGCCAAGTTGTTTCATAAGCTCATAACCTTTTCCATAAAGTTTTTTCATTGCTTTTGGATCGAATGGTTGTTCATTGTTTGCTTCGTTGTCTAAAGTTGTTGAGGTGGATACTTGTGAAGGATTTTTCGAGTCTTGTGTTGACAAGACTGCTTTTCCCTTTTTAGAGTCTCTGTTTATGATCTTGTATTCTCCCATTAATGTAGGTGTGAAGTCTAAGAAACCCCAATCATCATCGAATAGTTGTTTGATTTGTTCAATATGTTGTTCTTTGTTTGTTTTTTGTGCGGGTTCCACTAGTGTGGTTGGTGTTAAGATGTTGAAATGATTCTCTTTGTTTTTCTTAAGTTGTAAGACACTAAATGGCTCAAGATCAGCGTCAAGAGTGTGTACTTGGTTGTTGTAGATGTACTTCATTTTATGATGACGAGTAGAAGGCACCTCATTCATTGCATGAATCCATGGTCTGCTAAGAGAAGTTTATATGAAATTTCATGAGGCATAACATGAATTGGTGTTTCCAATGTGGCCTTCCCAACTATAAGAGGTAAAGTAACCACACCGAGTCGTTTCTTTGTGATGTTGTCAAATCCCTTAATAGATAAAGAATCTAGTTGAATGTTGGATCAGTCAATGCCAAGCCTATCCAAAAGGCTCACAATACACACATTAAGGGTAGATTCAGTATCAACAAGAGTTCTCTTTATCCCTTTTCGTTTATATTGAGCTATGATCATGAAAGCATCATCTTGTTTTTGCACTTCCAAAGGAGGGAGCTCACTTTGGTGAAAAATAATATCAACATTGATTCCTTGAATGATGGCTTCTATGTAATTTGGTTGCACATTAGAAGGGATAGGAACTTATTCTAAGGAATTTTACATCATGTTATGATAGTGAGGGGAGGCTTAAATAAGGTCCCATAATGATATCTTAGCAGGAGTATTTCTTAGTTGTTCAACAAGATCATACTCCTTGATGTGTGAATTTAATTGAGGATCATGAGGCAATATGGGATTAGGTAAAGGTAATGGTGTTGTGGCTGGTTGTGGCAAGTGTGGATTGTTTCTTTTGTAATGCGTATGAGAAATGGTATTATGACTCGACTATTGTGATACATTATTCTTAGGTGGGTAAAGGATGAGTTTGGGTTGGTTTGGAGTTTTTTGTTTGTGTGAAGGGGGATAAAGGATGAGTTGAGGTTGAATAATATTAACATCCTTGAGCAAGGGAGAGGCTAATGTTGTCTCTTTATTTTTAGCTAAGGATATTATATTAGTATTGTCATTGTTATCCTTATTTGTATCATGATATCCTCCCTAGGAGGAAGGATTTTAGGAGAACTAAAAACCGGTTGATCTTGACAATCAAAGGTCGGTTCTTCTAAAAGGACTTCATCACAAGTAGGGGAATGATCGATGGTTGAATCATCTAGTGTAGTAGGGGTAGATCTAGGAGAAGGGGGACAACTAAGATTCTCATGACCTTCATTGATTGTGTTTTCTAACAGCAAAGTATCTTTGTCACAACTAGGAGAAATACTAGGAGAACAAATGTTATTGTCATGATTATGTAGGTTTGTGTTGTCTTGTTCTTTAATGTCTTGTCTACTAAGAGAGGTAAGAGGAGAGCAACAACTCAGATTCTCAAAACTCTCATTGATTGGTTATTCTACCAAAATATCTTTGTCACCAATAGGAGAGATATTAGGAGAAGAACAAATATGATTGTTAGGAATATCCAAGGTTGTATCCCATTTCACTAAAACACTCTCATAGGGAGGGGATAGGAAATTTTTCTTAGCATGTCTAGATATGTAAGATACTAACATTGTTTGAACAAAAATGAAAAGAACTTGTAACCTTTTCATGCAATTTTTCAGCAATATAAACATTGTATGTCCAAAGATACAAAACATTTTCATCCAATATATACTAGGATTTAAGAATGAGAATAATGTACATGCAAGAATGAAAAGAACTTTTATCAAACTTAAGCAAAGTTTTAGGAATAGAAACATTGTGTATGCAAAAGTGAAAAGTAATTTTATCCATTATATGCAAAATTTCAAAAATGTGAGCATTTTCAGATCTAATGATGAAATGATTTCAATAATGACTACCCTAAATTGATGTTTTTGAGCTAGATGCATAAAACAAATGTTCCTAAAACTTTCCAGTCTTATAGTATATGATACTAGGAGGCTAAGAAAGCATAGAAATGAGGTTTATGATGCTATAATAGACAGTGAAAAATATGGACTACGACTAAGTCGCCCAAAATGGCGAATTATTCCCAGTTAGGGTTTTTTTCAAATTGGTTTTGATGTGTTTGATGTTGGATGACCAAAAGAGGAAAGTTAAATGTATATTTTGTATGATTGTTAATGATTTGAGATGCAAAAATGAAAGTTATATACACTTTCAGTAATGCAAAACTGTGAAACCTTAGAATGCAAATTAAACAATGCAAGACGTAATGCAATGTTAATGTAATACAAACCTAGGATGATAAAGAACTCCAAACCAGACAATAAGGTGTTTGAAATTCAGGTTCACCAAAATGTAATGAATATTTTGTCACCTTCATTGTGCCTCTAGGGTTTTGCACCTAAAGGGGAAGGGACAAAGATCTATCACTACATTCAAGAACAAACCCTACAGATTCCAATGCAATAGAGATTGGAATATGTCAAGGGAAATTGTTCTTTGGGATGAAGACGGATAGAAAGGGGTTCACCACCAAGTGTAAACTTGGAAAGACAAAGAATGCTTGAAAATGCAATGTGATATGTAGAAGAATAGATTGAATGCAATATAGAACAAGATGAAAGGGGTAAATAGAAAGAGTGCACCTGGGAAATGGCAGAGGCTAGAGTGAAGATTGTACATGCCCTTAGAATTTTGGAAAATCTAATTTTTAAGCCTAGCGGGACACTTGTGCCAAACTGGGCGACTTAGTCTAGTTTTGGGAAAATTCTAGAAAACTATACTAGATCCTATTTCAGCCAAATGGGTATCCAAATCTACAGAAATCTCTGAAAAAATTGCATAGTGGGACTAAGTTGCCACAACTGGGGGAAGTGTCAACTTTGACTTTTTTGAAGATTCGAAAGGGGAATCTATAGCTCTCGATCTGCACTTCTACTCCTACTAATTTTTTGGATCTGAAACTACAAAACTCAGCCTATAGGTGTTCCCTAAGCTTCTCTTAGGGTTTTGAAAACCTTGAAGGGCTTTGACACTTTGATGATAACTTTTCCAATCTTCCTCTTTAACAAATCTACAAACAAGACCTACAAATCACACAAAGAGAGAAAGAAATGTTGGATGTTAAGGCATGGGGGTTTGCGTTGGTCAAACCCCTTTTAGGTAATTAAACCAAAATGAAGAGATAATAAAATAAAGCATGAAACAATGGACTCAAAACCTTGCCTTGATGATAGATCTTGAGTTTATACAATTATTTTTGAAGAATCTTCCCTTGAATGCTTCAGAAAGATGTCTTGGTGACTTAGAATGCTCAAACCCTAGCTTGCTTGAGAAGAATAATGAATGAAGAATGGAAAATGAATGAATAGAATAGAATAGGGTGAAAATGAGGGGAAAACCCTTTATTTATACGTGATTTTCTCTAATTTCCCGAAAATACCTCATCACAGGATGATCTTAGGGTTTAGAGAACAACATCCCACCAAAATATTAAAAAAAATTGACTTTTAGGCCAAATGGGACTAAGTCGCCAAAGGTGGCGACTTGGTCCCACCAGGGCAATTTTGTTAAGTGTCAAGAATTAAAGTGTGATTAATGTTGTTTAACAGGATTGTCCTCCGAAACACACTCAAGTAGGGCATATAAGTGCATTAAGGGGCCATTTTAACATAAGAAAGGGTCAATTTATTGATGACAAGCCTAGGAAAGTGTGAGAGTTTGTTACAACTCCTTACAACACTTTGAAATAAGGCTTGGTAAGTGATAAAAAGAGGTTGTTATAATAGAAGGGTCCTAGAAAAGTGTGAAAGTGGGTTACAAAACTTCACAACACTTTTACAAGGCACCATAGAATTCTTATTGATTCACAAGGGTTCATCTAGGCAAAACTCTATCAAAAACCACAAGAAAGACCCAAATGAGCGAAAATGTCAAGGATACATTTTTTTGTGACATAGTAAGAAACAAAAAGAGGTCAAAAAAGATTTTTTTGTATTTTGTCCTAATTGTCATAAAAAAAAAAGTAATGAGGAATATCCTTATAGCCAAACAAAAATTCTAATAAGGCTACTACATTACGACCTCTTCCAACAGACATAGCAGATGTGGAATTTAGTGAAGAACCTATTTACTATATGACCCGCAAAGGCCTTGACCTCCATGAACTATGTCCCCAATGATTAAATGAACCTTGTACACCTCCTAATAAAGGGCCTAGTGAAAAACCTAGTGATGATCACACAGTTATATTGAGAGGGGGTGAATCAGTATAATGAAACTTGTACCAATTTAAAACGTTATCAATCACAATAGAAACTATGAAAGAATATAACAATAAGATCAAGTTGACACCATGATTTTATGTGGAAAACCTTATGAGAGAAAACCATGGTACAAATAATGTACTTTATATTTATATAAGTTTACAATGATTGTAGGCACCAACCTCTTAATCTATTTTGTAGGCACCAACCTACAAGGAGCACCGACTCCCTCTTCCAAGGCACCAACCTTGGCTAACAAGAGTCACCAACCTCTTATGATAAACTAAAAATCTGAATTCTTATTTTTACTTCACTCCAACCTTTTCTTTGTAATGTATGTTGTCACGTCAATGCCCACACAAGAAATATAATATTTTGTTATGATTTCACATCTCCATTCTCTCACAAACTCTCACTTGCAAATCTAATTTTGAATTCATATATGTATATCATTTAAACATTGCAGCCCTTTGTTTGAGCAATATGTCTTTTTGAAATATATTTTTTGCTAATAGCATGCCTCTTCATTTAATTACCAAATCATGCCTCTTCATTCTTTATTAGTTTTGCATTTGAAGTTGTAATAAATTATGCCTTTTTAAGGAGCACATCACTCCAAAAATAAAACATTTCTCTTTCTAGAATGATCGCATATCTTCACTTATGCATTAGTGATTATTTTTTAAAGGAATTACACTTTTTTAATTTGTTTTTTTTTTACTTGTTTGTTAGTAGTTCTTTTATAGTCAACAATGATTAATCTTTTTGATAATATTTTTTTTCTTTAATTTATTCTCCAGCAATTATATCTAATTGTATATCTATATCTTGTCTTATCTCGTATCTTCCTTATCATATATCTAATTGCTTTCATATTTATATTTTTGAGTTGATCCTTTCTTCTTTTATTCTAAACTTGTTCATTTATGAAACTACATATTAGCAATATTTGTTAACATATCTTAATAAAATCACTTTATATTTTCTAGTGATTGCCTTTAGTATTGTCATTAATCTGATATGATTGATTCTTTAATATACTGATGCTTTCATATCTATTTATGCTCTTCAAGAAATTGCACATGAATTCTTCATAAG
Source organism: Sequoiadendron giganteum (assembly GCA_007115665.2). Taxonomy (NCBI): domain Eukaryota; kingdom Viridiplantae; phylum Streptophyta; class Pinopsida; order Cupressales; family Cupressaceae; genus Sequoiadendron; species Sequoiadendron giganteum. The sequence continues at coordinate 14,264,088 of CM021102.1, read as the reverse complement.
GCTATTATGAAATAACATTGATCTGATTTCTTCTTTTTTGATCTGCATAATAACATTGCTCATACTCTCTTTTATATTTGTTTGTAAAAACATATTAATATTTTCCTTATTTTCATTCTTGACTTGACATCAATCACAATGTTTCCAACACTTAGTTCCTTTCCAATGCAACTAGGATAGTATGGAGGGTGGAAACAACCTCCATCTTATTCACAATGGAAAAACCTATATCTATATGCCCCTCAACCTTGGCAACAAGCATGGAGGATTCCACCATAATATTTTCCACAATATTCACCCTATCTTGCACCACATATGATTACTCCATACCAATAGCCACCACAATTCTTACCACCAATACCACCCTCATCCACTAGTCCACCATCCAAACCATTATAGCCACCTAAGGCAACACCCATGCCTACATGATCAACTCCAAACACAAATAACAATGTGGCACAACTAGTTTACAATGATAAGGTAGTAGGTTAACCAACCTATCTTTTCGACACACTAAAACATTAACAGAATTCATTACAATCAGGTAAAGCCCTCCAGGGGCCCACTATTACTGAAATAAATGATGAACATGAGGAAAATTTAGAGAAATAAGATGAATCATCTAGGTTGCCTCCATATCCTGATAGGTTCTAGTCTCATCCAAAACAAAAGGAAGTGGTTGAGCCAAAGTTTGATTTTGTAAATGAATTGAGAAATTTTAACATTAAGATTCCTCTTTTGTAGGCCATTAAGGACATCCTTGTGTACACAAAGATATTTTGGGACTTGTGTACTCTAAAGTAGACAAAGAAATGAGACCCAAAGACAATGGAATTTATTGGGCAACTTGTTGACCTCATGTTGGGAAATGTTTCAATTCTGAAGTATTCAGACCCAGGGAGTCCTATAATTTAGGTACGAATTGGTCACATTCTCATTCCAAATACATTAACTGACTTAGGAGTTGTCATTAACATCATGACCAATGGAACTAAGGATAAGTTGTGCCTTCAAGGACTTAGGCCTACACCTATACTCCTATAGATGGCAGATTTCTCCCTGGTCAAACCTGAAGGTATGATAGATGATGTTATTTGTGTTGACTCTTGGGAATACCCTATTGACTTCATGATCTTCTAGCCTAGAATAAAGCTGGGGGGATACCCCCTGATTCTAGGGAGACCATGGTTGGCCATTGTAGATGCTTATATCTATAGACACTTAAAAACATCTTGAATGATATCATGCACTCCAATCAGGTATACTACCATCGCTTCATCCTCAAACCCATCCTCTTTTCACTTAATTGATTAAAGTAGCCTAGCTCTTTAATTAATTGCATCATCTTCATCTATCAACCTAATTAATTTAATTAGGTCAATTCACCCCCTTCCATACTAACATTTTGTCTCATTAAATTAAATGAATCAAATTATTTTAATTTAAATTCCTAAGTCCTCTTATTTAATTAAATAACCTTAAGTTATTTAATTAAATCTCATCATATCTCCCCTTTTGATCAAATCACTTTATTTAATAAAAATCATAAAATTCCCCTAATTGCATAATCAAATCTTTGTTTAATTATCAATTACCTAATTAAATCTAATTTCCCCCTCATAGGTAATATTCCAAGAGAATATTCCTCCTTTGCACATTCCTCCAAAAGAAATATTCCTATGGAATATTCCTTCTCCTTTTGCACAATTAAACTGCTTTAATTTGCTAAATGTCTATTTTCCTCACCCGTGAGAATATTTCAAAGAATATTCTCTCTCCTCACTCATTTGAAAAAAGGAATATTCTTACAAAGCTTCATGTGCAAGTTAACACAAAACTTCTTGTGCAAGTTAACTTGTGACCTCTTATACAGGTCAAAAGTGTGTTTGTTTGAAGGAATATTAACCCTTGATTAAAATCTCATCTTTCATTCTCATCCATTGATGAGAATCCATAATCCATGCCTCCAAATTCTTCCATTTTTGACCATTTATTATCCTTTTTGATGTCAACACTCCATTTCTCATTTGCTCTCCTATAAATAGGTCACTATTTGGAGATAAATGGATCCATCTTTTAACATCAATATTATGTTGTTAAAATCACTCACACTCATATTTAGCATATATTTACATTTTTTTTTAGTTTAATTACTTTCATAATAGCTTAGCTTCCATTAATGGCTTCCATGGTAACTTAGATGCATACATTTAGCTTGTTTATTAATTAGGGTTTCAATCTTTTAGCTTAAAATCCATTTAGATTAGCTATGCATTCACACATCTAGATTATTTTAGCATCAAATCATGTTAAATTAGCTTGCATCATGTTCATTTAGGTTAAAATCATGTTTTCATACACATCCCACAATCATTCCATCAATTTTCTTCAATAAAATTGATTGGAACAAGCTCATTTATCCACGGGATTGGGAAAGGGTTGTCATTCCACATCAACATGACACCACTCCCACAATGGGAAAGGTTTCAAATGGAATAGATTAGGAATTTTTTAAGCTTTTGTGGTTTAGTATGTTGGATTTTAATGGATGCTAGGTTTAATTTTCATTTGATTGATCATGTTGAGATTGACGTTAGTGGCTTAATTATGCTTTGATTCTTCATGGATCAAGCATAATCGGCCCATGCTAATCCATCGGTCATAATATCAATTGCAATTCAAGTAATAAGGTTATTTCTAATGGGGAGCAAAAGAAACAATTGACCTTATACCCACCTACACAACCACTATTGGAGACTAAAGATCCCTTGTGGGTTGATAGTGATTTCAAGGAATCTTTACCTATGCTGACAAATAAGCAAGCACTTGATATGGAGGAATTATCAGAGGATACTATCTTTTCCAATTCCTTTCAAAATCGATGTGTCTGATGATGTTTTAGAAAGATTATTTTTTCATTCTTGTATAGATAACTGTCCATTTGGGAATTTTGATGTTAAGTGATTCACAATCATTGTTGGCCTCCTCTAATGATTCAACAACTAAACCCTCAAAGTTGTAACTTAGAGATTGGATATTTATATTGAATAGCTATCTTTCTCATCATGGAGGTTCATTTAAATGTGAACCCAGGGACATAAACTTGAAATGGGTCAGCACAGTATGTGCATTAAGTTTCTATAGTATCCATACTCATTCTACAACTAGAAAAGACATGATGTTGAAAGTAAATTACTTGAAAGGAATTAACATAAGCATTGAACATCAACCAACAACTATACTTAACTGAAATACATGATAGGAATACAAATCTTAGCAAATGGACAGGAAACTACTCTGTCAGCTTTGTTTGCAGGAATAGTCACATAATAAAATTTTAGTCGTTGCAGGAACATACAGTTTCTAGAATTGAAACTATTACTGAACAAAAAAGTAACTATTGAGCTTAAAGATGGAATTATCACCAAGTGGGCCCCCTTGGGTAAGTCTCCCTTGAAACTAACTAAGATGCAACAAAATTATAACTTTATTTTATTCATTGAAAATGTGTTTACAATGAAACAATAGCATGGTTGTATTACTTGAAAACTAGAAATGCAAGTACAACATTAGATCCATCAACCTCCTAAGAAGGTGCATCCAAGTCTTATTTATAAAAGGAAACTACTAACTAACTAACAACCTATCAAGGCGGTCAACTCCAACAAACTAGGAGGACGCCAATTTTGGAAAGAATAAGAAAAGGAAAGGAGGTTATGTATGCATGGAATCTGGTCAAACCAGTCTTGGTTGAACACAGATTTAGCATAATAACAACTATATTTGCTCAACTAACAACTATGATCATTTGTAAGATAGTTACATTCTTTAATTCACAATAGGATTTCCCTCCATTGAGATTCTTCCTCCATTGACCTCTTTAATGACCGCCTTCATGACTTTATGGCAACTCGGTCAATAGGCAGAAACTCCCTCAACTTTGTAGGCTCTTAATCATATTTGCATAACAATATTAGCATGCACGACCAATTGCATATCTATAACTACCTTAAAGTAACATTCATTAATTCACATGTAAAATTAACTTAGATAATTTGTGTAGCATGTCAATATCATTAAATTTCACAAGGATAAACTTATGTCCAATGTCTATGGTTTGAGGAAATAACATGGAAAATAACAGCAACCAAGTGTCAAATTCTAAGGTAACATAACAGCAAATAGATAATAAATCCTTTCAAAATTGAGTCATTAACTGGACCATCACTCCCCCGAATCTAAGATCTTGTTGGTCCTCCAACAAAGGAAGAACTACCTCTTTTCCTAGTCAACACCCTGAAATCAGCAACCGCCAGCTATCCCACATCAGTTTCTGCAGTATCAAAATTGGGATTCCAATAGAACCCTTGTTCCCTCTCCAATCTACTCCATCTCTATCTTTTAGTAGCTATATCATACTTTAGTACCTAAAATCTGGCACAGGCCATAGTAGTGTAGGTGGCTGGAAGGTTAATGGAAGCCAGAATTGATGCATCCTTCTCTCAAGTTGTATGTACCGGTCAATTCTCTTGCATGTTGCAGTATAGTTTTGTAAGGAGTGAGGCTCAGCTTGTTTTAACTTATCAAATAAGTTGTTCCACCTTTGAGATATACCTAGTGACCAATCTCCCTTTAGTTTTTGCCATCCTTTCATATTCTTTATAGGTTTCCTCTCTAACAAGCAATATCCTCCTACTATAGCTTGGTCGATAAAGAAATATGTGCCACTATTGAAAAATGTCAGAAGGCTTCCTAGATTAAACCCTGATGGGCAGGGGAGCACTAAATTCTTTTTCTCTATAAGTCCTAAACTATTTTCCCCAACTAATCTCATTTTGAATCCAAGACATAAATGCCCATAAATAAAGATCTCCAATATACAATAATAGGTTCCATTCATGGTCATGGGACATGGAATAATTATGCAAATACAATTCACATAACAAATTGTTAACTTTAGGGGGTGAACTTTGATAAGCTTGGAAAAATTCAATGGGAGTTTCAAAAGAGGGATTCAAACCTGAAATTATCCTTGATAGTCTAAAAGAAATATTTTGCTCCTTTAAATACATGGCATAGACTCTGGGAGGAGTCCTACATGTGAGCATATGAGGCACTAATTTCGCCACATTGTCCACCTTTTCCTTCAAAGGCAGCAATTTTTGCGTCCTTTTCCTCTATTTCAGCATCTTTCTTTTCAATTTCCTCATTCCACTTGCATTTTTCCGCCTTCCATTATTTTTCCCTCCTTTGCATTTGAGTCCATGAGTTCATGGATACTTGATTCCATGAAAATCCTAAGGGTCTATGCATTCCCACCACAATATTTCTCGGTACCATTTCTTGCTATTCATATAGTTCTATTTGTAGTGACTCGAACTATTCATCTTGCACTTGTTGTAGGGGTTCTTGTTGTTTTGTAGGAATGCTTGCTCTTGTTGTAGGAACTCCTAATTTTCATCATGCTCCTGACTCTCAACTTGTTCTGCAATGGCAAAAAGTTCTGATAACCTTACATTTGATTGCTCTTCAAAAACATCCTTTTCGCCAACATTCACCTACCCCATACGGGCTTATGTGTCCTCCCTAGATGTTCTTCGATGCCTAGGGCTTCTCCTTGGAGGTATACCAATGGCTGACCCAGTTGGCCTTAATTTTTGAGGAGGGCTTTCATGTTTTTCTTCGGTTGTAGGAATAATAGTGTTAGCCTTCCATTTCTTAGGATTTGGTGTTTCTTTTTCTATCGTTTTCTCTTTATCTTTCCCTTTCCTCATTTTTGCTTCTCTCTTTTGTGCCTCCTCTCTCCTAATTGTGGCCCTAGTTCGAATTGGGGTTTCAGTTTTAGGAAGAACATCATCATCAAAGCCTGAAGAGGGACAATCTTTGTCTGAATATTCTGACTCAGAAGAACCAATTTTTGTATTATGCTCATCTACAAGAGGGTTTATAGCAGGGTTTACACTAGAAGTTGAGGCACTAGGAGTAGTTTCAAAAACACTTCTCCTATTAACCTTAGAAATTTGAGGTAGAGCCATAGGTCGCATATTTTCTGGTCTAAATTGATCAATGTTTACAAACTCTTCCCATGTCATATTAGACACTTCCTGCAAAGACCTTTTAACTAACAATTTGATCAAATAATGGTGAGAGACAAAATTATCCCTACCTTTCTAAGTTTAAGTCGACATGATTACAAGGAGGTTGCAAAGCACATTAGGTACATTCATTCTCCTCCCATGACGCATATGATTCAAGATCTTGAAGTGCACAGAATGGAGGTTTGATTAGAGGCCCTCATAGGTAATATACTTCACAATGTGGATAGCCACTTGCTTCCATGGTTCAAGCAGAGAGGTTCTCTTTGTACCCTACTTATTTACTTCTAATGGAGGGTCACCATGCTTAGTAAACTCAACCCTAGTTGACCTTGCATCCTTGGTAGCAGGGTATTGTTCTTCATCAATAGGTAAACCCGTTACCTCTACAATTCACTCTTCAGTAGCTACTATCTCCAACCCTTTTACTATTTCCTTCCCTTCAGACAATGTCTGCGCAAATTCCAGCATAATTGCCTCATTGCAGCCATCATGTTGCAAGAAATAATCCAACCACCCATAATTCCTTAATTATGATAGCGAGGGTGCATCCTGCATTAATGTTTCATGCACTAAAGGTTCATTTCATATCAGCTGGCCACCCATTGTTTTGGCTATCAACAATCAAACAATAATTTTCGCAAGTCTTCTTCCTGTAGTCTCTCTTTGGAGGTCCAATTCCTTTCCTACAACTCTTCGTAAGTTCTAACGCCAGTGTTGTATGAATGTTTCCTTTTTGGCGACCTAGGATTGTGACTTAAGGCAATAAAGACAATAAGGATTCATAAATAAAGAGTACCATCAAGAAAAATGGTGGTGGTTTGATGAAATTTCACACATGCAAGCTGTCATTTCAATTGATCATTCAAAATATCTCAATTCATTTTTTGTTGACATGGACTGACACTATTGACACGTGGACATGTTAATCATACTCCCCTCCCAACCTAAATTTTAGCATGTTTCTGCATAGGCTGGGTTGTAATTGTGATGTGACAAGGCAGTGTACAATTATATGCTATGCAAAATATCAACATTAATTTAGAGTAATTAAATAAATGAACTAAAGATAATTAAGAGATAACAGCTAGGTGCGCACATACCAAAAATCTTGGAGTATTTGTTGCAAATAATTTGGAGGAAGTATTGGTTACCATTTGAAAAGTATGGTTTGAGCAATAAATGGAAGTGGTGGCAAAGTGAAGTGAAGTAATATGATGGTGGATTTATGGAAGAGAGATAAAGTTGGAGATGGATGGGCGGAACAATTAATGAAGAAGTGGAGTCCCACAAAAGTGGTAGTCTTTATTATGATAGAGTATGTACCTAATTAGGCAGAAGGTGGGACATGAGGTCTGGTTCCTTTGGTTGGAGGAAGTGTGAAATCTTGTTGATGAGAAAACTACTATAGGAAGACATGCTTGGAATCTGGCTTATGATACAACCTGAGGCGATGACCCTTAACAAGCAACTTAAATTTGACGGGGTCAATGATTTTTAGCTGAATAGCACCATTGGAGAAGACTTCAGCAACTTCATATGGTCCTAGCCACCTCATTTGCAGCTTACATGCATTATCTTAATACCTGGAATCATCAAGGAGGGCCCAGTCACCTAGTTGTAACTTCTTATCCTTTATGAATTTGTCATGCCATTTGATTCTCTGATTTTGCACTATCTCAATGTGATGAAGTGCAAACTTTCTCATTTCATCCAAGGTATTGAGCTACATGATTTTTTCCTTTTGTGCCTCAGAGATGTCTATTCCAAGATCAAGTATGATCCTAAGAGTTTTATGCTCAAATTCAATCGGCATCATAGTTGTCTTTCCATACAACAATTCAAAAGGACTGAAACTAGTGGTTGTCTTCCAGCTGGTTCTATAGGCCCATACAACTTCTGGTAGCCTATTCGCGCAATATTTCCTATGAATGGCCATTGTTTTGGTCAAAATAGCCTCTATTTCCCTATTGGTCACCTCAGTCTGCCCATTGGCCTGAGGGTGATAGGGAGTAGACTTCTTATGCCTAATGTTATATTCATTGACCAAGGTTGTAACAAGGGTTGATGTAAATTGAGCCCCTTGATCTATCACTATCTCTCTGGGAACCCCATAACATGTGAATATTTCCTCATATAGGAATTTTGCAACCTTGTTATCTCTGGCATGCTTCATAGCTTTAACTTCCACCCATTTGGTCACATAGTCAGTGCAAACCAGGATATAGGATTTACCATTTGATGGGGGGTCAATGGGACCCACAAAATCAAGTCCCCATTTATTAAATGGTGCGATGACAACCTAGAGGTACAAAGGAATCTCATCAAATTTAGTTGGTCAACCCATTCTCTGACATCTATCACACTTCCTAGTATACTTGCCTGCATCTTTATGAAGTGTGGGCCAGTAATGTCTTGTATTGAGAATTTTCATTGGTGTCCTCTTCGCTGCAAAATGTCCTTCGCAGGGTTCATTATGACATGAATGCAATATATCATATGTCTCATCTTCTCTTACACATATCCTCATTGCATGATCTGGTCTAGTATAAAATAGACATCGTGAAATCCATGAGAAAGGAAAAAATTTCTCAATGAGAACCCTTCTCTCTTTTGGAGAAAAATGAGGGGGGACTCTGTCTATGACCAGATAATTTTCTATATTTGCATACCAAGGTGTGTTGATACTGATGGAAAATAGATGTTCATTAGGGAAGGAGTCACCAATGAATTGATTGTCCTCTGATGTAGACAACTGTGAAAGAAATTATGCTACAATATTTTATTTCCCTGGCTTATCTATGATAGTGATATCAAACTCCTACATGAGCAGCAACCATCTTGCCAATCATCCAGCAATCAAGGGCATTTTCATCAAATGTTTGATTGATGCATGGTTTTTATGGAAAAATATTTGATAACCAATTATATAATGTTTGAACTTATTGAGGGCATATATAACTGCCAACATCTCTTTCTCTATCATAGTGTAGTTAAAATCCACTCCTTGTAAGTTTTTGCTGACAAAGTAGATTGCATTCTCAATATTTCCCTCTTTTAGTCCCAAGATAGCTCCTATGGCATAATCAAATCCATCTGTATGAATATGGAAAGGGAGCTCCCAGTTGGGACCTTTAAGAATAGGAGCATGGGTTAAGGCTTCCTTCAAAGAAGAAAATTCTTTGGCACAATTTGTTGTCCACTGGAACTCGGCATCTTAAGTCAAAAGACTATAGAGTGGTGCTGCCATTTTGCTAAAATCCTTGATAAAATGCCTATAATATCCTACATGACCTAGGAAACTCCTAACATATTTTTTCTTTGCAAGAATAAAGAGATTTGTGATTACCTCAATCTTGGTTAGATCGACTTAAATTCCCTTTTGAGAGATGTAATGGCCAAGTGCTACTCCTTCTTGCATCATCATGAATTTTTTTTCCCTATTTAAAGATAGATTGTGGTCTTCACATCTTTGCAGAACCTTCCTTAAGTTTTCCAATGCTTTGTAAAAATCAGCACCATAAGTTGTGAAATCATCCATATAGATTTCCATTCATTCATGTGAGATATCTGAGAAGATACTAATGACTGCTCTCTAAAAGGTTGCAAGTGCATTGTAGAGACTGAATGGAAGCACTAAATAGGCATAAGTGCCCCAAGGACAGGTAAAGGTCATATTCTCTTGGTCCTCAGGAGCAATCTGTATTTGATTATAGCCACTGAAGCCATCCAGGAAAGAAAAATACTTCTTGTCCACAAGTGAATCCAAAAATTGATCAATGAAGGGAAGAGGAAAGTGATCATTCTTGGTTTCAGAATTTAATTCTTTATAGTCAATACAAACTCTCCATTTTCTTCCCTTTTTAGGCATAATCACCAAAGGAGACACCCATTGGCTATTTGAAATAGGATAAATGAATCTAGCATCCAATAACTTTTGTAGTTCTCCTTTGACAATTTCCCTTAATGCAGGATTGATTCTCCTTTGAGGCTTTCTTATAGGTGTACAACCATCTCTGATGTAGATCCCATGAGTACAAAGTTTAGGATCTAACCCTCTCATGTCATGGTAATCCCATGAAAATGCAGGCTAATGCTTCTCCAACAAGTTTTTCAGGGATATTTTTTGCTCCTTAGTAAGCTTTTTATTGATGTTCAAATTCCTACCTTCTAACACTTGCACTTGTGTAATCAATTTTACCATGACGGTTTCACTGATGCATGGCATTTTTAGTTCATACGATAGTAATGTATGAGACATTCCAGTTTTTGCAGGAAGGTTAGGTGCAGGAAGAATGGGCAGAAGTGTCTACAATTGTTCAGCAAAACAAGACTCAAGAGCAGGTGATTCTTCATTCACTTCATAACTGTTTTGAATTATATTTGACAGTATGTGATCTTATTCTTGTAGCTGTATGAAAGGGCTTCTACCTATCATCATGAGTTGCACTACTGAATCGATCTCCTCAGCTTCCTCACCAACATGTGGCGAGATAGGGTTTTCCATATCATGAGTTGGCTAAGCAGGGGGATAAAGGGAAAGCTTTTTAGTACTCCTTCCATCAAAAATAGTCAGGTTCGCTTCTTGACATCCAATGTAGGCATCAACAGTAGCCAACCATGGCCTTCCCAAAATGATGGGATACCCTCCTAATGTACCTTTAGGTGATAGACTCATGAAATCAACTGGATATTCCCAAGATTCTAGAACAAAAATAATATCTTATACCACACCATCAGGTTTGACAGTGGAACTATCAGCAAGTTGCAGGATAGTAGGAGTAGGTCATAGATTTGTAACATTCAGTTGTTGTAGTATATCCCTAGTCATCACATTAATTACTACTCCTAAATCTATTCGAGCATTTTTTACTTGGATTCCATTTATGATGACTTCTACTATAGGACTGCCTAGGTCAGTGTACTTAGGAACAGTGACTTTCCCAAGCATGATGTCAGCCAATTGTCCTACTACATAGATAGTGGTGGGGTCTATCTTCTTCCTCCCAAGATTTTTAAGGCATGCTTTCTTGATTGCCTTACCATATATGGGAACATCTTTTATGGCCTAAAATAAATGTATCTTGACACATATATCCTTCAGCTGATCCAAGATATCAAATGTTGCTTCCTCCTTTTACTTAACAACTTCTAATCTTTGAGGAAACAATGGTTCAAGATCAGACTACTGAACTGGATGAGGATTGGTAAGCACACTTGGCTAAGCAGGTGCATGAGGTAAATTTTGGTGTTTCTCTTCTTCCACAGAAAGCTCTATAATAATTGGAGTGGAAGGTGATGGCAAAGTGGTTCCTAAACACAAGTGGATATTACTCAAACTCACAGCATAGGCAGGATATTGGTTTGGATCTACAGAATAGACTGGTTGCTATTTTGGTTTGTTATTTTGGTTGGGTGTGGGTTGAGTTGGTAACTGAGTAGGTCTTGGTGCACTAGTATTTGAGCTAGGAGGAGGCATTAGGGCAGGTTGTTGAGGTTGTGAAGGTGGTTGCATGTAACCATTTTCCTAGTTTTTCCATTGTTGTCCTCCCCTCCATTAGGATGTTTGCTGCCAATTCCCTTGGTTTTTCTACCATTGGGGTGGAGTGCTTTGGTAATTAGGCCAGGCATTTTGAGGGTTTTTCCAAAGTTGAGGTGGATAACCTCCAAACTTTTATGGATATTGAGGCTTCCATTGACTACCAAATGCATAAGAATTCATGTAAGGTTCGTTAAAAGATAATGGGTCTAGTGGTATACCTTATCTTGGAACCCATGGCCTTCTTTTTGCAACATAGAAAACTTGATCTTCATCTCCCTTAATTGGATCGAATTGAAGTGGAATGTGCTTGTTGTCAACATTGGCCACCATTTTACATTTACAGTCCTTTTTCTTTTGTCTGCAATGAGGGAAATATTCTGCCAACATTACCTTTGCCTCCTCATGTTTCTTCTTTGCTTGAAGTGTATCTAGCTGAGTTGGCATATTATTTATTATATCCTGATTGAAGTTTGACATTAGGTGAGTGATTTCCATCCTTGAAACTCCATTAACAGAATATTTACCCACAAAAGACTAGTAACCTCTCCCTTTCTTCATAGTTGCTCTAGAGTAATTCTGACACAATTTCTTAATATGTTCCCAAGGTACTTGGGTAATATCTCCTTCTCCTATCAAATCCAAAGCATCGGCACAAGCCTCAATAATTCCTCTAAGGAAGAGTAACTTTTGAGACTCTTCATTGAGTGCATGGTTTGGAGACTTCTTTAGGCTGAACTGGAACCTTGACAAATATTCCTCCAAAATTTCATCTTCTTTTTGTTGCATCTTGAAGATATCACCTCCTCTCATATCACTACCCCTACAATATTCTTTATACTTATCAAGAAACATTTTCTTCATATCATCCCAATTGTTTACAGTGTTCCTTCCTAAGCTCAAAAACCATCTTAATGCATCTTCTTTCAATGTAGTAGGAAACAACCTAAGCCTATGAGCATCAATAGTATAATCATAGCTTCTGCAGAGGATATCAAACTCAAATAAGAAAGTGTTTGGGTCCTCTGTTACAAGCCCATAGAATTTAGGAAGAACTGAAGCAGGGATGTTCTTGATTTTGTCAACATTATTTTGTGGGGGAATAGGGAAGTGAAAATTTGGTTGATTAGGCCGATTTGGTTGAGAAACCATATTTTCTTACTGGACAAATAGAGAAAATGGGTTCTCTAGCAGATTTTGGGAAGTTTGGTCTTCAGACGAAGTTTCAGAACTAGCCAAATCTGGAAATGGCTCAAAAAAAGGGTTTGCAACTTCTTCTTCTTTTGGAAAATTTTGAAACTTAACTAGCTGGTTATCAAGGTTAGGGAAATTAGGAAGGAATCTCCTAAAATCATCTCTTCTCCTACCCATATGCATGCAGTATTACTTAGTATCAGCCAACTCACGCAAAGAATTGGTGAAAGAATAGTGGGTCATTACTTTTTCTATGAAGGGTATGCTGAAAATAAACTTCTAAAATACCATAAAGCATTAAAGCAACTGAAAATTACTCTGAAATACTTCCTAGTTTGACACCATCCCCAGAAACGGCACCATAAATGTTGGCCTCCTCTAATGATTCAACAACTAAGCCCTCAAAGTTGTAACTCAGAGATTAGACATCTTTACTGAATAGTTATCTTTCTCATCATGAAGGTTCATTTAAATGTCAACCCAGGGACGTAAACTTGAAATGGGTCAGCACAGTATGTGCACTAGGTTTCTATAGTAGCCATACTCATTCTACAACTAGAAAAGACATGATGTTGAAAGTAAATTGCTTGAAAGTAAGTAACATAAGCACTGAACATCAACCAGCAACTATACTTAGCTAAAATGCATGACAGGAATAGAAATCTTAGCAAATGGACAGGAAACTACTCTATCAGCTTTGGCTGCAAGAATAGTCACATAATGAAATTCCAGTGGCTGCAAGAACAAATAGTTGCCAGAATTAAAACTATTATTGAACAAAAAAGTAACAACTGAGCTTAAAGATGGAATTCTCACCAAGTGGGCCCCTTTGGGTGAGTCTCCCTTGAAACTAACTCAGATGCAGCAAACTTATAACTTCATTTTATTCATTGAAAAATGTGTTTACAATGTAATAGTAACATGGATGTATTACTCGAAAACTAGAAATGCAAGTACAACATTAGATCCATCAACCTCCTAAGAAAGTGCATCCAAGTCTTATTTATAAAAGGAAAATACTAACTAACTAACAACCTATCAAGGTGGTCAACTCCAATAGACTAGGAGGATGCCAATTATGGAAAGCATAAGAAAAGGAAAGGAGGTTATGCATGTGTGGAATCTAGTCAAACCAATCTTGTTTGAATGTAGATTTCGCATAATAACAACTATATTTGCTCAACTAATAACTATGATCATTTGTAAGATAGTTATATTCTTTAATTCGCACTAGGATTTCCCTCCATTAAGAGTCTTCCTCCATTGACCTCTTTAATGACCACCTTCTTGACTTTATGGCAACCTGATGAGCAAGTAGAATCTCCCTCAACTTTGTAGACTCTTAATCATATCTGCATAATAATATTAGCATGCACAACCAATTGCATATCTATAACTACCTTAAAGTAACATTCATCAATTCATATGTAAAATTAACTCAGATAATTCACATAGCATGTTAATATCATTAAATTTCACAAGGATAAACTTATTTCCAATATCTATGGTTTGAGGAAATAACATGGAAAATACCAACAACCAAGTGCCAAAGTCTAAGGTAACATAACAGCAAATAGACAATAAATCTTATCAAAATTGAGTCATTAACTGGACTCATCAATCATTGCAACATTTTATTGCATTACATCAATCGCTTCCACATAACTATGTATATTGTATATTCATGCTTTATGACACTTCTTCACCATCCACCTCACAAGAACATGCTATAGACTTGCCTACAAAATCTCAAGCTTTGGAAATTTTACTAGGACATACTTTAAATATTAATCCAAATTTGAGTGATGCACAAATTAAAGATTTAATTTCCATGTTAACAAGTCACAAAAATGCATTTTCATGGGAATATCAAGACATGTGTGGAATACATATAGATACATGCACACACCACATTTGCATAGAGGAAGGTAGTTGTCTTGTTAGGCAACCCCAAAGAAGGATAAACTCAATCTTATAGGAAATTATGAAAGAAGAATTATAAAATTTATAAAATGTAGGATTTCTATATCTAATTTTTGATAGTCAATGGGTTTCCCTTTTGGTGGTAGTTCCGAAGAAAAATGGTAAGTGGAGGATATGTGTTGATTATAGAGCCCTTAACAAGGCTACTAAAAAGGATCATTTTCCACTACCTTTTATTGACCAAGTTTTGGATACACTTGTAGGTAAGAAATTCTTCTCCTTCCTGGACAAATTCAATTGTCCATGAGGGACATTTAATTATAGTGTTTTACCTTTTAGTCTATGTAATTACCCCGCTACTTTCCAAAGGGCAATGTTAAGTATTTTTTTTTATTTGATTAATGATTGTGTTGAAGTTTATATGGACGATTTTACTATGTATGGTAATACCATGAGGAAGCCAAAAATAATCTTGAGAATTTTTTACAACAATGTGATGAAGATACTAATTTGTCTTTGAGTCATGAAAAGTGTCACATTTTGATGACAGAAGATATAGTACTCAAACACTATATTTCTGCTAAAGGTATTCAGGTTGACCCAAAGAAGGTGCAAATAATCCAAGATTTTCCTATTCCTATTTGTCAAAAGGATGTTCATAGATTTTTAGGACATGTAGGATATTATAGGCATTTTATTCAGAACTTTAGTAAAAAATTTGCACCTCTTTTTATTTTGTTGAGTAAAGATAACACTTTTTCTTGGACACACGAATGTCAACAAGCTTTCAAGACTATCAAGGAGAAGCTTGTGACCATACTGGTATTGTGAGGACCTAGTTGGGAACTTCCTTTTCATATCCATATTGATGCTTTTGATTTTTAAATGGGATGTATCCTTGGTCAAAAAGAGAACATGTTATTTTATTCTCTTTATTATATTAGTAATAACTTTACAGGTGCTAAAATAAACTACACCATAATTGAAAAGGAAATTATTTCTATTGTTTTTGCAATTAATAAATTTTGGCTCTATATTAATTTTTATAAAGTTTGTGTCCATATAGATCACTCTATAATAAATTTTTTAATGAATAAACCAGTAGTTATAGGAAGAGTAATTAGATAGTTACTTTTATTGCAATAATTTGATATAACTATACTTGATAAAAATGGTCAGGAAAATGTGGTTGCAAAATTTTTATACAGGTTGCAATGTGAGAGTGAACCTGTGCCTATTGATGATGCTTTCTCTAATGAGCATCTTTTTTCCATTTCAATTAAGAGTCTATGTTTCATGGACATTGCAAATTACTTGGTCACTTGCAAGTTTCCCCCGTACTTCTCTCCTTGAGATTTTTGGAAACTTGTGGGGCTAAGCAATCAGTATACATGGATTAATGGACTCTTGTTCCACATCGTAATTGACAACATCATGCGATGATGTATAGTCGTAGACGATGTCATCAACATAATTTGAACATGTCATTCAAAGCCTTGTGGAGATCATTTTGTAGCACAAAGGACTACCAATAAAATCCTCACAACTGGATATTATTGGCCTATGCTTCATAAAGATTATAAAAAGTATGTGCAACACTATGATAAATGCCAATGTATGGGATGATCCACACATTCTGATAAGATGCCTCTATAGCCCCAGTTATCTCTTGAACCCTTTAAAAAATGGGGTTGAGATTTTTTGGGGTCAATTAACCCCCCATTGAAGAATAAGGAGTATATATTAGTTTGTATTGATTATGTTACTAAATGGGTAGAGGTTGTGGCATTAAAACATGCAAGAGATACCAAAGTTGTTGATTTTTTGTATTTTGAAATTTTTACCAGGTTTGGCTCGTCTCACAAGATTGTTATTGATCAAGGACCTCAGTTTACGTCTGAGTTGATTGCTACTCTAGTTCATGAATATGAGATCCGAAACCACAAGTCCTTGTTGGATTGAAAAAGACATTGAGAGGGGGGGTAAATCAATTTCATTAACTATTTTGAATTTTTTTACTAAAACTAAAATAAAACAGATTTATCCTCTCATTTATCAATTATAAACTCATTCATGTATTGAATCCAATCACATATAACTGAAATGAGAAGTATGATAGTGAAACATAGCATATTAAAGCATTCACACAAAGAATCAGATGAACCATAGATAAGAAAAGTGACACAAGATATGTCGAGTGGAAAACCCTCCTGGGGTAGAAAAACCACTCCCGAACTGTTGCCTTTCTAGGCTTTATTTTTAATAACCACTTTTAACAATGCCTTATAGGCTGATTTCTTAGCACCAACTCAAGGAGCACCAACCCCTCAGTTTGAAACACCAATTTCAAGGAGCACCAACCCCTTTTTTGTTTTCAGTAAAACATACAATGATACAGAGGATCTCTTTGTTTCTCTCTTTTCTCTCAAGAGCCTCTTGACGGACAATGTCTAAAATCCTCAAGGTTCAAGAATGAACCTTCAGAATTCCAGCCATTATCAAGTCTTAAGACAACTTGATATTGAACATATATTCCAAATTTTCAATCTCAAAACTCAATATTTCTTCAATACAATGGTTGTAAAGTACTCACATTGGTTTTCACTATATTTCACAGTCATTTCTCATAGTTCTGAAAAAAATAGTTGACATTATCTCTTTGTTTTTCATCAATCTCAAAACTGATCTCACTCACTTTTTCTTCTTACATATATTTCATCATTACATCTCAAGAAATTACAACATAATAACTTCTTTCACTTTTATTCAAAAAACAACAAAGGTAAATTTTATGTACCCAACTTGTGTCGAACCATGTTGCTAGGAGATTCAGTGATTCTGAGAAGTGTTCATCATGGAGGTTTGTTTCTGATAGAATGGTCAAGGAAAGTGCATTTTTAGAAAGAATTTTGAACCCTGTCAACACAAGGATCCTGCATTTGCTAATGGAAATAAAATTAAACAATATATACAATGCATAAAAATACCCTCGAATACTGCAACAAGAACAATGTAATCGAAACCCCAAATTTGTGCACTCAAAAACAACTATCACCAAATCTAAGTGAAACATTGAAATGATTTTTTAGAAAGCATGATTATCCACCTACTAAACCACAATCCCCTAAAGCAAGACCGAAAGATAATAGATAGAATATCTAGGTATCAATATCAGATTAAGAGAAAATTGAAAATTCAACATTTCAGACCACAGAAGAATTAATCCCATTTGATCATTTTTCAGGAAAGATCAAACAATTGACACCTATTTTTGTGACAAGAGAAGTAACTCTTCCTCAAAAAGAATCAGATGATAAGGTGAATACCTAAAGTGGCTGATAGAGAATCTGTCATGGAGAAATTTTACCCAACCGGCTATAAGACAAAAAAAAATAGCAAAGCTCCTTCCAATTTTGAGCCTTCACCCAAAGACAAGCGGCTGACACAAACACCGACCATGGAAAGGATCAGTAAGCCAACAAAGACTGAGTAACGGTTGTGAGAAGATCTCTATGGTGGCGGCCAAGATAGGGTTCCAAACCCTCGAGCTAGAGAAGCACAAAAGAATGACTTAATTTCATTTAGCAAGGTAATCAATGAATTTTCCAAGTCATAAGATCCTTTCAAGTCTGTGGCACATGCAATTTGACATAATCAAAATTCATCCATGTAATAGACTGACACCATGATTCAAACATTACAATGAATTCCTTTTCTTATCATCATGTTGAATTCCTTAATCAACATTGTTACCAAGAATTCAAAACCATGTCACTTTCATAGTGGCTTTTAAATAATCAAAACACTCATACTTGTTGTTGGCCTTAAGGCCTAAAGAAATATTTAAACATAAGACCTGGTTCCATGCATATGTAAGGATTAATTTATTGGTCTTTATTCAAAGCCAATTGTCATGACATAAATCCTAATTTTTCTAATGCCTTTGTAATGTAATAAAGGCTAATTCCTTGCCAATTTCAATGTACCATATACCCATGCCAGTATCAATTGATTAAGGAAACTCGATAGGATTTACTTAAAACTAAAAACCAACTCCATTTGATGATTCCAAAAACCAAGTTAACTGAAAGCATTACCTGAATGAGGCTGAATAGAAAAATGCAACTTTGATGTAGTTAAAAAAAGTTATCAATGCCATGATGTTAGAAAACTGAACATGCCAATACCACATAAACCTATTAATCACTATAGCACAAAATGTCAAACCAAAATTATACCACTTGAACATAGAGACATTATGTTGTAAACAAGATTCCTTATAATTTGCACAAGGAGTCAAGAGATCAGTACCATTAAAACCAACATCATAATGTTGAAGTAAGTGTGCCAAGATAGAAAAGAAACAATAATCAACCACAAAGTTACCAATCTAAAACACAATATTGTCATCAAGGAAAAATAATAAAAGATAAGCTCAACAAACTCTCCCTTTTTCCTTGATGGAAAAAATTGAGCCACCAAACCGAAAGACTGAACTAGTACCAAGAACTCATAATTCTCCCCCTTTTTGTCACAAGGATAAAGGGAAGACAATAGTGAAATTCCATGAAGCTGCAGATATAGCAATGGAGCAGCAAAGTATGAGTTGCAAAGAGATTTGACCAGCTCCCCCTATCACCAAGATAGAGTATTAAGATAGCAAGGATTGAGAGACAACTCCCAATCTAGACTGAAGTCTTTCAAATACCTATTTAGCCAAAGGCTTAGTAAAGATGTCAGCTACTTGTGCTTGTGTAGGAACATATTGCATAGAAACCTCATTAGCCAGCACCTTTTCACGGAGAAAGTGAAATTTAATAGCAATGAGTTTAGTGCAAGAGTGCATAATAGGATTTTTGGAGATATTAATTTCACTAGTATTATCACACAGAATAGAAATAGGTTTAGGAATTTCAATGCCCATGTCAAATAGAGTTTGTGATATCTAGATCACTTGAGTACAGCAAGAGGTGGCAACTATATATTCTACTTCAGTAGTGGAGAGTGAAACAAATTCTTGTTTTTTGTTTTGCCATGCCACTAAACGTTCACCAAGAAAGAAAGTAGCACCACTGGTGCTTTTCCTATCATCCAAACAGCCAGGCCAGTCAGCATCAGTATATGCAATTAATGAAAAATCATTGCTTCTAGGATACTAGAGTCCATAATCAAGAGTGCCTTGAATATATTTAAGAATCATTCTAACAAAAGTAATATGAGATTCCTTAGGAGATGACTGAAATATTGCAACCATGCAAATTTCCTACATTATGTCAGGTCTAGAGTTTTTTAGATATAGCAGGTTGCCTATCATTCACCTATACTCAGTTGGATTTATAATAGGAGAATCATCAACCTTGTTGAGTTTGCAACTGGTAACCATTGGAGTGCTAACTGGATAACATTCATCCATTTGAAATTTCTTTAGCATCTCTCTTGCATATTTTGTTTGAAAGAGAAAAATACCAGTTTCAATTTGAGAGATTTGAAGACCTAAGAAGAAGGTTAACTCTCCCAACATTGACATTTCAAACTCAGATTCCATAATCTGAGAGAATTTTTTACTCAAGGTAGTATTATTGCAGCCAAAGATAGTATCATCAACATAGATTTCAATAACTAGAATATCAGAACCTTCAATTTTAACATAGAGATTATTGTCTACACCTCCTCTAATAAATCCTTTCGAAATTAAATGACTGACCAGTTTGGAGTACCACGCTCTAGGAGCTTGTTTTAGGCCATATAAAGCCTTTTTCAGCCTATAAACATGATTAGGCTTGTTTTTGTAAATGAACCCTTCAGGTTGTTCTATATAAACTTCTTCATCCAAATAACCATTCAGAAAAGCAGTTTTGACATCCATTTGATATACAGAAAATTTCTTGAAACTAGAATAAGCCAAGAATATTCTAATAGATTCAAGTCTAGCTACAGGTGCAAAAGTTTCAACAAAGTCAATACCTTCTTTTTGAGCATATCCTTTGCAAACATATCTAGCCTTGTTGTGAACAACATGGCCATTTTCATCATGTTTGTTTCTAAATATCCATTTTCCACCTATGACATTTTTGCAATCTGGTCTTGGGACTAATTCCCATGTATGATTTTTCTCAATTTGATCTATTTCTTCTTGCATTTCATTAAGCTAGCATTCATCAGTTAGAGCTTCATCAAAAAAAATTGGCTCAAACTATGTAATTAAACAAAAAGTAGTAAGGTTAGCTATGTGAGTTTTTCATCAAAATTAATAGTTCTTCTCCTTGTTTGAACTCCTGCAGATTTATCTCCAATAATTAGATTTTTAGGATGGTTTCTAGCAAGAGATTTTGAAGGTGTTTTTGTTACACATTTTTTAGGACTGGTTTCAGTATCTTTAGAATTTGCTTCAGCTAGTTTAGGACTTGTTGATTCTACTTCAGGCTTTGTTGTTTCAAAGCCTTCTAAATTTATTTCAAGTTCAAATTCTTCTTCCTCATCATCCTACATAGGTTTGACATCTAAAAGCATATTTTCATCAAATTTGACATTGACAGATTCAATAATCTTATTCAACCTATTATTAAAGCATTTATAGGCTTTGCTATGAGTAGAGTATCCTAAAAAGATACCTTCATCAGACTTAGATTGATAGTTTCCTAAGTTATCATCATCTCTCTTGATAAAACATTTACAGCCAAATATTTTGAAATATTTAATTAAGGCAGATTTACCATACCACAATTCATATGGAGTGAAATTTGATTTCACTCTGATTTGTACTTTATTCAAGATATAGGCAGTTGTATGAACAGTTTCCTTCCAGTACATGTTTGGTAGTTTGCTTCATCCAGCACAGTCCTTGCCATCTCTTTTACAGTTTTAATTTTTCTTTCAACAACCCCATTTTGTTGAGGTGTTCTAGCAACAGCATATTGTCTTTTTATGCCATATCTTTCACAGTAGTCAATGAATTCTTGTGATGTGAATTCACCACCTTTTCCAGATCTTAGACATTTCAATTTTAAATTTGACTCCCTTTCAACCATTTTTCTAAAGACTTTAAAGCGTTTAAAATATTTAGATTTATGCTTGAGAAAAGTAACCCATACCATACGAGAGTAGTCATCAACAAATATCATGAAATATTTCTCACCATTGATAGATCTAGTCCTTGTAGGACCACATAAGTCTATATGAACAAGTTGCAGAGGCCTAGTAGAAGAATGTTCTTTAGATTTAAAGCCTACCTTTGTTTGCTTTCCTTTGAGACATTCTTTACAAATTGCATTTTCAGGTTTTCTTAAAACAGGCAGACCTCTTGCATTCTGATTTTTGTTGATCCTAACCATATTGTCAAAGTTAATGTGACCTAGTCTCTTGTGCCACAGCCAACTTTCTTC
Organism: Sequoiadendron giganteum; assembly: GCA_007115665.2. Lineage (NCBI taxonomy): Eukaryota > Viridiplantae > Streptophyta > Pinopsida > Cupressales > Cupressaceae > Sequoiadendron > Sequoiadendron giganteum. The sequence continues at coordinate 14,241,955 of CM021102.1, read as the reverse complement.
AACTAGACTCATTAAGCACATACCTTGATTGTTTTCATTTCCAGATGTGTCAAGAAGATTGTAAATGTTTCCCTTAGTCCTTCTTCCAGCAGCAATAGCCTTTCCAAGCTTATTTTTAATCGCACATCCCTATGAAGTGAACAAAATATTATAGCCAATGTCACAGATTTGACTAACACTTAGAAGATAGTGCTTTAAACCTTCTATGTAATACACATTGTAGATAGGAGTGTCCTCATTCAGAAGAAGTGACCCTCTACCTTTGATTTGTATACCTGGATTATCTCCAAACTTCACATATCCACCTACATAATCTTCAAGATTAGTGAATTTTTATGTCACCAGTCATGTGATTTGAACAACCACTGTCCAGGACCCAGAAGTCATTTTTCTTGGAATGGAAAGTTGTTTGAACTAACATAGTTTGTTCTATGTTGTTGATAGTTTTAGGTTTCCAAACCTTTTTGGTTTTCTGTTGTTTATTTTGCAGATTAGCTTTGCATTGCTTAGTAGAATGACCCATGGAATTGCATTTGAAGAATCTAACCTATCTAGCAAAGCCAATATTTTGCCTAAGACCAAATCTAGATGTTCTAGGATTCATAAACCTACAAGAGCTCACTTTGTGGCCAAATCTGTTGCAGAAATAACAATACCCATAAAAGAAAGGGTGAGAATTATATGATATTTTGTTATTCCTAAAAGGATGAACATGATCCTTATCAGAATCAGGATGATTAGATTCAGAACATTTGTTTCTAGTAAGAATATTATCCTTTGCACTATCATTTGAACATTCACCCTTCATGAATCCAATACCTATTTTGTCCTTGTTCAATTTTTTCTTACTGAGCATGTCAATCAATTTTAGAGTGCTCTCATACTTCTCAATGGTTTTCCTAAGATCAACAATTTCATGGTCAAGTTTTTGAATTTATTGATCTTTATGATTTATGCCAATACGAAGACAATCTTCAACTCTCTTGGCTTCTTCAAGTTGAGTTTTCAATGAGACAATTTCAAGATTTGTGAGTTGCTCTTGAGCAAGAGCTTGAGCTGAGTTTTGTTCTTGAGCAAGCATTTGTTTCTTGATTTTTCTTAGCTCTTTTAATGCACATTTCAGTTCACCTTCAAGATCCACTTCGCCAACATCAGCATCATTGTTGTTAGTATATTCTTGCTGAATGATTTCAGCCATGAATAAGTTTTCATCTTCTTCATCTAAAGAATCTTTAGATTCAGTGTATGTTTCATTTTTTCTGAACATACTCCTCTTCTTTTTGAAGTTGAGTTTCTGCTTAGGTCTATAGGCCTTTTTCGTAGGCAATTTTTCAGATTTCTCACTGTCACTATTCGGATCACCATAGGGGCACTTTGTAGAAAAGTGGCCTATTTTACCACAGTTAAAGCATTTGAAGGGAAGTTTTCCCTTATACTTTCCAGAACCCTTTTTGAGCTCCCTAACAAAGTGGGATTCTTTGGAATTGAAAAATTTTGATTCAGTAGGCTCATCTTTTTCTTTCCTTTCAGTATTAAAGGCAATTTATTTTGCAGAGGAATTTTTTTTACTGATTCTCATTCCATAGGTAGTCAAAGTGCCTTGTAAGTTGTCTAGGGTAAGCTGGTCAAAGTGTTTCTTCTCTTCTAGAGTAGAGACCTTAGCTTCAAATTTAGTCGGTAAGGTTTTGATGACCTTAGTTACAACATCGAATTCCTTAACTTCTTCTCCCAGACCCTTCATAGAATTGACAATTTCATCAATTCTCAAAAAGTAATCAGCTACTTTTCATCGTCTCTGATTTTTATTTCTTCAAACTGGTGTTTTAGAGTGAGGACTTTTGACTGTTTTACTTTTTTATTTCCTTGATAGATAGTTTCAATTTTAACCTAGATATCCCTAGCAAAGCTGCAGCGCATGAATTTGATAAAGACATCTTTATTTAGTGCACATAGGAGAGCATGTTTTTCTCTTGCATTAGTTTCATATCTTTTATTTTCATCAGAAGTTGTGGGCAAATTAGTTGGTATAGTGTACCCAATTAAAATTATGCTCCACACATCAAGGTCAATAGAAGTTAAATAAGTCTCCATTCTAATTTTATAGAATACATAATCAGTTCCATAAAATAATGGAGTTCTAGTCATGGATGTGCCTTCATGAGCTTGAGACGTTTTCAACAGACACCAAGGCCAAAATCAATCCTAGGTTGGATAGACCTATCAGAGGACCCTACGCTTTGATGCCAATTTTTGGAGTGAAAAAGACACTGAGAGGGGGGTGAATCAGTGTCATTAACTATTTTGACAAATTTTACTAAAACTAAAATAAAACAGATTTATCCTCTCATTTATCAATGATAAACTCATTCATGTATTGAATGCAATCACATATAACTGAAATGAGAAGTATGATAGTGAAACATAGCATATTAAAGCATTCACACAAAGAATCAGATGAACCATAGATAAGCAAAGTGACACAATATATGTCAAGTGGAAAACCCTCCTGGGGTAGAAAAACCACTCCTGAACTATTGCCTTTCTAGGCTTTTATTTTAATAACCACTTTTAACAATGCCTTATAGGCTGATTTCTTAGCACCAACTCAAGGAGCACCAACCCCTTTTTTGTGTTCAGTAAGACATACAATAGACAGAGGATCTCTTTGTTTCTCTCTTTTCTCTCAAGAGCCTCTTAACGGACAATGTCTAAAATCCTCAAGGTTGAAGAATGAACCTTCAGAATTCCAGCCATTATCAAGTCTTAAGAAAACTTGATATTGAACATATATTCCATATTTTCAATCTCAAAACTCAACATTTCTTCAATACAATGGCTATAAAGTACTCACAGTAGTTTTCACTATATTTCACAGTCATTTCTCATAGTTCTGAAAAAAATAGTTAAGTTAACACTATCTCTTTGTTTTTCATCAATCTCAAAACTGATCTCACTCACTTTTTCTTCTTACATATATTTCATCATTACATCTCAATAAATTAAAATATAGTAACTTCTTTCTCTTTTGTTCAAAAAACAATAGAGGTAAATTTTATGTACCCAACTTGTGTCGAACCATGTTGCTAGGAATTTCAGTGATTCTAAGAAGTGCTCATCATGGAGGTTTGTTTCTGACATAATGGTCAAGGAAAGTGTATTTTTAGAAAGAAGTTTGAACCCTATCCACACAACGAGCATGCATAGGAAATTTCTAATGGAAACAAAATTAAACAATATATACCATGCACAAAAATACCCATGAATACTACAGCAACAACAATGTAATCGAAACCCCAATTTTGTGCACTCAAAAACAACTATCACCAAATCCAAGTGAAACACTGAAATGATTTTCAGAAAGCATGATTACCCACCTACTAAAATATAAGCCCCTAAATCAGGACCGAAATATAATAGATAGAAGATCTGGGTATCAATATCAAATAAAGAGAAAATTGAAAATTCAGCATTTCAGACCACAAAAGAATTAAACCCATTTGATCATTTTTCAAGAAAGATCAAAAAATGATCACCTATTTTTGTGACAAGAGAAGTAACGGTTCCTCAAAAAGAATCATATGATAAGGTGAATACCTAAAGTGGATGATAGAGAATTTTTCATGGAGAAATTTTACCCAACCGGCTGAAAGACAAAAAAAAAATAACAAAGCTCCTTCCAATATCGAGCCTTCACCCAAAGACAAGTGGCTGACACAAACATCGACCATGGAAAGGATCTTGCAGATACCCCCATTCATTGTCAAAGAGTTGCAGTAAGCTAACAAAGACTGAGTAACGGTTGTGAGAAGATATCTATGGTTGCAGCCAAGATAGGGTTCCAAACCCTCGAGCTAGAGAAGCACAAAAGAATGACCTAATTTCATTTAGCAAGGTAATCGATGACTTTTCCAAGCCATAAGATCCTTTCAAGTCCACGGCACATGCAATTTGACATAATCAAAATTCATCCATGCAACAGATTGACACCATGATTAAAACATTACAATGGTTTCCTTGTCTTATCATCATGCCGAATTCCTTAATCAACATTGTTACCAAGAACTCAAAACCATGTCACTTTCATAGTGGATTTTAAATAATCAAAACACTCATACCTGTTGTTAGCCTTAAGGCCTAAAGAAATATTTAAACATAAGACCCGGTTCCATGCATATGTAAGGATCAATTTATTGACCTCTATTCAAATCCAATTGCCATGACATAAAGCCCAATTTTTCCAATGCCTTTGTAATGTAATAAAGGCTAATTCCTTGCCAATTTCAATGTACCATATACCCATGCCAGTATCAATTGATTAAGGAAACCCAATAGGGTTTTCTTAAAACTAAAAACCAACTTCATTTGATGATTCCAAAAATCAAGTTAACTAAAAGCATTACCTGAATGAGGCTGAATAGAAAAAATGCAACTCTGATGTAGTTCAAAAACATTATCAATGCCATGATGTTAAAAAACTGAACATGCCAATACCACATAAACCTGTCAATCACTGTAGCACAAAATATCAAACCAGAATTATAGCACCTGAACATAGACACATTATGTTGTAAACAAGATTCCTTATAATCTGTACAAGGAGTCAACAGATCAGTACCATCAAAACCAACATCATAATGTTGAAGTAAGTGTGCCAAGATAGAATAGAAACAGTGCAACTAAATAATCAACCACAAAGATGTCAATCTGAAACACAATATTGTCATCAAGGACAAATAGAAAAAGAGAAGCTCAATAGTCCTCACCATATCACCCACAAGAAAATGAATAAGTGGAAGTGACCAATCGAGAGCTTGAGAATATTCTAACAAATATGATGGCCCTTCACAAGAAATATTGGACAGAAAGACTTCCAGAAGTAGTGCAGGCATGTGTCACCAAAAAGTGTAGTCTTCAACACTTTTTCACTCATTTTGGCCTTTTCCCTTGGATTTTGGCCTTGTTTTACCTTGATTCAGCCTTGTAAGCTTGTAATTCAACAATAACCTAACGGTGTTTTACTAAGGTGTTGTGAAGTGGTGTAACACATTTCCTCACTTTTCTAAGACCCTTTCAACATAATTCACCTAAACAACATCATTTTACCCCTTTCCAAGCCTTGTGCCAAGGTGTTGTAAAGTGTTGTAAGTCATTTTCACACTTTCCTAGGCTTATCATCCATTAATTAACCCTTTTCTTATGCTAATTTGTCCCCTTAATGTAATTTTAGTCCCGACTTAAGTGTGTTTCAGGAGGCAAAGCTAGTAAACTTCATTAAACATTATTTGATTCCCGACCACTACTTGAAATTGCCCAAGTGGACTAGGTCACCACCTTGGGCAACCTAATCCCTTTTGGCATAAAATTCAAATTTGAAATAAAATCTAACGAGAATCCTACCTCCTAAACCCTAGTCTTGGCTTATCATGTTGCATTTTGGGAAAATTAGGGTTTTTCATGTACAAATAAGGGTTTTCACCTTAATTTTTCTCTCTCTGAAGCTCGTTTTTACATCTCTTCATAAGTACTCTTGCACTCAAGACTTCCAAAGCAAGCAATCAAGCACAAGGGTTTCACAAGAAACCTCCATTGGAGTTGTTCTTGCATGTTGCAAACCTCAACAACAAAGGATTTGGTGAGCATTTACATAATTTATCATTCAAGCATCTCTACTTTGATTTATTTCTCATTCGAGTTTAGCTACCATCAAAGGGGTTTGACTTAGGCAAACCCCTATTCCCTAACCCCAATATTCTCTTGGTCTTTGCATGTGTTTGTAGGTTTGTATTCAGATTTGGTGAAGTATAAAGTGTTGGATAAATTACACACATTCCATTCAAGTCACACCAAAGCATCAAACCCTAGAAGGAGCAAAAGGACAAGTTACAGGTCATTTTTTGGAGTTTCAAACAAGAACTGTTGCAGAAAAAGGAAACATCAACCAAGACCCACATAATCAGAACCTGAATCCTCAAAAAGCATCAAGAGGACTAGGTTGCCACTATTGGCAACCTTGTCCCTGTGCTAAGCCTAAAAAAGGGTTTTTCCATTTTTGGGTACCCTTTTCCCCGAAACCTGTTCCGACAGATTTTCCCAACAAGAGGACGAGGTCGCCCAACTTGGCGTAAGTGTCCCTTTGTTGATTTCAAATAATTTCCAAAGCATTTTGGGGCCATTCATCTACAACATTCTATTTCCAGGTACATAAGCTCTAAACTCTCCAGTTTCCTTTTTGTTTAGCATACATGTAGGGCATATAGTTTAGTTTCTGTTTAGTTCATATTTACTTTCATTTACATTTCTTAATTAGAATTAGTTTCATTCAGCCACACAACACACACATATCACAACCTTCATCAATCAGCTCTTCCTTTTAATGAAATCACCAAAATACCCATATCACTAAAGTGGAAAGAGAGTCATTCCTAAACCAAGTGCTCCTAGGTGAAAAACCATAGGGACCTAGTAAAGGGAATCCTCTTTCCCTTCTTTGCAAATGTTTTTGGTGGTTCATTTTGGTGAACCCGACCGTAGACCACTTACTAACTTTCTAATTTTGCATTTAATCTTAGGAGATAGCTTGCATTGCATTGCAAATTTTTCATTGTTTGCATCCTAGGGTTTGTATATACAAGTGCATTAGTGAAATTTCATTCTAGAATTGCATTGTGCATTACATTTTCAGTAAGAAAATACAAAAATATTTGCATCTCCAATCTCTGTTTTTTATCAGCAAATCATAAAAAGCAGTTAAAAATTTTCAAAACCAGCACTCCTGGGACTAAGTCGCTAAACTGGGCAACCTAGTCCTTTGGCACTATTTACTGTCAAATTTATAGCAATTTTCTAGTATTTTCTGCATTACAATTCCCTAGTTTTTCATTTATGTATTTTGTTACAAAATTTTAGTTACAAGAACTTATATCACTTTTGCTTACATTGCCTTAGCCTCCACCCCATCCTTAGGGAACCTTTTATGAGAATTTTGTGTTCCTTTGATGATACAATTATGAGATGAAGTTCTAGGATCATGGCATCTACCAACAACACTATTTTTGTAGATCTTGGCATCTCTCAGACTTCAACTCCTAGTATTGACGATGGTACACTAGGCTTAGAGACTATCCTTAGCAATTCCTTGCATGTAGGAGACACAACTGGTGATAGCAATGACCTCCCACATGATAAGTTATTTCACATCCATGTTGATCTAATTGGTTATCAACATGAACTATGCCTTGAGCCCATATTTGGCACAACCATCCCCACCATCGAGAACCTTCACCGCTTACTTGACTATGATGATGGCTTACGTGTCATGAAGAGGATCGCACAAAATCTATGAAAAGCATACACCTAAGGTATCTCACTCACCCACCCCTATGATTGGCCAAAGAGGACCTTCTACTCCTCCCCCCTCAACCATTGTTTCCATTCCCACTTATGCATCTCCTAGCATGACAACTACTATGCAATAGGTTAGTAATGTGGTACCTTCCCTCAACGTCCCTACTAGCATCTCTACTTCCCTCATGGAATCCCACCCCTTAACCTCTTCCATTGTCCCTACTCTAACTATCCCTTCTACTTCCCCTTCCACCGCCTTCACCCCTTCACCTCTCTCCCTTCCGCCTCATAGCACTTACACTGACCCTCTTATTACACAAATTTTTCACACCGTCACCTCCATGCAACAGAAAATATCCACTATCAACCAAATCCAACATGGTTCCCCTACCAACTACATTTGTAGTAACCCATTATCTCTTGACATCCTATGCACCCCCTTGCCACAAGGAATAAAGATTCTTAGATTTGAGAAGTACAGAGGGAAGGGTGACCCTTCTAACCATGTCAATGCCTATACTGCCCTATGTAGTGACTTTTCTCTTGATGACAAGTTGTATTTCCAAGGACTCTCAAAGATTTCACCTTGGACTAGTTCTCCTCCCTTCCCCATAATTCCATTAGTTCATTCAATGAACTAGTGAATGCCTTCATTAATCACTTCCAAGTTTACATGGCCCCTAAGAAAACCTTGGCTAACCTCATGTGATGCAATCAAGACACTAACGAGAAGATAACTAACTTCATCTCTCATTATCAGGCTCTTTATTCCTTGATTGATGTTAAGATACTCGACACCCATCTACAAAATATGTTCATCAAAAATCTCTTAACACCTCTCCAAGATAAACTCACCTTCATGAAGTTTCCCTCTTTTATGCACTTGTGCCAAGAACTTTGTGACTACCATAACTCTACTAGTAGTTGTGATTCACAATCCACTTCTAGTAGAGTTGAGAATTCTGACGCTTCTTCCCAAACCAACCCTCAACCATTTTGTAAACTAAACAAAGGTTTTTTCCAATTTAACCCTTCATCCCAAACCCCTCCACCTACTAATAACCAAGTGGTCGATGTTAGGTTTATCATCCCCTTAAATTATGGAGATCCTAAGTGTACCTTCACACCCTTTCCCGACACCCTTCATAACACCATGACCCAATTACTCTAGCAACAAATGATCTCTTTACCTCTCGTCCATACACCTGATCCCAACAAACCATTACCTCCATCTTATAATGCCATTGCTTATTGTTACTTTCATCGATAGAATGGACATGATACTGAATAATGCAAGCATCTCAAGCACCTTGTGCAAGACCTAATTGGTTAAGGTCGTCTATCTATTGTTGGCATCAATGGTAAAAGCAATAAGTTTGTGTCACCCCCTAACCAAAACTTGCAAATATTCACCAACCCCATGCCTAAGCATAATGTGTCATTTGTCAAAGCAAGCAAAACTTCACCACCTGATGTTATGAATGTTGATTCGCAAGATACACAATCCATTCCTCTTCCCATAGTAACCTATGTCACACCTATTAATGAAATGGTAGGATAAATTGGTGTTATCCATCGTAAGGGCTCAACAAAAGGACCTCTTGAGATCACCTTTTGACAACAAGATATACTATGAAATCTTCCTAATGGTCCTCTCAACATAGCTGGTAGAATCTATGATAATCCCACTAATGGGATACTCATAGATCCCACATGTGATGAGAACATGATCACAGAAGAGTTTCTAGTATTACATGATATTTCTCAAGATTTTTATAATCAACCTACTACTTGGGTCAAAACACATAATGGTTTTGCATGATCGATGATTGGATAGATTTCCCTCCCATTACAAATAGGTCTGAAGACATTAGATGTTACCTTCTCCATCATCCCACAATCAATCCAATTTCATTTGTGACTTGGCCACCCATGGCTTCGTTCAATGAAAGCGGTACCATCTGTCATCCACAAGTGTGTGAATTTTCCCATCGACAATGACATATTCATTTTCCACTATAGTGGCTTTAATCCTTTATCCTCCAAAGGTAAATTTTCTTTGGAATTCGTTTGTCCTAAGCCCATGGAGCCCATCACCCCTAGATGGGACTTTTTTTTCATTGCATATCAGAAGTTCAAAGCCTAGAAAATATTTGAACTCTTTCTCCACAACATACCTCCTTCTACTTTGAACTCACCTATCCTTGATGAAGCTATGTTGCCACCTCACTCTAACATGCCTAGTCACCCCACACTTGAAACCTCTTCCACATCATCCAAGACGCCTATGGATCATGATAGAAATTACATTCTCCCCCCACACTAAACAAGTTTACAAAGCTAAGGAGAAAGTGGATGATCCGCCCATAGTTCCTCTTTTCCCTCCTCCCAAGGATGACAAGGACCCTATGGTGGACCAACCCGCTCCTTCCCCCATGCACCTTGACAGAAGAGAAAAAAGGAATAAAGAAGCTAGGGAGCATCGCCATCGCCATCATTCCCTAGCTCACTAGTCTCATGAGGAAGAAAACATTGAAAATCACAACCCACCTGTGCTAGAAGCCACGCCTCTTGACCCTCCTCCTCCACCCCCATAGCCTGATCCCGGCCCTCCCACACCACCAATCTTACATGCCACTACTGATATTGTCATTAGACCTACCATTGTCATCAACTTAGATGATGATGATGATGATGAAAATTCTTGAATTGATGAAGAGGTACACCAGACCTTGAATTCCTTATTCTCCTCTTCCATAAACATTCATGAAAATTCCCCTAGGACAAGCATTAATCTTGATGCTAGTTCAGTAATTTTTGTTGTTCCTCTCGCTAGTCACCCTCCCGAGTATTATACCGAGCAAGATTGGGAGGCTGATGACTTGCTTGCAGAGTAATGAACATGCACCTTGCTAATCTTTCTTTTTCTTGTTCTTGTTGCATTCATGTGTCATATATTGCCCATCTTGTTTGATGTTTTCTTATTCATTGTGATATTCTTCTATATGTACCTCCCTTATTCTATATGTCATACATTCCTTTTTTCTTTTCACTTTGTGCTTTTTTCCTTCTATTTGGGGATGATGCAAGGCATTGAGACCGCAATGTCTCCTTCATGTTGACCCGAATGGATCCCTTTTTATTTTTCTTTTACTCCTTTTCACTTTCATTTAGGGATGATGCAAGGCATTGAGACCGCAATGTCTCCTTCATGTTGACCCAAATGGACCCCTTCTACCTTTTCTTTTTCTCCTTTTTCCTTTTGTTTGGGGATGATGCAATGCATTGAGACTACAATATCTCCTTCATGTTGACCCAAATGAACCTCTTATTTTCTTTTTCCTTTCATTCGAGGATGATGTAAGGCATTGAGACTGCAATGTCTCCTTCATGTTGACTCAAAAACAAGGCACCTTTTCATTTGTCTTTTTCTTTTTCTTATGTTGTCCTTTTAGGGATGATGCAAAGCATCGCGACATCCTATGTCTCTTCCATGTTGACCCAAACCGACTATTCTTTTTCATTTTTTTTTGCTCTTGTTGTGTCCTTCTTCCAGTTCTATGTATTTGGGGGAATGATGATATTTTAGCACTTTCTAAACAAAAATTGCAATAATGAACATACTGACCCCAAATCCATAGATCCCTTATGTGTTTGGTATTTTTGGGGGAAACCCCCGTTTCTCTTTTTTTTCTCTTCTTCTTCTGCATTACGCAACCTCTCCTGGACACCTATCACTTGACATAGGGATTTTCAAGTAGGCCCTCATGTCTTTTCATTTTCTTTTGCATTTTTCCTTTTTCTACTTTAAAGCAAATTCTCACAAAATGGTCTGTAGCAATCCCTTTAAAGTGGGGGCATACATTGGCACTATTTCATTTTTCACTTGGATTTGTTTGTCCTTGGTTCCTAGAGCAACCTTACCACTTCACATTATGTGTTTTCTCACTTTGTGGATGAAATTTTGTGTAACGTCCTTCATAAGTGTGACTTATCTTAGCATATTACATTACTCTTAGTGGCCTGATGCGACACGCTACATCCCCTAAGTTATGAATCTTCTATCCTTCGATAGGTCCTCTCTTGGAGATATTAGACGCAATTTTCCCTAAGTCAAAGACCTCATATGAACTAAATAGGACTCCTTGGAACACTCTTTTTACATTTTCATTTTTTGAATTTTTTTTCAATTTGCCTTTTGTTGCACTTTTGCATTTGTGCATACATGGCCACCTTGCATAACACAACTTGCATGTCTATGGTTCCATCTTGCACTTGTTCGTGAGTTCTAAGCATCCAAGGATTTCCTTGTCTCATGAACCACACCCTTGTCTTTGTGGCACCTTATCAAAGTTATCAGGAGGCATAACTTTGGTATGGTTCAGCAGAAAGCCCAACTAGCGGCATGACTTTCCCCATAGCCACCTTTTTGTGTGTGAGTTCATACCAACCGTGTATATGTATCTCACCACCTTTTTTCATTCTCACCTGGCAAACAACCAAAATTCTTGTCAGCCCAAAGTGATTACATCCTTTTCTTTCGAACAAATAGCCTAGATCTGATCCACAACTAGCTGGACAAACGGTTTAAGCTTGATCTGAATTTTATCCACCCTTTCACATCACTCCTTGTGTGATATTTTGTACTTATGATTGGTTTTCCATGGGATCTTGATCCTGGGGGCTTGATCACCTCTCTTGATCATAGTCATCTCACCTTACTAGCATGATTAAATTAGATCTCGCTTGACATGAATGATTCGGCTACTTTACTATGAGTTTAAAGCAAGTTCATCCTCTCACTAAAGTGGGGGTTAAATGTGTCGCCAAAAAGTGTAGTCTTCGACACTTTTTCACTCATTTTGGACATTTCCCTTGGACTTTGGCCTTGTTTTACCTTGATTTAGCCTTGTAAGCTTGCAATTCAACAGTAACCTAATGCTGTTTTACTAAGGTGTTATGCAGTGTTCTAACACATTTCCTCATTTTCCTAAAACCCTTTCAACATAATTCACCTAAATAACACCCTTTTACCCCTTTCCAAGCCTTTTTCCAAGGTGTTTTAAAGTGTTGTAAGGAATTTTCACACTTTCCTAGGCTTATCATCCATTAATTAACCCTTTTCTTATTCTAATTTATCCCCTTAATGTACTTTTAGTCACGACTTAAGTGTGTTTTAGGAGGCAAAACTAGTAAACTTCATTAAACATTATTTAATTCCCGACCACCACTTGAAATTTCCCAAGTGGACTAGGTCACCACCTTGGGTGACCTAGTCCCTTTAGGCATAAAATTCAAATTTGAAATAAAATCTAATGGGAATCTTGCCTCCTAAACCCTAGTGTTGGCCTATCATGTTGCATTTCAACAAAATTAGTGTTTTTCATGTACAAATAAGGGTTTTCACCTTCATTTTTCTCTCTCCCAAGCTCATTTTTACATCTCTTCACAAGTACTCTTGCACTCAAGACTTCCAAAGCAAGCAATCAAGCACAAGGGTTTGACAAGCAATCTCCATTGGAGTTGTTCTTGCATGTTGTAGACCTCAACAACGAAGAATTTGGTGAGCATTAACATAATTTATCATTCAAGCATCTCTCCTTTGATTTGTTTCTCATTTGGGTTTAGCTACCATCAAAGGGGTTTAACTTAGGCAAACCCCAACTTGGCATAAGTGTCCCTCTACTGATTTTAGGCAATTTCCAAAGAATTTTGGGGCCATTCATCTGCAAAATTCTATTTCCAGGTACATAAGCTCTAAACTCTCTAGTTTCCTTTTTGTTTTGCATACATTTAGGGCATATAGTTTAGTTTGCATTTAGTTCATATTTAATTTTATTTACATTTCTTAGTTAGCATTAGTTTCATTCAACCACACAACACACACATATCACAACCTTCATCAATTAGCCCTTCCTTTTAATGAAATCACCAAAATACCCATATCACTAAAGTGGGAAGAGAGTCATTCCTAAACCAAGTGCTCCTAGGTGAAAAACCCTAGGGGCCTAGTAAAGGGAATCCTATTTCCCTTCTTTGCATGTGTTTTTGGTTGTTCAGGGCATATTGCACCACATGGAAAACTACCACCAGTCTTACACTATATGAGTTGGTTTACGGTAAAAAAGTCATTCTTCCCATCGAGTTTGAGATAAAGACTCTTTGAACTATGAAATTATGAATGAGTCTAACTAAAGCTCAGAAAGATTGGATTTCTCAACTCCATTCTTTGGATGAGCTTCAACAGAAAACTCATTTCATGTTGAGATAGTTTGTAAACAATGTGTACTTTGGCATTTATCATGTCATCAAGTAATGATCATTCCATCCAAGTGATTGGGAACTGTTGTATGAATCCAGGTTTCATGACTTCAAAGTAAAGTTCCACACTAGATGGTCAGGGCCCTATGAGATTGTGGTTGTCTATGACAATGATGTGGTCAAGCTTCACACCATAGATTTTGATTGTATGGCTCTTGTTGTCAATGGTCATCGCTTGAAATTGTACAAGCAACATATTTCTAAAGAACATATTGTATCCAGTTTGACAAAGGAACTCAATTTTGTATCACGAGTTCCTATTGCCTCTTCAAGTACCCCCTAGGTACTTCCAATAATAATAATAATAATAAGAAATAAAAGATCCAACAATGATAACCTTAAGGCATTGTTGGCCAGTTATTACTTGAAAACCGGGTTATTGGCGAGTAATAATTGCATAATAATCTTGGGGATAAAAACTATTTTTTTGGCATCTCCAAGCGATATCAAATTAAAAACTGAGGTATTGTCAATCTGTTGTCATTATCAAAAATAAAAAATAAAAAATAAAACAAAATAAGACACAAGTTGTATGGCAGAACGGCCTATCGCCCACATAGTTCATATCACTACCCATTATGTGGTGCAACAGGAACATTGTTCTCCCTTCTTCCTTTGTAGTTCCTGTCACCGGGTGCCATCACCATTCTTTCCTTATTGATTAGGCACATCATATGCCCCCACTTCAGCACTCACTTCTACGTTATTCACTCCACCTCTATATTTCATTATTTCGGTTGTGGTACCTTGCCTAGTATTTATGACGCGGTCATTATGACCCCGCTACTCTTCCAATCCTATTTTCATCCTCAAGTGTATCTGATTTTAATTGTCTTTTCAACCGATCTCCATGTCATCTCATTTCCACATGTGAGAGGATAACATCTAGCTTTCATCCTCATTGGCTTTCATCACATGCTTCCATTGCTCTCCTTGCTACTTTCTTGTCACACCCTTTATGATGTCATCCACCTTTATGATGCCTTCCTTCTATAACTTCATATCTACCTACAAATTTTCTTCATCTCGTGGGACATGTGACCTACCATCATTAGATCTTTGCAAGCTACTTTGATGCCATATCATCCAACAGTATTTGGTAATGGGTAATATTTTCTCTTTTTTTTCTTATTAAATTTTTTTTGTTTTCTGATATGATTGGTGTGTATACACTAGGACAGGTTCATCATTCAATTGGGGGGGGGGGGGGATTTTTGTATGTCATCACTATGAGTTCTTTGTTATGATTAAACATTGCTATATTTGAGTTAACCTACCTCACCCTTTGTTACCCACAATAACTCTGATAACTACCATCCATATTATCCAGTTTGTGTAGTACTCAATCTACTATTTGTACTATTCAAGTTGTTCTTACCATCTTGGGCTTTGCTTCAAAACTTTCATAGCTACTATTCAATTCACTTGCAAACTTCTTGTTGTACAATGGGAGGAAATCCTCCATGAGGGAGCTTAGAGCCTGTCCAGAAGCCTATAAGATTTTCAAGCAAGCTTCCTGGACTGATTATTTCAAGAAATTATGCGGTTTTGATGATGATGTGGCTCGAGAGTTTTTTGTGGGATTTTGTTGCAATCAGGTAACCTTGAGAGGCCTAACATTTCCAATTATAGTGCATACTATTGCTACAATCACTAGTCTTTTTCTATCTGGTGATACATTATTTCCTACCTACTCCACCAACATTACAAACCTTAAGTATACATGAAATCAATTTTTACAGAGGGGAGAATTTGTTCAAATGGTGCAAGGTCAAAGAACAAAGTGAAACTATATTCCTCCACCATAGGTTGATGTTTCCAAGTTCCTCATTCAATATGTTACTTGTGAGGGTAGGTACACATATTTTTTCTCTCAAAATTTTAGGCTCATGTTGCATCTATGTAATGGTTTTCTAATTAATGTTCCCCACTATTTATTTTCATCTTTGCAATGTTCATGCATTGAAGTTCGACATGGGCATATAAACTCTCTTGCTCATGTCATGAATTAATTAAAATGATTGTTATGCATGGATTGACCCTAGAAAATCCTCCTATAGAATGGGATTTCTTTGTTCAAACAAAGGGTTCTAATAGTGAGGCTTTTGGAAACCCTAAAAAATCAGTTAAGATACAAAACCCTTGATGATACTCCTGAGGTCTATGCAATTAAGGATACAAGCCTTAATAAGAAGAGAAAGGTAGTGGGTGGAAGGACTCCTCAACAAAGTGATAAATGGAGCCGAACAAAACATGAGAGGGGAAAAAATGTCCTTAAGGATAAATTAACCAAACTTGTGGACATAGCTAGCTACATGACCAATTCAAACCTGCCTAATGAAGACATAGAAATTATAGGCTCAAATCATAATAAAGGGAAAGACAAAATGAATAGGGAACACGACAAGAAAAATTAATAGAAACAAAAAGATCAAGCTCAACAAGAACAAATAGAATCCCTTGGTTAGGAAGAAAATGTGGGCTTTGATGTAGAAGGTTTTGATGCACAAGGAAACAATCAATTTATACAAGAAAATACTTTTGAGGATATCCCCATAGAGGAGAATGTACCTATTGAGAATATCCTGAAATAGGAGGATGATATTCCTATTGAATAGGAGGATGAAATTCCTTCTGAGCACAAGGAAGAAACTACTTTTGATCAAGAGGATGTCCCTAATATGGAGGATACCTACAATCAAGAAGACATTCCCCCACAACTAGAAAATGTTGCCTCTAGTCAAGCAGATAGAAGCCCTCTTCTGAGTTCAACCTAGAGTAACAAAAAAAACAAATAGAGAAATTCATTAAGGGCATTGGGGAAATGTGTGATTCACCGCCAAAGGTAGTGAAATCTCCAAATTTGAATGATTCCATCATTCCTGATGAAGTTGATGCAATGCAGGAGGAACGAACAATCTCACTTCAACAAAAGAATCAGGAAATGTGTCTTGTAGTTGAACAACTCAAAGAAGAGAATCAGAGGTTAAAGGCACAACTACAAGAGATCACCATAATCAATTTCAGTAGAAGGAGGAAATTGATAGACTAAAGGAGGAATTGGGAATAATAACTAAACTCCATATCCCTATTCATGAATTTGAACATAGAGTGGAAGAATTGAAGTTAGTCTAGTTTAGAGAGATTACCAACACGGCATAGCAGATGTCTTCAAGCAAACAACATAGTTTGTACCAAATATTTGCATGAGGACATGCAAATTCATTATTTCGGGGGAAAATGATGGGAAAGAAATTTGTTTTTCTTTAAGCCTTTTCTGTTCCTTCCATATCCATTTTATTTCCTTTTTCCTAAGTCTTTATGCCACTAATTATGTTAGGACACTAGAAAATGTTTAATATGATAAAAGGATAGAAATATGCCTTGATTTATCAAACCATGAAGTGATTCATTCAATTTGAATGGTTTTTAGCATGATCTAATTAAAGGAGGATCTTGGGTTGACAATTGTGTGATGGAGGAGTTGTTGATCTTTCCATTTCTAAGTTTTATCTTTTGTTTTGTAAAATGCCAAAAAATTGTTATAACTATTGTTTGGGTGAAATATGTGAGTCAGAATAACAAAATCAAACACACCTTCATGCAATGAATTATATAAAAGGAAATATAAATAGAAAAATTAAAATCTATAGCTATCCTCTTAATTCATTCCATGGTTCTCTAATCTCAAGGACCCCTTAAAATCATTCTCTCATATCTTATTAGTGTTGCACATGAACTTGCAAAGATTGACAACCTAAGATATGAGATGCTATGATGAAATCTACATGTCTATATTTTTCTATTTTGAAAATTTGATGCTTGAAGACTAAATGATCCTATGATGAGACGATACTAAAATCTAGATGTTGCTAAGAGTGATGATGATAATCTAATGGAAATGTTATATGAAAGATGAAATGAACTAAGTTATTCAAAACAAAATTTCCATTATAACTCTACATGAACTAAAATGCTTAAGAACTAGTTATAATGCTCTCCAAATTGCTCTTAAAATGCAATATGAATTTTGCAACATAAGCTTATTAAATTCTACTTGTTGAAAATTTGTAGCAATGAGTTCTATTTATATATTTTCCAAGGCTCAAGATGATGTGACAACAATGGATGGTTGGGATTGCGATCCTGCAGCATCAATGGTGGAGCATCGAGAGGTTAGAGAGAATCAGGGAGATGGTTCCCTTTAGCAAAATAATTTTCCAAGTGTTAAAGGGAAACACAGAGAAGGAGGAGTCGTGTGTCCAGGAGTTTTGAAATTGGTTACAAGTTTGTTGATGGAAAATCCATATTTTTCAATTTAGAAAATTCATTTTTGTGAGACACATGGTGAGATGGCAAGTGAGTTGGAGGTAGTTAGAGGAAATATGTAGAAATGTGCTTAAATTGAATTAAAAACTCAATTTAAATGGAGATGGTAAATTAGCAAAATGCCAAATTAATTTATTTGTGCATTTTAACCAATTTAAGAATAATATGATTTAGAGGCCAATTTGAATTTTAAAAATTCAAATTAAAGTGGAAGAGGGAAAACCAATTAAATAACAAATTGATTTAATTTGTCCATTTAATTAATTTAGGAAGAAAGTGAATTTTTGGAAAAGAAGAATTAAAATAATGAACCATATAAATAGATTTAACAATTTATCTATAATAGTAGAAGATTTAAAGATATTAATTAAATAGCAAGTATTTAATTAATTTGTACTCCAAACCATTTTTGCATGCATACATTTTGCCCCTCTTTGAAGTGATGTGCGCAGACGCATTGCTTCAAAGAATAATTTTTCTGACCGTGATGATAAAAATTCTGACATGCCCCAGACTTTGATTTTGCAGCGATGATGAAAGGATGCCCCCTCAAGAGATAAATTAGAGATTTTTGAATTTTTGATGTTTTTTTGAAAATTTTGATGATTCAAATTATTTTTTATTGATATGTTGATGACCAACATATTTGATAAGGATGACCTAATTTATCTCTTGAAAATGATTAAGAGTTCTGCCACACTATTGATTAGTTGGTGAAAAGGCCCCTTTTGAAAAATTAAATGGATGCCACTTTAATTACCCCTTAATTAACCTTTAAAAGGTCAAAAAGGGTAAAAGATAGGTTCATTTGTAACTTGAGCATTTTGAAAACTGAGAGCTTGCAGAACAAAGATGGATAGAATTATGCACCACACACATAGATTCAAGTGAGTTCACCGCCACCAGTGTCTAGCCGCATATGGACCTCTGATACATACCCCCGAAACCTCTTTTTGAATTCCAAAATTTTAATTTTCCCGCTTAAAATGCATTTGAAAATTCAAAATCTTTTCACGTTTTAGCGCATTAGGATAGTTTTAGTACATAGAGAACCTGCTTTAATGCATAGAAGCCCTATAGTAGCACATCCAGTTAGGTTAGGATCCAAAAATAGGCTAGCACATCCAAAACCCGCTTCAGTGCATTAGACGATTAGATTAGCACATACGATATTTAGCGCATCGATAGGATAGAGTCACGCATAGAATTAATCAAGTAGCGCATCTGAGAAATGGCGCATCGGGACTCTATTTTGGCACATGCGGTTTTTTTTCTAGTGCATCCATTAAATGGCACATCAGGACTCTGTTTTGGCACATCTAGCAGTTTTTCTAGTGCATCTCATAGATCAACGCATAGAAACCTTGTTTTAGTGCATTCAACCAAAATTGATGATTTTGATAAACACCTCCTAGATTTTGATGATTGATGATCACATCCGTAGATGATAGGATGATTTTGATTGATAGTTTGATGATCATCCTCATTATAAGCGAGGAACGATGATTAGGATAGATTGATTGATTGATTAATTGATAATCGTCCTCATGATAGGTGAGGAATGATGATAGGTTGATTGATGATGATCGATCTCATGACAAATGAGAATCGAGTGATAGGATAGGTACTCCTCAATATTTGATCATAATCTCACGTGAGCTGATTTGATTAAATGATGTGATGATTGATTGGTTGATTTGATTGATTTGTTGACTTGATGCTTTAATTTTATTCTAGGAGGGTGGCTTAGGGAACCTTCAGGTTCAGGAATGCTTTTCGAGGACATGGGATATGATCCCATAGCTGACTCCAGTAGATCTTTCCATCATTGACTAGTGTGGTTTGACTTCATTGATAGACATGTCTCAGTACCAGATTAATCGGGGGCTACTGACAGCACTTGTAGAGAGGTGGCACAACGACCACAACATGTTTCATTTGCCGATTAGAGAGATGATAGTGACCCCAAAGGATGTTTATCAGATATTGAGGATATCAATTGTTGGGGAGTTGGTTGTTTATGATCATGAGGAGCAGGGGGAACAAATGCCATATGTCAGATATTTCATGATGATCAATTTCTTGGTTATAAGATTTAGTGGCAGGAATTGATTGCTTTTGGGTGAGCTTTACCATGTGTACTAGTTGGATTTATTGGAGGATTTCTCTACCCCGACCTTAGGTTGAAGGGCTTCTCAATGGGTTGGGTATGGGTTTTGAATAGCATGATTTCTCATGGCACGAGGTATTCTTGGGGATCATGCATGCTGCACATTTGTACCATGATTTATACCGGGTAGTCTATCTTCAGGTGATCAATCTCGCAGCAAGTTGCACACTGTTATAGCTCTGGGCCTGGGAGCACATAGCTATCACATGGCCGATGGGAGGTAGGGCTCAACTAGTATGATAGCCATACATTTTTGGATATACAGGGCCACTTTTCCAACATAAACTGGGCAAGTTGGAGTATTGGAGGTGTGTCTTGGATGACCTTGGCATTGTGATTTGGCGGCCCTATCTTGATTGTGAGGCCTAGGCAGAGGATGGTTTTGAGTTGCCTTATGCTTTTTATAGAATATATCTGATAGGCAGGACACCATATATCTTGGAGCAGTTTCTTTTTGGGAGAGTATGCAGACAATACATTCGCATTCAGGGGATGCCATAGGGGGTAGTGCATTATGCTAGGCATAGGTAGGATATTCCAAAGTGGGGGCCAGCCCTCGACTATGATGCAGCTTGTATAGAGTATTACGGCTTACAATTGACTTACTACAGTACCATCCTGAGGTTGTAGATGCACAGATGATAGCTGACTATGTCGAGTACTTTCACACACATCCATTTCCACGGATTTCCAATCCAGATGAGCCTGCATCGATTTTTGAGGTAGGGAGGAGGGTTGAGCTAGTTGTGCAGACAAGAGGAGGAGATGGAGGTGAGGAGGAGGCTGGGGATGACAGAGGGGATGGAGGTGGAGGTGGAGATGGAGGTTGTGATGGAGGTGGAGGTGGAGGTGGTGGTGGTGGTGCACCGGAATTTGGGGTTATCCCCAAGAGGAGGAGATTAGCACCAAGTGGGCATAGACCAGTGATTCTCAGGATGCCCTCTCAAAGGCAGCAGAATCAGATAGTTGGGTTACAGGTGCAGGTGAAGACACTACAGGGCTAGATCCAGACGCTACTGGCATAGCAGGCCCAGGCTCAGATATAAGCATAGGCTCCAACATAGGTACAGATTTAGGGGCATATGGTGTAGTTATAGGCCCATGTAGACACTCCCACTATAAAGAGAGATGCTACAAGGAGACAAGAGGCACAGGCTATGGCAGTGGCAAATCGGATTCAGACAGCGGCTTAGGATACTGGTATAGCCAACCTCGTTAGAGAGCTTAGAGAGTCCACCAAGGAGGTGGAATATTATAGAGGTAGGTATCATGAGGTCGTACCACTAGAGCAGAGGGTCAGTTATGCCAGATCTAGATTCGATCGCTCCCAATCTCGTACTACTAGCAAAGGGGTTGCACAGCCACTACCAAGTGGACCACTAGGCAAACTTCCACCAGGGCCAGGGTTAGCAAGGGTAGGCAGTGTTGGGTAGAGGCCTGCGACCTCGGGCAATAGCACCATAGGATCCCATGGAAATGTTTGATTTGTCCTTTTATTTAGAGACTTTGCTTGTGCCACATTTTTGATGTATCATTTCTCAGTTGATATCATTGTATACTTGACATGTTATTACTTTGAGGTTATATGATATGCAGCAGCATTCGATGTACTATGTGTTGATGTTTTTACTATGGATGGATGCATTTAATTCATGGTCTATATGATTATGTCATGTTTTATACGATTATATTATGTTTTATACGATTATGTTATGGATGCATGTATGGATGATGATCCAATGCTTTGATGTGATGTTTATGTTTATGATGTGAGAATGGTGCATTTATGAGATGGATGATATGGATGCAATATTTAGGTTATTTATGAATGATGATGTATTTTTGTAATTTTTCACATGTGTATATTGATGTATGGATGCAAATAGTTTTATTATGGAATGTAAATGTATGATAAATGGATGGATATGGATGGTTATGGATGCAAATGTGATACATGTAGATGTATGATAATGCTCTCTTTTTGGATTTTTCATGATGCAAAATAAATGACTTAGATGTATGGATGAGTATGCAAATGAATCATGATTATGAATGATTCTTATGTATGGATGGATAATGAAATAAAAATTCATGTGCGATGATTTTAAGTTATGACACTATGTGATGAATGTGTATGATGCATATGAAATGTAATGCACTTTTCTGTATTTTTTGGTATTTTCTATGCAAAATATGTGAAATGGATTATGCTCGTGAATGCAAATGGATTATGAATGAACCTATGATGTTATTATGGATGATGAATGAATGAAAGAATGCATTTATTATGACCTCAATGTATGATATGGATTATGAATGATGGTGGTATGCTTTATTTTTTTTATTTTTTTTTTCGTGATGCAAATATTATAATGAATGCCTGAAATGTATGTGGATGTATGATAATGTTTTCTAATGATATGGAATGGAAATGTAATGAAAATGAATTTTTTTTTGTTATGTCAAGTGTACTCAATCTTGTAGTAAGAAATAACATTAGCCTTGAGAATTACCAACTTAGAAAATCTATAATGCAAATGCAGACTAAAATGAATGCAATTCTATCTATGCAGTGTTGTCTTCATATTTGTTGTGCTTATTGTCATCATTGAGCATTTTATTATGTTGAAATTTGGTACAAACATCAATGGTATAATTTAGACCATGATGACCTGAGTACAACTCCCATACAAGTTTTGTTGAAATTTGATAATGCAAGATAGCACAACCATCTAGGCATAATCAGACCAAGATGAGCTAAGTATCA
This sequence comes from Sequoiadendron giganteum, assembly GCA_007115665.2. Taxonomy (NCBI): domain Eukaryota; kingdom Viridiplantae; phylum Streptophyta; class Pinopsida; order Cupressales; family Cupressaceae; genus Sequoiadendron; species Sequoiadendron giganteum. The sequence goes on along the minus strand of CM021102.1, from coordinate 14,219,024 downwards.
CTTATGTAAATAGACAAGAGTTACTCATGTTCCTATGCAAATTTGGAATGTAATCAATGATACTTTGTAGAGCATGTCCCATGACAATTTTGTACAGTAGTAATGATTGACTCACAAGCAGCAGACGAAGAAAAATATCATTCTTGATCATAACCCCTCTAGTTTGTGACATCATTGAGGTACTCCCAAGAAATGATATCAACAATCAAGATACATCAATTTAAACCTTTGTGTTAAAGTAATCCAACCATGATTCATAAGAGGATTCACCAATGATGAGTTGATTTGATTTGGCTTGATGTTTGATTTGAATTGGATGATTGATTGGATTGATTGATGTTTGATGCGCAGATTTTTATGGCTATTGTGGTTGCTACTTGCTTGCCTGTTGTTTTAAGTTCAACGGTGATTTGCCCCCAGTGAGATCAATATTTTTCCCTCAGTGAGAACAAACCAAATTTATTATGGATATACAATGAAGACCAAGCCAAGGTGGGACATGACTGCAATAGCCAGGTCTGGACATGAAGCTCATTGCAAGATAGGCGTAAATGCGTAGTGGTGGCAGAAGCGGACGGTCAACACATGCTCGAATAGACAAAGAAGCCAACCTATCACAAATAGCACATGTTTACCAAGTTTTGACAATTTGTTTTTATTGCACTTTTTCAAACTTTATGATTTTTTTGTTGTTACCAAGACGCTTGTTTGTCAAATTTTTACTAAGGTAATGATTTTTTTGATTTTTCACTCTCTCTTTTTTCAAGACTTTTTCTACTTTTTTAGGATTTTTTCAAGACTTTTTTTGCTTTTTAGGATTTTTTAAAGACTTTTTCTACTTTTTAGGATTTTTGCAGGACTTTTTTTTCTTTTTAGGATTTTTTCAGGACATTTTCTACTTTTTATGATTTTTTATGAACTTTTTCTGCTTTTTACAATTTTTTCAGGACTTTTTAGGATTTTTTCAAGACTTTTAACATGCATTGGATGCATCATGTGTAGAACTTATTCAAATGAATTTTTTTCATCATTTATTCAAAGTGATCCCCCTCTGGTGTAGATAGTTGATATGCCCCTAATCCAAAGACTGATACCACAACAAAAGGACCTAACCAATTGGGCTCAAATTTTCCTTTCTTTTCTCGGTCCTGCTGATTTTGGGGATTTTCTTTCAATACTAGATCACCTACTTGTAATGTACTAGGTTTAACCTTGTGATTGTAGCTTCTAGACATTCTTTGTTGATATACTTTGAAGTGATCTACTGCCAGCTGACGATGTTCATCCAGTAACTCTAGCTCCTCCAGTCTAGCCACACAATAATCTTCATCTATAATGAGACATTTCAAGGACACACAGAGTGATGGTATCTCAACCTTGATGGGAAATACTACTTCAAATCCATAGACAAGTGCCTATGGTGTGGCTCCCGTGGGTGTTCGGATGCTTTACGATAGGCCCACAAAGCAGGATTCAATTGATCATGTCAGTCACGTCCAACATCGTTGACAATTTTCTTTAAGATTTTCAGGATTGTTTTGTTTGAGGCCTCAACTTGGCCATTCCCTTGAGGGTAATAGCGCGTAGAAAACCAATGCTGGATATGAAACTTTTCACTAAGTTCTTGCACATCCTGATTCTTGAAAGGTCTTCCATTTTCAGTGGCAATGGATTGAGGGATACCATATCAACAGATGATGTAGTTCAAGATGAACAATGAGATCTACTTCACTATGATGGTGATTAGAGGAATGGCTTTGACCCACTTAGTAAAGTACTCCATGGCTGTGATGATGAACTTATTTCCATTATATGAAGATGGGTGAATTTTACCCACAAGATCCAACCCCCACTGATAAAATGGTCATGTTGATGCAAAGGGCTGCAATTCTTGTGCTAGTACATGGATAAGATTACCATGAATCTAGAATTTCTGACATGTCTTGATAAACTGGAAGGATTCTTTATCCATAGTCGGCCAGCAATATCCCAAACGGAGCAGTTTCTTAGCGAAGGTTAGACCACTTGAATGAGTGTCGCAATACCCTCATGGACTTCTCATAAATTCGTCTCAGACTCATCACTTTCGAGACATCGTAAGAGAGGTCCATCAAGACCTCATCGATAAGGTACATCAATTATAAGGGTATGACAAGAGGCTTGGCGGATCATGTTTCATTTTTTGTTACAGGAAAGGTCAGGAGGTACGGTATTATCTTTCAGATAAGTGTATATTTTCTCGTAGGTCAAGATATCGAAATCAACTAGGTTGCATATAACTTGGGACTCATGGTGGTCATAAGTAGGGTTAAACAGTTGCTCCACCATGAACTCATAACAGTTGAACTTTTCTAGAATTTATAACAAGGAAGCAATGGTGGCCATGGCATCGGCATCTCGGTTGTCACTCCTTGGGATCTGACCAAACTTGATGTCAACAAAATACTTCTTGAAGTCATCAATCATTCTCTTGTAGGGCATCATTTTATCATCTTTGGTTTGATAATTATCATTGATCTGATTGATGACTAGTTGAGAATCCCCATAAACTTGCAGCTCTGTAATTTTCCATTCCATAGCTATCTTGATTCCAATGATGAGTAATTCATATTCAGCTGTGTTGTTGGTGCAAGGAAACATCAAGCGATAGGATTTTGGAATTGTGTGCCCTAGGGGAGTGATGAATAAGATTCCTGCTCTTGATCCATGTTAATTAAATGAACCATCAAAGTACAACACCCATTGTTTTGTTGTTACTGTTAGGAAATATTCATATGGAAATTCAATATGGAGGGGATGATCATCATGAATTGGTGCCTTAGCTAATTGATTAGTGATGGCTTATCCTTTGGTAGCTTTTTTGTCAACATATTGGATGTTGAATTCACTAAGTACCATTACCCACTTAACCAGTCTTCCTGTTAGATTTGCTTTGCTTAAGAGATACTTCAGTGGATCTATCTTGGCTATGAGCTTGACTGTATGAGTCAACATATAGTGTCACAATTGTTGAGTAACAAACGCTAAAGCTAGACAAGCTTTCTCGATGGATGTATAATTGATTTCATACCCGTTCAAAGTTCTACTAATGTAATAAATTTCTCTCCTTCCTTGTTGAATCTTCCTATGCCAGCAAGGCTCCCAATGATCGATCATTAGTGGCGATGTACAATAAGAGTGGTTTTGCTTCTATTTGAGGTGCTATAATAGGTGGAATCGTCAGGTATTGTTTTAGTTGGTTGAAAGCTACTTCACACTTTTTGTCCCATAGAAAGGAAACATTGTTGTGCAATAGATGAGTGAAAGGATGGGTCTTGTCATTCAGTTATGAAATGAACCTTTTGATGGATTGGAATCTGCCTTGGAGGGATCTTGTCTAACTAATTTTTTTCGAGGGAGGCATCTCCATTATAGATTTCACCTTTGCAAGGTCTACTTCAATACCTTTCTCTGACACTATATACCCAAGTAGCTTTGTTGACGTTACTCCAAATACACATTTCTTTGGATTGAGGCGAACATTGAATTTATCCACACAAGTGAATAGTTTGTCTAATATCTCTAGATGTCCATCTCTAGTGTAATATTTTTCCAATAAATCATCCACATAGTCTTCCATGAAAGTATGCATCATGTTGTGGAAGATGGTTGTCATAGCTCTTTGATATGTGGCCCCTACATTTTTCAACCCAAAGGGCATGACATTCCAACAAAAATTTCCCCATGGGCAAGTGAAAGTTGTCTTATCTTGATCTTCAAGAGCTCTCTTGATTTGGTTATAGCCAAAAAATTCATCCATTAGTGATAACATGCCATGTCCTGGTGTTAATTCCACAATGATGTCAAAGTTAGGCAAGGGGGAATCATCTTTTGGGAAAGCCTTGTTGAGGTCACTGAAGTTGATGCAAATTCATATGTTGCCATTAGGTTTCAAAATAGGCACAATTTTTTATATCCATTTTGCATAGTCAATAGGTCTAATGAATCTGACATCCAATAACTTCTTTAGTTCTACTTTCACCAATAGAGCAATGTGTGGATGCATTTTTCTCAACTTTTTCTTAACTGGTTTGATTCTTGAAGGGAGGTATAAATGGTGCATGATGAGGTTTGGATCTATCCCTCACATATTTGCATAAGACAAGGAAAATTTGACTTGTCGCTCTTCAAAGAACTTTATAAAGCTAGGATTTTCTAGTTCTGTCAATGATTTTGCCAACTGAAGAGTTCTTAATGTTTTTGCATTGCCGACATTGATGGACTGTGTTGTCTCAATTAGGACTTTGGTATCTCCTGGAAGTGCTCTGGGAGAGTGTCAAATTTCCCATCCTTTGGTGCCTCGAAGAGGTTTTCACCATTGGATGCGCTCTTTATTTTTACTATTTCTTGATCTGATACTGCCATAGAATGGTTTTCACCATCAAATATTTCTTTTGTTTCATTTATTTTGCAGCTAGTAAATTTGGCACTCCCCTGTTGTGAAGCTCCGCTATGATGTTCAATGGTAGAAATTGTTTCAGGTTTATCAGCACAAAGGAAGTTTACAATGGCCTCATCATTTGTAAAGGTTGGGATATTGATAGGTTTGGTTTGGTCTTAATCTATTAGTTCAGGATGCAATAATGTCAAGGGATCATCAAATGGGTTTAGATCAGAGGACGCAAGGGTCCTAATGGAAAATTTATCATCAAATAATACTATGGTAAGGTCGAGGTCTATGATTTCGTTATCTTACGAATGATCTGTATTGATAAGAGTTTGATCGTCTTCACTCGAGTCATTGATTTTTTGCAATCCTACTTCAAGTAGTCTTAACCCGAGCCTTGTCCCTCCTCGAGCATGGGGGTGTACTTGTGTATAACATCAATGTCCTTTTCATGGCAAGTTTCTTCTGACAGTGAATCCCACTCATACTCATTAGAATCAATTTCATAATGATCATTGTCTTGCAGTTGCAGATTTATTTCAATAAATTTTTGTTTCAGGTCCTCTTTTGCTTCTTCACCCTCTTGGTGTTCTTTGTACCCCAACCCTATCTTGTCCTTTGGATTCGTTATAATGGGTTGGATAGGTTTTATGATACCCTCTTATCTTTTTCCAATGGGTCCTTGTCCATCATATCCCATCTTCTCTAGGATCGAGAATCCTTTTCCATATTGAGTGGTCTAAACATTGGCCATTATTGTTTGGGAATCAATTTCATCCTTGTATAGCCAATTCAAGATTTATTTGTCTTCATAATCTTCTTCCTGAGTGCTTTATTTTATAAATCGACTGTCAAAAAGTGTGACCAGTTGTGAGGATGATGAGGTTGATGGTTGACCATATGATTTGGGCGAAGCTAGCTGTGAAAGACAAAGGGATTGTTCAATGGAATATTCGTCGACACCCTTATCTTTGACTTGGACTTTCTTTTCAAATTGTTTAACCAAGGTGTTAAGGTGGACTTTAGGAGTGGTTGATGCAGAAGGGGTGACCTTTTCCTCTTTCACTAGTTGTTGGGATGAAGAACTTGGATTACTAGGGATATCAAATGTAGAATTAGGAGCTTCATGGTTGTGTGGTACAAATACATCCTAAACGGCCTTAAGAGTATTGCATTTTTTAGGACCATTAGAGTCTATGGGAATGGTGATCTCTTGTTCGTTGCATGTAAATTTTAGACATCCGTCGTATGTTGAGGGAACAACTTGCATCTCATGGATCCAAGGATGACCCAAGAGTATATTATATGTCAAGTCTTTATCCAAAACATGACACACCGCATCTTTCTAAATCGAGCCCACCTGAATTGGCAATATGATTAATCCCTTGGAATCTCTCTCCTCATCATCATAGTCTTTAATAGTAATCTTCTTTCTTCAATCTATTGCATTTTCAGAGAACCCAAGTGCATAGACAAGTTTTAAGGTACAAATACTAAGACCAGCTCCCTCGTCTATTAGGACACGTTTGACGCAACTCTTATGAATGAGGACCTCAATATGGAGGGTTGTATTATGGGGATGGGTGAGGGATACATCATCATTTTCCAAAAAATATAAGCAATGAGGAGCAATTAGGTGTCCCACCATGGACTGGAAAGTGCATACTTCTAAATTATTGGGTACCATTGTATCCACTAAGGCTTTTTCCAAGATCTCCTTGTGGGTTGGTGAGATCTTGAGAAGCTCCAGTATTTATATTTGTGCAGGAATTTTCTAGAGCTGGTCCACAATGTTGTATTTCTAAGATGGAGCATCAGGCATTTTAGCGGTGCTACCTTTTAACATATATTTTGTTTGGGCCCTTGTGGTCATGTTTACAGGGACACTGTTCTATTTTCCCTTGATCTTGATGACATTTATTTGATTATTTTTTGCAACCATGTCTCATTGGGGATTATTGATTTGATGAAATGAAATGTTGGCATCATTGATTGGAGGATTGGTCGTGACAAGATCTGGTGTGTTATTGATGTCAAGGTCATTTGTAGGGTCTTCAACAGCTGAAATGTGATAGATGGTACAATCATAAATATAATTCATGCTTTTCCTTTATCGTTTGTGTTGGAAGATTCCCCTTTATCATAGTTTTGCAAGGGGTTTTTGAACACCCCATGATCAGTGTTTACTTGAGGTTCTTCAATTTGTATGACCTTGTTATCAATCAAGTCTTGTATCTTATGTTTCAGTTGCATGCAACTATTTGTCAAGTAACCTTTGCATCTATGAAATTCATATAAGTGGGCCTCATTCCACCAGGATGTTTTTACTTTAGGTTCAAATCCTCAAGTGTCGGGGAGAGTGATGAGATTTTCTGCTATAAGCTCTTTCAATGTAGATTCATAGGATTGACCTAAAGGAGTGAACTTTTTCTGGTTGTTTGTTGTTTGATAAGGTAGCCTAGGTGGAGGATTATTATTGTTCTGATTATTTTTCTAGTTTGTGTTCTTATTGGTATTGTTCTAATTTTTGTTCTGATTAGGAGATGGATTGGCTTTGGGTGTAACTCCTGGTAGATTAAAAATTGGTTTGGCATTACACACTTCTGCGGAATTATCATTGCTATTGTTCTTGTATTTCTACCAAAACTTTGGTTTATCGTTATTGGAGGAGTTGGATGAGTTGTTCTTGTTATAGATTTTCAAAATACCCCCTCTTAACTAAGGCTTCCTCAATTTTGATCTCATTTTTTATTAATTTTTCAAAAGTGGGAGGACATTCTAATTCAAGCCTGTAAGTCATGTCATCGTTTAGGTTGTCGATGAACACCTCCATCTTTTCCTTTTTAGGTATGGGTAAGGGATACCTTACGAATAACCTTATCCACCTTTGTAGGAATACTAGGAATGATTCCCCTTTCTTTTGTTTAACGTTGCAAAGGTCTTTCATTGTGATCTCATGTTGGATATTATATGAATATTGTGTGATGAACTTGTTAACCAATTCCTCAAAAGATTTAATCCTTAGAGTTAGTTGTGAAAACCACTGCATACATTGCCCTCCCAAGCTGCGCGGGAATAACCTCATTAGATAAGTATCTTCATGAGAAAATTCTAGGCTCATAGTTATTAATTCCCTTACATGATCAATGGGATCTTTTTTTTGTTATACTTGTCAAACTTGGGAAATTTGCAATGTTTAGGGAACGATATCATGTTTACACTTGGATCGAATGGGTAAGGGTTATCTTGTATGGAATACCTCTTGGTGGCCCTTGTTTGCATGTTTTTCATTTGTTTTTTAAGGGCTTGCATTTGTTGTGTCAAGGCATCCATGGGATCATTGGTCTTTGTTTCCTTTCTTGTTTCAGTTGGTATTTCAGTTTCTATCTTCTTGGGAGTCTTTTGCAATTTTGTGATATCAAAATCATCAGGTAATTTGACTCCTTTATTTGCCAACATTAAAAGGTATTTCTCACCTTCTTTCTAAAAAAACTTTTCCATGAACTTATGGAAATTTGGGTCTTGTTGGGATTGCTCTATTGTTTCCTCTATTATATCCTCAACCTCATTTAGACGAATTTCAAAAAATGGATTTTCTTCTCTTTCCGCCATGGTTTCTTGGCTTTTGGTTTCTTGGTTTTCAGTTTCATTTTGTTCTAGTTTTTTCTTTTGTAACCTTGTTAAGACGAGCATACAAGTAATGAAAATATTCTAAACGTTTGACCAAAGTTTGGGGAGTGCCAAAAGGATTGGTTGAAATCTGGTTAAGCAAGCTTTATTTCGGGATGAGGGATGATGAATCCTGATGAAGGATGATAAATCCTGATGTTGAATTGCAGCTGCTAAATCATAAAATGGGGGTGATGAGGAGGCACTTTTGAATGTTTGATCAATGATTTAGATGAAAAAGTTTCACTTGAAAATGCGAGTTTCAACAAGTTTGAGGCTATGATTTTTCTATTGTATGAATTGATTTGGGTGGTTAGAGTATTATATTGTTGGTTACGAAATGTAAGAGTGATGAATGGGTTGGTTGTGATTATGTCTTTGTGAAAGGGCTCTTCATTGATAATACGCTTATGAAGATAAAGGCTCTAAAGCAAAATCATCAGTATATCCTCTATCAAATTCATGATATCTATGGAGGAAATTTTGATAGTGAAGCAAGACCTTCCTACTTTGATACAAGAAGTGTCTCTTTCTCAAAAATTTCTTTTAATTAAGTAGCTTTTTAGGTTTTTTTTTTTTTTGGTAAGGGATTTCTTGACGAATTTTGTTGATTTCCAATCCCTTAACATAAAATGATGTTGGTTTCAACAAGCTTGAGGAAAATTTATGATAAGGCAAGACAGTGTTTGAAAAGGGATCCCTAAAACTAATGTCAATTTGCAGATGAGAGGTCAAATTTAGCTTTATGTTTGTAGGTTTATCATATGCGCCAAAACTTAGATGCATTATAGGAAGGTATAGATGTGCTATAGGAATGATTATATGCACCAGAACATGCAAAAAAATTTCTATAACAAAGAATGAATGTGCTACAGAATGACAGGGGTGTGCTATAATAGATTGTGGGATGTGTTATAACAGCAAATGGATGCGTTATTTTATGACAATAATGCGTCAGAACAGCAGAGGGATTCGCTAAAAGATGTAACCTATGTGTTGGAACATCACTGGATGCGCTTATGATCTCCTAAAATGCTAAGTTCCTAATGTGAGATGCTAAACAACTAATGATGCAATAAAAAGAACTAACACAAAAGAGAACACATCAATGATTAGCCTAAGGAAAAGATAAACATGGAAGCAAGATAAAACAAATTGAAGCTGATTATACCTCCATATTGCTTCTTCCTTGGTTGGCCCTTTGATCCTTGAAGATTTGTGTGCTCTTTGGATGACAAGCTAAATTGGATGTGCAAAGTGATATGCAAGATGGATGGAGATATGATAATGATCAGATGCTAAAAGCTATGGAGGATGAGAGCTCAAATGGAAATTTTGCAAGAGTTTTGATAGCAAAAGATTGATCTCCTAAAATGAGAGAAATGAGGGGGTATTTATAGGATAATTTGAATTCTCTAGAGAATTCAATGGTTCAGATTAATCCAACAAAGCCAAGATGAAGGGCTATGGTGAGTTGAGGACTCACAAGCCCTCACATCTTGACATGCGGAATGTGAGATGACCTAGGGTGGGGTGATGTGGAAATGAGGTGGAAGAGAAGTACATGAGGTGGAGGAAGGACAAGTACCTTGTAGGTACTGTTATCTCTCAAAAACGTAGGCTAGATGCCTCAAGAAGATGCCAACTTCTTGATATGCTTTAGGGTAACAGACAAGGTTAAGAAAACTCAACCTTCTACTCTTTAGGTAATGCTAAACCTTGGTGGGTATACCCAATTGACTTAGGAAAGCTCAATCTTATTCAATTAATCTACAATGGCAATTCTGAAATGAATTAACACTGGATTTAACGATTAGTACATATCAATATTTGAAAAGGATAGACTAAAAACTTAACAAGCGTGGAGAATGTGAATGAAACTTAAACTGAGAAGTAAGACCAGTGCCATATGGGATTTACGGAGTCAAGAAAATTTCAAAGACGGGTTTATTTTACTGGCAAACATTCAAGCTGTTTAGTATTTTATTTGGTTTACAACTTGTATAAACGTACCATTTATGATCACTGAGTTTCTTCTTAATAATCCCAATTTATATTCCCTGTTTATTATGATCAACGCAAAGAATTTTAATCTTTGCTGGAAAGAATCAATGAATTGATCATACGAATACAGCAAATGTGCATTGATGAATGATGTAAAAACTTGTTTACATAAATCCAAACAACCGGGAAACACAAAATAAGGAGACAACCTCAATAATACTAATCAATCATTACTATAAACAACTGATGCCAGAAAATTTCATGCCATTATATTAAAATTTTGTTCTTTTGATATCTCCATCATTTCATATGCTACCAATCTTATCCCCCTTTACTCCCAAAAAAAAAAAAAACCTCTCCTTTTGTCTATTGAAAGCAGCTTTTATACATGCAGAATATGAAAGGACGCGTCCCTTCAGAAATAAGATTAAACAGAATACGAAAAGCTTTGAAGACAATTAAGCCCTTGTTAACCATAAGTGAGTTGTAGCAAGGTAATCCAAGTAGTCTTGACAATTAAAAGTATCCGCATCTTCAACGGCATTCCGAATTGCGGTTTCCATTCTAATCATATCTTCCACCCGCTCACTCACGTCTTCTAGAGATGTATCTTCTGCAGAGGATGTCTTCATAACCTCTTTCAGCATTGCACCACACTCGTTCCTCCACCTAGCAGCATCCTTGACTTCTCCTTTAGCATCAAAAAGTGTAACCATAACTGTATTAGCAACTTCAGTCAATCCATTTTTGTCCCCGAGCAATTCATCATAAAACTTCTGATGACGACTGATAATATTATTTGCTCCTTTAGTTGCAGTGCTACCAACCTCATTACGCATGGTCAATTCTTGAAATTTATCCATCACCCGTTCCTTCATCCTCTCATGCTCTTTTATTGCATTCATAGTAGAGGAAAACTTTCCCCACAACTAATTCAGCCAAGATGTCAAATTGACCTGCCGCTTCTTTACAATTGTTGTAATAGCATCGTACCTTCCTTGATTATAAGCACTCGATCCAACCCAATGTTCTTTTGTCTGGGAACTTTCTCCTTGAGTAAGCATTTTGGTTGGCATTGCAGGAACACCTGCCAAATCTTTCAGCCTATCATTCTCTCTAAGCAGTCTCTCATTATTTGCTTTATACATCTCTCGTTCCCTTATCAACGCCTGAATCTGTGCTTTATTCAATTTGGCAATATCAATACCAATTTCTGCAGTAACCACAGGGTCTACCTCTCCAACCTTTAAGGTCATGACATGACCAAATGCCTTTTCAGTATCAATCACCACTGATTTCCTATGAGATGGGTACAAAGCCCATATCATTAATGAACCTTCATCAGTGTTAAATTTCAATCGTGCATATACCTCCATTACCTTATCCTTATCCAATTTATGCATAGTGTTAGTATCCTTCAGAAAACTATCAAATACTAATGCATAATTTAAATCAAGACCAGGGAAAATCATTACTCCAGCATTCTCCAACATTTTCCTCCCCTTTTCAGGAGTCATATTTGCCATTTCCTCATCTACACATCTTCGTAATTGGTCCAGAAGCTGCTCCTCATTCCCAGAAGTGATTGAACCAACTCCTTCCCTTATTTCTTTTCCTTTCTGTTTGTACAAAAATGATTTAAATTCTGGAGAGTTTATAAATTCATTATCTGAAACAAATGAGCTATACTCCTTATGCCTCACATCAATATCTCCTGTCTCCAGACTCTGCTCCCTAACCGGGCAAACATATTTCTAAGTCCTCTGTCTAGACATCTTCTCTGTTATACCCTGTGGTACTTTACACGCTGGAATGTCTTCACTTCCAGAAGACAAATATCCTGTATCCTGTAGTCCCTGATTATAACTCTCAACCACAGCTTCAGCTTCTTCCTCATCCAGATTCCTGATCATATCATCAAAAAGATAAGGCACATAATGATACTTCCCAAAATTAATCCTCTCCTTAGCTGAGTTGATATACCCCTCAGGATCAAAATCCTTCCTAGGCGGTCCCCTTTTCATATTGTATTGCAACAATTTATCAAGAATTGAATTATATCCTTCCTTTGCTAATACAGTGAAATCACCAAAACATAATGTGCTAGGCATGAAAGCCTGTTTCCCATATGAGCTAAAAAGCATCACATTACTAAAGTCCAATTGCCTAACAATCTCCAAATAAGCAATTCTATTTGGAACTGTCCTTGGTAAAATAAAAGGAGTATCCTCAAACCCATACACCCTAATCATTGTGGCTCCCTCCAAACAGTACCAATCACCCCAATTATGATCAATTGGCCCATTGAAATCCTTTGGCCGAAGAAACCTCTTAATCTCAGGGGTTAATGAGTAATTACAAGGATGTCTATACAATTTGTATAAATTTTTCACAAAATACTCTTCAAAATGAATGAAACTAGAGTTAACAAACCTGCTATCCCAAATAGCAGTCCACAATTGAATAGGCAATGCTTCACCCTCTTTTCCAACCTGATAAATCTTCATCTCTGATGGCCATACTCCCAACTCTTGTCCATAATACAACACTAAGTGCATCAGTAGTGAATAATGCCTTAAATGAGCAATAGAAGCTCCACTCTTTATGGCTATCAACCCTGAATCAAGCTCTTTGGCAATATATGAAGCATAATCAAATGGCTTGGAGTTGTGATACTGGATGTCTGCTGTGATAACCACTGGCACAATTGACATGAGCTCTGGGGCATCCATTCCCAATACTTGACATACTGAAAAATATGTATACTTCATATAAGATTCAAACAAATCTACATGATAAGGAGGCCCCTCAGAATCTTGTAACGGTTTTGAACTGTTACCCCTTTTAATCCTGTGAATAGGCAACCTCCAGCCCTTATATGTTGTATCCATTCGTGAAAATTCTTTCTCCAACTCTTCACAATTGATTTCCTCATTACAAAACCCTTCTAGCTTGAAAACTTCACCTAGGGCTTCTCGAGATACATGTATCTATGGCTTTCCGGATGGGTCACATATAGCCTTATGCTTTGGATCATAGTTATCAGCAAGAAGTTTTACCAATTCCGTATTCACAAAGACATTAGGGCATACCAGTTTCCCCACATTCAACTTCCATGGGTTGCAAACTGGTTCAAAATGGTGCCTTCTATGATAATGGAAATTGAAAAGCTCGTAACCCCTAATTGCAGTCCAGACATCACCTATGAACTTACATTTGTCATCCAATTTATCTACCTCAGCCCTAAGCTGTGCAGATCTCCTTGCTTTTGGGCCCGAGCCAGGCAGTTGGTCAATAAGATCCTGATTTAATCTTCTCTCAACGCCCTCCTGTTCTGTATCAACCTTTTGCTTTTTTCCTTTTGATGAGCTGGTCACAGCCAGCTTTCTACCTTTACCCTTTCCAGAACCAGAGGACTCCATTTTAAAATTTATTTAATTGAAAACACAAGAGCCAAGAAATAATCACTTACAGTCTTATACTTTGAGCTTTTCAAATTGAGAATAGCCTTGGTTCTCTGCTTCTCACACCAACTCTTCTGCAATCATTTCGGATAAAAGAAATGATTCAATTCCTACTGTATTATTCCGTCGCGCCATTAATGAAACACGAACGAACATCAATTTGAAACTGGCACTGTCGCATCAGATGTCCCTTCGGTAAGAGATTTTCAAATCTGGGGCGAAATCATATTCAACGTCTATCACACCCTTTCGTCAAGACAAAAGTATAGTCTTATCGAAATTCAGACTCCAAATATGACAACTGCTACTCCATTTTACATGTCGTCATAACATTCTGAGTCGGGGAGACATCACATAGATTCCACCATCTCACACCGATATACGTCCCCTTCACACTGTGGTTACCAAGAAACTTTACCGTTCTGGCTGAAAACTTAACACTTCGGCATATCCTCTAAACTGTCTCACCGAAAAACTATAACTGAAATTATATTTTCGGCAAGACAATAAAGCTTCGAGAAGACTCATACCGATATCAAATGTCTTACCGAAAACATCTCCATAGACCTCTTTCATTTGGTGAGACTTACCTCGAACCATTTTGTCGATGTAACATTTGAACCTCGATGAAGCTTACACCGAAGGATCCTTTTCTTAGCGGTACATATCTCCATCGGTATATATATCGAGTCAGCAAGACACCAATACCTTTTCCAGTAGTCCCAAGATTTCCTTACATCAAGTTCGGCAAAACAAATGTGACCTCGCCAAGACTCTCCCCGAAGATTTTAAGTCACATCGAAATATTTCGCATATAAGTCAATCAGCAAGACATAAGGATGTCGCTATGACTTCATGCCGATACTTATTAGTCAGGCCGAAACGACCCCTCCATACTCCAGTCGGCAAGACTTACTAAGTTCGCTGTGATGTTATGACGATGCTCCAACATATGCCGGTATGAGTCTTTTAGTTGCCGAAACATTCTGCAAAGTCCCACCGACTATCTGAACCAATACATGTTAATGATAACACATCTCGGGAAGACTTCTACCATGTCTTGCCGATAGGGATCTTTTAATGAAACAAAAGGGAACAAGTGAATTCAAGAAGGGTCAAACAACATAGAATAGGCCAATTAATGACATGGGGAGATTTTATGCTTAATGTAAGGGCTTTAATGATGGAACCTCACAAATACAATAGGCTGTAAAATTTAAAATTTCTACAGTTCCAACAGGTACCTTGTGGGATGAGAAGATTCCTTGGAGGAATAAAAGTGAATTAAAAATCATAATGATTGGAAGAATCTAGTGGATAAGAGAGGGTTTCCAAAAAGGTGGGGATTTGCCACATGTGAATGATATGACAAGTCCAAGGTTCTAGAAGTCCTTGGCACATGTAAAGTGACAATTCAAGACTTCTAGAACTTGCATGGGGAAGAGGAAATTCCTTGGAGGAATAAAAGTGAATTAAAAATCCACATGGGGAAGAGAGGAGCCTTGGGTGAATAAAAAGGAATTAAAAATTCCTTGGGGGATGGGGAGAGTTGACCAAGGTACTGATTAGGCTAATGAACTTGATTAAGGTTGTGCAAACACAGGATTAGGATAATTAATGAGAGATTATGGAGGATGTGACACTAACCTTGATTAAGTGGTGCACATCATAATCACAGATTAATTAATTTAATCCAGATTAAAAGAGGATTATAGAGAATGTGATAAGGAGAGAGAAAAAGAGGGATTAAAAATTGGTTTTAATCCAAATAGGTCAAATGAATAAATTAAATAAATTGTCTTATTTATTTAATTTAGAGAAGAAAAGGTGTAAGGTAAAGTATTTAATTATTCAATTACATACTTTAGGAACCTTAGGCAGAAAATGAAATAGATGAATAAAGTAGACAATTTTGATCATGTGGAAGTGATCAAATTTATATGTCTACATTTTTCCCCTCTTCGAAATATTGTTAAAATAACCGTGCTTCGAAGAAAAGAAAATGCAGATGACTCCATAGAGGAAGTAACAAGAAAATGATGCCCCAACGTTGGGAGGAGGAATTGAGTTGTCCAATTAGTGGGGGAATGGATGAAGATGCCCCAATCCTCCAAGGGAATGACTATGGCAGGGAAAATAGAGAAATCAGAAGGGTATGCCCCCTTAAGAGGGTGACGGGGGAAAAGAGAGGGGTCCCGGGCGACCTCTCAATAGGAATAAATAGAGAGTATGGTTGGAAAGAGTGTGAAAAATTAGACAAGTTTTTCTTTTGAACTAAGTCAAAGGGATGAACGGTTTGCAAATGGCAGCCCTAGGAAGGGAAGGGATTAGTTCGAGGAAAAAAAGGTAAATAAGAAGTAAAAAAATACACCTTAAAAAGGGAGGGAAAAGAGAGGGGTCTCGAACGAATTCTCAATAGGAAGAAACAAGTTATAAGCCAAGTTGGGGGATGGTTGATGGAGTGTTGTTGATAAGGACATGATAATTCCCAAAACAACACAAGGATAGGGAAGGATACATCCTGATGAGGATGGAGATGAGTTTTGTTAACGAGGGAAGGATACATCCCAAAACAATACCGAAGGATAGGGAAGGATTCATCCCGATGAGAGTGTTGTTGATGAGGGAAGGATACATCCCAAAAAAAATAGGGATAGGGAAAGATACATCCCACTGATGATGATGATAGTACTGTTGATGAGGGAATGATGCATCCCAAAACAACACAAAAGGATAGGGAAAGATACATCCTGAGGATGAGGAGGAGGAGGAGGAGGAGGATTGGATCAAGGCTTGTAGCAAGGCTAAGACCAAGAGTATGATTAGATTATTTGAATGGATGTGGATGGGGGAGATATGCAAGATGATGGAATGGAAAATTAAATGCAATCCTAATGCAATTTTCCATCCTTAGAGCACTGATTTTTGCTATAGCATAAGACACCGAGTGCCATGGTATGTGGAACCAAGGTGGATTAGTGTCTAATGCATAAAAAAACACAACAAACAAGAAGGTTATCCCAATACCCTAAAGTCACGATGACTTCGATCGGGCCAAGTATTGAGATAACCACAAGCACAAAAGGATGCCCCAGTGTAACACAAGACCTCAGGGGTCTTGGTGGGTACTAGGTGGGTCAACCAAGAAGACAAAAAACAAAAGAAAATTCAAGATATGCCCCTATGTTAACTATTCAAAACTCACCATAATAGGAGAGATCATGGTGGTTGTGACAAGTGATGATAGGGAGCTCAAATGATAAACAAAATTCAAAAGCATCAAAAGATCAGAATCAATTTCAAACTTCCTTTTCCATAGGATCAAGAGGATGGATGGGGTTGATGTGGTCTGTTAGGAAGGATACATCCTGTTGAGACCAAAGATGGAGGATAGATTGGTTGATCAACTTGACGCGGGATATCTGAAATTGATTGAACCGCATGATACTAATGACCTTTGTTTGTAAGCACTAGCTAGGATAAGGACACACTTGACGACATGAAAAGATGATGAGACATAAGGCAACAAGATGAAAAATTGATGAGGCGACAAACAGACACACCCTAAAGACCTAGGGGACACAAAACTGACACACCCTAAAGACCTAGGGGCTCGAGGGTTGATCAAAGATCAACCTTGCCTACGTGAAAGCACAGAGCCCTCGTAGTTTGAAAAAAGACCATGGATAAAAGTGGAAAGAGGACAAGGGTGACCAATGATGGATGACAAAGATTAGACAAACAAATGCCCAAGGGGCAGATCAAATGATTGAAATTGCCTACGTGAAAGCATAGGGGCGACGTAGTTCGAAACAAGGCCAAAGACAGATGATGGAGAATGACAAGATAGAAAAAAGACAGAGCCCTGGGGGTGGATCAAATAATCAACCTTGCCTATGTGAAAGGGCAGGGGAAACATAGTTCAGAACAAGGCCAAAGACATATGATAGAAGATGACAAGACAGATAAAAGATAGAACCTTGGGGGCAAATCAAATGATCGACCTTGCCTACGTGAAAGCGTAGGGGCAACGTAGTTCGAAACAAGACCAAAGACAAACAATGAGATGACCATGATGAGAAGACACATGAAGGATGGTGATATGATGAGCCAGGATAGGTCGTGTGGATGGGATGGTGGATATGTGTAGGATGTGGGTTATGCGAAGCTCAGGGATGGGATAGTGATCTAGATTATTAGAAGATGAATTGGGAGAATGAGAGGATGTATAAATGAATGACAAAGAGTAATAGGATAGGAGGAAGGTGTAGGAAATAGATAGGAGGGACGAATTAGGATGTGAATGGCAATGGAGTGCATGGGGGTAGCCTATAGTGAGATACCAATAACAAGGGATGATGAGATAAGAGGAAAATAGAGGGAAAGGTATGGATGGATAAGAAGATGTGAGGATAGGTGGATAGATGAGTGATGAAGATTGAGAGGATATTAGAAATATGTAGGGCTAGGATAAGAGGATAGAGGAATGGGGTAGATAAGGATGAAAGGATGAAAAGGACTAGTGGATGAGAGTATAGGAAGATAAGGATTTGGTAGATGGAAGGGATGACTAGATGGATAAATGGATGGGGAGGTAAGGATGGTCAGGATGGTCAGGTTGGGGAGATAGAGAGGATTACTTGGTGGAATGGATAGATGATGTCTCCAAGGACCCAATTGCAAATAAGGAGATGCCCCCACTCTAGATGTGTCATGCATGACGAGGCAAGAGGGATAGCAAGATGGGTGGATAAGGAAGTGAGATGGGAAATGTAATGTAGATAAAGGTGGATAGGATGCATGGATAATGGAAGATAGAGAGAGGTGGATAGGATGCACAGATAATGGAAGATAGAGAGAGGTGGATAGGATGCACGGATAATGGAAGATAGAGAGAGGTGGATAAGGAATATGATAGTGTATGGATGAGGGGAATATATGCAAAGAGGTGTCCAAAGCATGTATATAGGTTTTCCCCTACATTTATCAAGATCACAAGGAAGATGGAGGGAGTGGGATAGGATGGATAGGATGCAGAAGATAGGCAAATGTAGGAGATGAGGAAAGGAATGTGTAAGTGGATGTTGCCCCCAATCGTGGAAGGAGACTAGAAGGGGAATTTACATATGATGCATGTTTGCAAAGTTTTCATCATGGTACTTATCCAAGGCGCTTGTTTGCCAAGTTTTCACCATTGGACGAATGATTTTCTCTTTACTATTTTTTTTTTGTATTTTTCTGATTTTTTCTCTTTTCTTGATTTTGATTTTTTGATTTTTTTGTATTTTTTGGACTAGGATGTGGACGAAGATGGATAAAGATAGAGATATGGATATATAGATTTGGAGGATAGTTGATAAGGATATGGATGAAGAACTCAAGCATCAAGTTCCATATGAGGTAATAAGAGCCCATGTGTAAAGTGACCAGTGGATGTTGGTACAACCTTAGTAGAAGAAATGGATTATGCAAGAGGATGAATCAAAGGGATTGGATGGGGGAGATAGGGGGGATAGTGGATGGGGTGTTGAAAAGCGTATGGATGGAATGATGGAGTGGATGTATGATAGGGGAAGTTGTTCAGGACCAACATTGGCACATGTGGTGGATGTGAAAAGATAGGTGGAGGAATGGATGGAGAGGGTGGCGATAATGGAGGAGTTGGGATAGTGATTTTTGGGATGTAGGGACCCAAAATAGATTTAGGAGATTGAGGAGGTGAATGATTTTGTGGGGGAATAGAAACTTTGGATGTCATTATAGACTTTTCAATTGAAGGTATGGCACCTTTTTTCTTTGGGACCCACGTGGTTTTTATTGTTTCTTTGGTGGGCCTTTGTGGCCTTTTGGATTGATTTGGATTTTGGACTTGATTTTTCTTTTATTATACATGTCTTTTGAAGGGGACACGAGGAGCTTTAGATTCATGTGGATGTTTGGATTTATAAATTTTTGCTTTGGCATCCAAAGTGCATTTAGTAGCAAGGGGATAGGTGCGAGGAGATGGATGATGTGGAGTGATGGAGGTAGAGTTATAGGGATTATGTGTAGATGGAGGATGTGTAGGTATGTGCCTTTGTTGATCCTGATTAGGAGTTATGAAGGTAGTATTTTTATGTTTTGTATGAGGGAGAGGGGGTGGATGAATGAAAGGATGAATAGGATAAGATTGAGGGGGTGATTTTTGGATATAAGGACCCAAAATGGATTGTGTATATGGAATATATGTGGGGTTTGATGGAGGGATATAAGAACCCATAGTAGATGGAGGATGAGCAATGATGGATGGAAGGACATAAGGACCCAAAATGGATTGATAGGATGAGGGAGAAAGATGGATGGTTGTTTTTAGGTAATATTATGGAGGAGGGGGGATGGCGGAAAATGACTTGGTAGAACGATGGAAATTACCTCTTGTGCCTTTAGAAGAGGATCGTTTAGGATGTACGAAGGTTGTACCAACATCTTTAGAGTGCGGGTTTTGGGAAATATATCCAAGACAATGTGTGCCTGGATGTTATATGACTTGGATGGTCTCTAAATTACCTTTCTCATGAAGGGCTAAACCTTTTCCTTGATAGTACATGTTCTGTAGCATGTCATTTATGGTAGGATGCTTATTCTCTTGGAAGCATGATGCAAGCGCATTAGTAGGTGGAAGATGTAGGGTGGTGCATACGCGTTGTTTTTCTTCTGTAAGAAGGCCACCACGGATAAGTGTAATGTGACCAAGGTGATACAAAAGTGGCATTGGGATGGGTGATGAAGGATCATGTGATGTAGATGAGGGGATAGCCACATCAGGAGGAATGAGTGATAAGGGATCGGGAGAGGAATTGGGGAGTATGATGGGATCTAGATTTATGGTAGTGGATGATAAGGGCTCATGAGATGGAGTGATTGGATCTTGAATGCAAAGGGGATTAAGGGATGGAGTGGATGAGATAGTGTGATCTTGAGATGGGGTGGATGGGAGGATAGGATCATGACTTGGTTGAGGATAGGAATCATGAGATGGGATGGATGGAAGACTATGTTCTTGAGACATAGTAGATGGGATGGAAGGATCTTGATTTGGAGGAGGGAATATGCTTGTATGCTTTGGACCAAGCTCTTGGCATGACTCATCTTGTGTGGGATGTATGATTATGGAAGAGTGTTGGAGGGACTCCTCAAATGGGGGAGATAGGAGGATGGAGGATTCATGAAGGTAATGGTATTGAAGTTTGTGAATATTAGGAATAGGAGGGGATTGGATGTCTCAATGGATTGGTTGGATCTAGTAGTAGAAGATAGGGATTCAATGGATTCGATGGGTTTGACCAGCTCAACCATTTGGATGGTGTCAGGAATGGTGATAGGAGGGATAGGTGTAGGATGGAGGAGGGCCTCATCACTAGTGACAGTACATGATAGAGTGGGAGGGCATTGTGTCTCTTATGTCATGAGTCCTTGGGCGACATTTGGAAGGGATGTAGGATTAGGTAGAGTGGTGGGAATGGATGGATGATTAGGGATGAATGAAGGATTAAGATTAGGGATTGGTGGATTAGGATTAAACATGGGGATGGGATTGGATGGAGGAATTGGAGGAGATGGAGGATTAGGATTAGGAATTGGTGGATTAGGGTTAGATGAGGGGATGGGAACGGATGGAGGACTAGGAGGAGATGAAGGATTAGGGTTAGGGATTTGAGGATTAGATGAGTGGATGGGTGGATGAGGATTAGATGTAGAACTAGGAGGAGATGAAAGATTATGATTAGATGAGTGGATGAGACTAGATGGAGGGCTAGGAGTGGTTGGAGGACTAGGTGGGTTATGTTTAGATGGAGGATTAAGATATAATGCGATGAAAGGGAGAGTGACGTAGGAGGATGTGGATGTTGGATTAGATTGGGAAGATGTGGAATTAATGTAAGGGTGTTGGGATGGGAGATTGTGATAGGAAGGTGTGGATGGATTAGAACAAGAAGATTGAGGTGGTGAACCACCATAGGAAGAAATGAATGGTGAGTTGGCATAGAAGGATAGGGATGATGGATTAAGATAAGCGGATTAATATGGTGGATTACGATAGGAGGAATATTGGGATGGGTGATTGTAATAGGAAGGTGTGGGTGTGGGATTAGGATGGGAAGATTTAGATGTGGGATTAAGGTAGAGGTATTGGGATTGTTGATGATGATAAGGAGAGGAGGATATGGACGTTGGGTAGGATAGAGGTTGAAAGGGAGGAAATGATGAATATGTCGATGGTGAGGATGTTGGATATCCCTTGTCAAGGGTAGCATAAAGATCGTTATTAGATGAGCATGAAGGCATGGTGGGATAGTTCGAAGAAGTAGTGGGATTTTGGGAGGCGCTTGGAGAGAGCTTGCTAGCAATGATAGCATCAAAGGGATCTATATAACAATCTTCATGATCAACAAGATTTTCATTATCATCATCAACGGAGTTAGGATTCCCCTTGACTACTATTATTGGTCGTGTGAGAGGGGGATAAAGATTCGTGGTGGATACAGATTAGCAGGAAATAATAGATGATGGATAGAGAACTAGGATGTATTGGAAGCTCATATGGGGATCGAACGAAAGCTCAAATTAGGATTGAATAAAATCTCAGATTAGGATGATGAGATTAATGCTCAGATTAGAACTAGATTGGAGTTTAGATTGGGATTGGATCAGAGGATATGATAGGATAAGTTTGTTTTGGATTGGATGATGAATTAGGATTGGTTGATGGAAAGGGTCTTAAACCCAATTCGGAAATCACCCTAGGTGACTTAATACGTTGGTTGATCGGATTAAACTGGCTAAACCAATTATCACGGCACCAAATCTACCTTGAGATAGAAGGGGATTGATTTGGGCCAATCATGTTGACTTACAACACAAATCCACCTCAAGATAGAAGCAGATTGATTAGGTTGAAGACAATGATTGATATGTAGGATAACAATCAAACTTAACGCCTTGGTCAATTCGGGAGATAACTCCTAAAACAAGGTTTAAGGGATTTTGTGATGAGAGATGATGATGAATGTAAATGGAAGATGTCTTGATGGAAATGTTTAGGTCACACGATAAGATGGTAGAATGGGTTTTCCAAATTGTGAAATGATCAATGTGAATGTGATAAATGGACGTTTAGAAAGGTTAAATGGAGGCTTGGAATGGTCAAATGGATGTTTGGATTGGTTAAATAGAGGCTTGGAATGGTCAAATGGATGTTTGGATTGGTTAAATGAGTGTTTAGGATGATCAAACAGTCAAATGGAGAATCAGAGTGGTTAAACGGAGGTTTGGAATGGTCAAATGGATGAAATTATCCATTCAGGAGGGCATATCCACCCTTCTACAGTCAAACAGTGGATCAAGAGGGTGTATTTGCACTTCTGCAATGAAAAATATTGAAATAGGGGGGCGTATCTGCACTTCTGCGATAAAAAATGCTGAAACAAGGGGGTGTATCCACACTTCTACAGTGAAAAATGTTGAAACAAGGGGGCATATCCGCACTTTTGTAGTGAAAAATGCAATAACAGGGGGTGTATCCGCACTTCTGCAATAAAAAATGTTGAAATAGGGGATTGTATCCGCACTTTTGCAGTAAAAAATATTAAAACAGGGGGACGTATCTGCACTTCTGTAGTAAAAAATGTTGAAACAGAGGATTGTATCTGCACTTTTGCAGTAAAAAATGTTGAAATAGGGGGGCATATCCACCCCTCTGCAGTGGAAAAATTTGGAACAGGGGGGGCAAGTTCGCCCCTCTATAGGAAAACAGTGACTTGGTTTGGATGATGAGATTATGGCAAGGACTTCAAATGACTCAATGAGGCTGACTTATCAAAATTTATTGATTTTTCATAGAAAGATACTTTGGAGAAGCACAATCCTATCATTAGTGTTAAGGGGTATGGCTAGCAAAGGTCTTACTCTCGGATGAACAAGGTTTCTAGGGAGTCCTCGATATATGCTCAGTACATGAGGCACAACCATGAACACTAGTCTGTCACAAGCATGAGTCGAAAACCCCAGCAAGATACTGAAAGGCTCAAACCAACTCTTCACGTCTATCTAGGTATCATCCTAGCTTCGACGTTCCACCAATTACGATGCAACTGGATTGGGGTACAACTTTGGCTCTCCCCCCTTTGTATACCCCACCGATACGCGTGGTTGGGATCCTCCCTTGGGGTGATGAAATCTCGAAGCAGGTCCCTCTAAGAAGAATACATTAATCGTTTCCAACTACCCCCCCCCCCGGTTCGCATAAAGTGCAAGGGGAAGGTGAAAACAAACTAATGCCCCCTTAGGGTAACATAAAGAAAAAAAGACACAACAAACAACAAGTATTACTTCCGCGTAATTATACTAAGTGAATAGATAAAACAATAAGGAAAACTTTAAAATTTGAATAAAATAAAGGCCTTGCAAGCAAATGTTAGTTGTTTTATTTTTCTGCCCTTTGTGAATTTCAACAAAAATTCTGCAAAGTATCAGCAATAAATCTAACTTCACCCACCAACAAACAGGGTTAGAGGGTTAGAACTCCAAATAGCAAAAAAATAGAGGCAAAAACGAAGCTAAAATGCCACTTTTTTACCTTCTCGAACGTGTTGTTTAGGGAAAATCCGCCCCTCTGCAATAAAAATGTTGAAACAGGAGGGCGTATCCGCCCCTCTATAGAAAACTGTCAAAAACGTTGGAACAGGAGGGCAAATTCGCACTTCTGCAGAAAACAGTAAGAAAACATCAAAACAGGTGGACGTATCCGCACTTCTACAAAAAAAAGTTAGAAAACGTTGAAACAGGCGAGCGTATTTGCACTTCTACAAAAAAAATAGTTAGAAAACGTCGGAACAAGTGAGCGTATCCGCACTTCTACAAAAAATAGTTAGAAAATGTCGGAACAGGCGGGCGTATTCGCACTTCTGCAGAAAATAGTTAGAAAACGTCAAAACAGGCGGGCATATCCGCACTTCTACAGAAAATAGTTAGAAAACGTGAGAACAAGTGGGCATGTCCGCACTTCTGCAGAAAATAGTTAGAAAAAAACGTCGGAACAAGTGGGCATTTCCGCACTTCTGCAGAAAATAGTTAGCAAAAATGTCGAAACAGGAGGGCGTATCCACACTTCTATAGAAAACTGTTAGAAAACGTCAAAACAAGAGGGCGTATCCACACTTCTGCAGAAAACTGTTAGAAAACGTCGGAACAGGAGGGCGTATCCGCACTTCTCCAGTGAAAACTATCAGAAAACATCAAAACAAGACAGCGAATCCGCCCCTCTGCAGCGCCTAGGAGGGCAAGTCCACCCCTTTGCAGCGCCTGGGAGGGCAAGTCTGCCCTTCTACGACCTGAATCTACAAACAACTTAAACAACAGCAAACGTAAAGCAAAGAGACCTGTTTCGGGGTCCCACCAGGCGTGCCAAAAATATGATCCCTTAAAATGCTATGTTCTAATGTGTGATGTTAAACTAATAATGATGCAATGAAAAGAACTAACATAAAAGAGGACACCTCAATGATTAGCCTAAGAAATGACAAACATGAAAAAAAGATAGAACAAATTGAAGTTGATTATACCTTCATGCTGCTCCTTCCTTGGTTGGCCCTTGATCTTTGAAGATTTGTGTGCTCTTTGGATGACAAGCTAAGTTGAACATGCAAAATGATATGCAAGATGATGGAATGCTAAATGCTATGGTGGATGAGAACTCAAATAGTAATTTTGCAAGAGTTTGGATAGCAAAATATTCATTTTTTAAATGAGAGAAATGAGGGGGTATTTATAGGATAATTTTAATTCTCTAGAGAATTCAACAGTTGAGATTGATCCAACAAAGCCAAGATGAAGGGCTATGGTGAGTTGACGACTCACAAGCCCTCATATCTTGACATGTGGAATGTGAGATGGCCTAGGGTGGGGTGATGTGGAAATGAGGTGGAAGAGAAGTACATGAGGTGGATGAAGGACAAGTACCTTGTAGGTACCTTGGGGGATGAGAAGATTTCCTCAAAAAAAAAAATTATTGTCCCCAAATGAGCATGAAAGAGACATTTAAGGAATTTTAGAATTCCTCAAAAATCTTCATGGGAAAAAGGGAAGTGGTTGGAGACATAAATGTGAATTAAAAATTCACATTCTTAAGAGAGTTTATTGGATAAAAGAGGGCCTCCAAAAATCTGGAGATTTGTCACATGTGGGTGATGTGATAAGTCAAAGATTCTAGAAGTCCTTGGCACATGTAAAATGACAAATCAAGCTTTCTAGAACTTTGCATGGGGATAGGGTGGACTTTGGAAAGATAAAAGTGAATTCAAAATTCATATGGAAAAGAGAGGAGCCTTGGGTAAATAAATGTGAATTAAAAATTCACATGGGAAAGAGAGTCAAGGCCAAAAAAAGCAAGTGGAAAGGTTGACTAGAAAAAGTATGCCAAATGTGGCTAATGATTTTGATTAAAGTTGTGCAAACATAGGATTATGATAATTAATGAGAGATTAGAGGCAAGTGGGAGATTATGGAGGATGTGACACTAATCTTGATTAAGTGGTGCACATCCTAATCACAAATTAATTAATTTAATCCGGATTAAAAGAGGGTTATGGAGAATGTGACAAGGAGAGAGAAAAAGACGGATTAAAAATTGGTTTTAACCCAAATAGGTCAAATGACTAAATTAAATAAATTGTCCTATTTATTTAATTTAGAGAAGAAAAGGTGTAAGGTAAATTATTTAATTTATTCAATTACATAATTTAGGAACCTTAGGCAGAAAATGAAATAATGATTAAATAAATTATTTAATCACTATTAATGACATATATGGATAGAGTAGATGATTTTGATCATATGGAAGTGATCAAATTTACATGTCTACATGTTTCCTTATAAGACAAGATAAAACAAATTGAATTTGATTATACCTCCATGTTGCTTCTTCCTTGGTTGGCCCTTTGATCGTTGAAGATTTGTGTGCTCTCTAGATGACAGCTAAATTGGATGTGCAAACTAATATGCAAAATTGATGGAGATATGATAATGATGAGATGCTAAAAGCTATGGAGGATGAGAGCTCAAATGGAAATTTTGCAAGATTTTTGATAGCAAAAGATTGAGCTCCTAAAATGAGAGAAATGAGGGGGTATTTATAGGATAATTTGAATTCTCTAGAGAATTCAATGGTTCAGATTAATCCAACAAAGTCAAGATAAAGGACTATCGTGAGTTGAGGACTCACAAGCCCTCACATCTTGACATGTGGAATGTGAGATGACATAGGCTGGAGTGATGTGGAAATGAGGTGGAAGAGAAGTACATGAGGTGGAGGAAGGACAAGTACCTTGAAGGTACCTTGTGGGATGAGAAGATTCCTTGGAGGAATAAAAGTGAATTAAAAATTCACAATGATTGGAAGAATCTAGTGGATAAGAGAGGGTTTCCAAAAATGTGGGGATTTGCCATATGTGAATGATGTGACAAGTCCAAGGTTCTAGAAGTCCTTGGCACATGTAAAGTGACAAGTCAAGCCTTCTAGAACTTGCATGGGGAAGAGAAGATTCCTCGGAGGAATAAAAATAAATTAAAAATTCACATGGGGAAGAGAGGAGCCTTGGGTGAATAAAAATGAATTAAAAATTCCTTGGGGGATGGAAAGAGTTGACCAAGGTACTGATTAGGTTAATGACCTTGATTAAGGTTGTGCAAACATAGAATTAGGATAATTAATGAGAGATTAGAGGCAAGTGGGAGATTATGGAGGATGTGACACTAACCTTGATTAAGTGGTGCACATCCTAATCACAAATTAATCAATTTAATCCGGATTAAAAGAGAATTATGTAGAATGTGATAAGGAGAGAGAAAAAGAGGGATTAAAAATTGGTTTTAATTCAAATAGGTCAAATGACTAAATTAAATAAATTGTATTGTTTATTTAATTTAGAGAAGAAAAGGTGTAAGGTAAAGTATTTAATTATTCAATTACATACTTTAGGAAACCTTAGGCAGAAAATGAAATAATGATTAAATAAATTATTCAATCACTATTAATGAAATAGATGAATAGAGTAGACGATTTTGATCATGTGAAAGTGATCAAATTTAGATGTCTATAGCGTTGAATTGGAAATTATTTTATGGTTTTTGACAGTTTTGACAAATCTTTCTGGTTTTTTACAGTGAATTTAAACTATTTGTTTGAATTGTCTTCTAAATCAATGGTTGGATATTTTCAGAGCATGGTGTTTGTTTGGATTTTTCTTTAAAAACACATTGGTAAAGACACATCAAACAAGCATGTTTCCTAGGCTGTGTAAGACAATATTATTTTGGATTCCACATGGATTTTACTCCAATCGCACTTACTCTTAGCGGGTGATTTAGAAGCTTGGTTGCATGGGCTCCCCCTTATAGTGCACTCTCTTCTCAGGCCAACCAAGCTTCAAACTTCCATGAATCTCCCATCGAAAGTTTTTCACCTCTACTAAGAATTGCGAGAATGTGGTAACCATTGTTGCACCAAAGAATAAAGAGGTAATTTGGCTTAGTAAAACAAAGAGGTTTTTATTAAGGGAATTATATTATGGGTGGGTTATACATACGACAAGATTAGCTTCATTAAGGAGGACTCCCAACCTATAGAGGTTACGCTCTATAGGTTTTCACGTACCACATGGGTACTAAGGGAATCACTTGTTGACATAACCATTCATGGTCCTTGAACTTTCCTCACGTTCCCATTTTATATATCGGTTGGAAGGGCTTGGCCTTAGCCTGTTACCGGTTTGGGTCATTCCCTCCTTTCGAAGCAAGGAGGCAGGCCCTCTAAGGGTGAAAATAGAAATAAATGAATGGGTCTAGCTTTCTGATCACCTAGTTAAGGGGAGAGCATACTCGCCTACCACTCCAAACACAACAAACATGGTGTAAATTTAACCTCCCTAGTTATGCTAAGTTCCTAACTTAACCAAAGGAAAATAACAACTAGATTTAACCCTACAACCAACTATTAGCAGTTTTATTCCATCTTTCTTTGACAACGGTCTTTTATGTGTTTCAGCAAGGTCTTTTGATTGCGTAAAAGGTATCTAAAAATAGAAAAACACAAAATTAGTTTTAGGAATCTGGGAAATTTTTAGTAAAAACCAGATGTGCCATTATAGTAACCCGATGCCCTAAAGATCAGATCGAATGCATTGAATGATAGACTAAATGCGTTGAACTGGAAAAACATAAAATGAAATTTAAAACTCTCTGATGCACCGAAACAAAACTCAAATGCACTCGAGAAACAACCAGATGCACCGGAACAGTAGCCTAAAGTGCCAAAAGAATAGCCAGATGTGCCAAAACAAAATCTCAATGCATCGAACCAGAAACCAGATGCTCTGGAGATAAATTTGTATGCACCATTTTGGAAATTTTGATGGAAGCTACAAAATAAAACTAGACAGAAAATAGATCAAATTTGGGGCTAGGCCCCATGGTGGGTGCCAATTTATGTGGGTGAAATATGTGAGTCAAAATAACAAAATTAAACACACCTTCATGCAATGTATTATATAAAAGGAAATGCAAATAGCAGAATTAAAAGCTACAACTATCCTCTTAATTCATTCCATGGTTCTCTAATCTCGAGGAACCCTGAAAATCATGCTCTCAAATCTTATTAGTGTTGCACATGAACCTACAAAGATTGAAAACCTAAGATATGAGATGCTATGATGAAATCTACATGTCTATATGTTTGTATTTTCAAAATTCGATGCTTGAAGACTAAATGATCCTATGATGAGATGATACTAAAATCCAGATGCTGCTAAGAGTGATGATGATAATCTAATGGAAATGTTATATGAAATATGAAATGAACTAAGCTATTCAAAACGAAATTTCCATTATAACTCTACATGAACTAAAATGCTTAAAAACTAGTTACAATGCTCTCCAAATTGCTCTTAAAATGCACTATGAATTGTGTAGCATAAGCTTATCAAATTCTACTTGTTGAAAATTTGTAGCAATGAGTTCTATTTATAGATTTTCCAAGGCTCAAGGTGATGTGGCAACAATGGACGGTCAGGATTGTGATCCTACAGCATCAACGGTGGAGCATCAGGAGATTAGAGAGAATCAAGGAGATGGTTCCCTTTAGCAAAACAATTTGCCAAGTGTCAAAGGGAATCACAGAGGAGGATCCATGTGTCTAGGAGGTTTGAAATTGGTTATAAGTTTGTTGATGGAAAATCCATATTTTTCAATTTAGAAAATTCATTTTTGTGAGACACATGGTGAGGTGGCAGGTGAGTTGGAGGTAGTTAGAGGAAACATGTAGAAATGTGCTTAAATTGAATTAAAAACTCAATTTAAATGGATATGGTAAATTAGCAAAATGTCAAATTAATTTATTTGTGCATTTTAACCAATTTAAGAAGAATATGATTTAGAGGCCAATTTGAATTTTAAAAATTCAAATTTAAGTGGAAGAGGAAAAACCAATTAAATAACAAATTGATTTATTTTTCCATTTAATTAATTTAGGAAGAAAGTGAATTTTTGGAAAAGAAGAATTAAAATAATGAACCATATAAATAAATTTAATAATTTATTTCTAATATTAGAAGAATTAAAGATATTAATTAAATAGCAAGTATTTAATTAATTTGTACTCTAGACCATTTTTGCGTGCATACAACTATTATTTGGATTTAGAGGCTAAGTTTATATTGTTAGTATTTTGGTTTGTTGGTTATAGGACACAACAAACATATCGTTATCTCTTCCTAAGAATTATCGGTGATATATTCTACATCTATAAATATGTTATAACTTCGGCCATTGACATAATATATGAATTTGTACTAATTTTTTAATAAATGAATCAAGACTTCGCTTAAGTAGATTAGTGTAATCAAGTTCTTTCATTCACCTCACAAACCAGAGGAAGGTCCCACTCTCAGAATGCTTGGTGAATTTTTTATTATGTTTGTTATGTTTTGAATATTGCTACTATTATGATTTAAATGTTGGCTTGGTATTGCTATCATTAAAGATTTGAATCACAAATTGATTATTTGTGAGATTGTAGGTTTGGTGTTGTTCAACTTACATGTTTAAGACATTATTGTTAGTTACTTATTAATGTATTATTCTCAGATTTTAATAATCTATGAAGCATGTGTAAAGTTTCGATTTTAGTTTGTAGATTTATTTTAGACTGATGATAATAGCAAAATAGCTATGGTTTGTTCCTGTCACATTCATGTCACTTTGTTTTTGTTATCTTTGTGTCGCTCTAATCTCTATAATCGAATACTTAAATTTTATAGAAAATTACATAATTTTTTGTTTTTTGAGTACTATAGGATCTATTTGTTTTGGAGTTCATTTTATTCATCTTGCTAGCAACAACCCTTAGGTAAATAGCCACTACACATCTCAAAAGATTACGTTCTTCAAATTGACATTTAGGAAAAAACTAAGGAAATTGACACAAAATTTCCAAAGATTAATTCAATTGTATTAAGCCAAATTGATAGAATTACAAGGATAGTTTATCTCCAATATTGATCCACAATTTTATCCAAACACACATAAGGAGCTGAGAGTTGCACAAGGAGCTTAGAGCCACTTGATTTCCTAGCGAGAGTGAAGCATAGGCTTTCCTATGGGAGGAGCCTAGCAAGGTATGGGTAGAGAGAGATAGGTTCGAACAGGAGCACACTACAACATTGGTACATGAGGTTGTAGCAGTAGGCGAACTACAAGGCTTACGAGAGTGGATTAGCTCCAAGAGCCATTCCTAATCTACCATCTCATGTTGACCACCACCACCAAGCCACAAGGAGTCTAGTAGACATAGGCCCACTTAGATGATGATGTATTTTATTATGATACACCACATTTTTCTATTGTGGTGATTATGATGTATATTAAACATGATGATCTATTTATATGAGCATTTTTTTTATTTCTATGTTTTTTATTAATGTTAGATTACATGTCAATGTGATCTATTAAATAGTCTAGATGAGACTATTTAATAAATGCTTCCATGATATAATTGGTATATTATATGATCTAATTAAACAATTAAGTCTAGTTAGATGCCACATTTTGGAGTAAATGTTGTCTTGTTAAACTAGATACCCTTATGATCTAATTTAAAATTAAATGCATGTAATGATCTAATTTAACATGCCACACACATGACTAAATAGTATGCACAAATAATTAATAATCCAATAAATGAAAAATTACTCCCAAAGATTCAAGACACACAAATGTTTGTTAGGAATGAAGCAATGTGAGATAAAATGGAAAACTATCTACTCAATCTAACAACATGATTTAAAATACATACTATTCAAAAATATATCTAAGTGTAATATTTACGCAAATGCACAACATTAATGGGTTCTTTGAGAGGTGTACCATCCATTGCTTTAAGCTTGTATGCACCTGATCCATAGTCTTCATCAATGATATAAGGTCCTAACCAATTTGGGCTAAACTTCCCTTTCTCATCTGGTGTCACATTTACATTGCATTGATTTTCATATAATACCAAGTCTCATTTATTGAATGAACAAAGAATAACATTATCATTGTATTTGTGTTGCATTTTTTTGGAGTAAGCTTGAAGATGTTCGAGAAAATTTATATGTTCATCGAGCATTTAAAGTTGTAATTGTTGATGGGTATTTTTTCACCTTCTCAACATAGGCAGTGCACTACCTCTCTTGAAAGGTAATTTCAGAAAGTAAGTTATAGAAATCACCCCAAGGTATCTCGGGTGTCAGTTCATGACAATGCTTGGAATAGTTCAATTGGTTGATGTGATTTGCTGGTAATCACAAGGCGGCCTTTATAGTTTGCAAAGCATGGGAAGTTGGGTATGCAAATAGAGTTTCTAAGTTCTGGAAACGGATGCACAGTTGCTGCAATTTAATGACAATGGTCCAAAACTCCATGTGTTCATCTGATTTAGCTTTGTTGTGATGCTTTGAATCCTACTCTAACAAAGAACTAAAATAAATAGAAAAAGAGAAAGGGTTGAGAGAGTTGTTCTAAATCTAAGCTATGAATGAGCAATAATAATGGAGGCTACTACAGTAAACAAACTTCCTAAACTAGGTTTTGCATGACCAAGAGAAGCCTACAACTACACAAAACCAGCGCAATCTTCTAAGGACTATATATTTTCATATTTTACATGCACTTCATGAACATACAATTGAACTAAGTTGCACCAATGAGATAAGGAAGCCCAGACTAACTTTTCACAACCGTTTGACATCAACAAGTGCCAAAAGTATGGGCTAGAAACTCATCAAATACCATAACAACAAACAACATTATTATAGTCATTCAATAAACTACAAACTAAAACTAAATTGGAAGTTGAACCATGCATGCATAATGAACAAACTCAAAAGAAACATCCAAATTCATGCAATTCTTCTCTCTATTGCTGCAAAATGCCCTTCACACCAGTTCTCCAACCATTTACAAATGAGGAGCAAGCCCCTATTTATAGTTTTCCAAAATAAAAATGAATGGCCAAGATTCACTACAAGCTAGGGTTTCACCTACCCCCAATATATGGAAATTTAAAATGCAATTTTGTCTCATTCCTATTTTGTCTTCTAGTGACTTTGGTACTATAGCACTTTGTCTTGTAGTTGTTTTCTATGTTTTAGCTGAAAGCTGCTAAAGGTTATCCTTTGTCTGATATGTATTTGCAGCACCCTTTCAACCATTCAAGTGCATCTTACTATGGATTTGTGTCACTATGAAATAGATAAATTTCTCCCAATCTTGTGAAACAACTCCTGATGGATCAAGATCATTTATGAAAGGTGAAACAACTCCTTGATTTTGACTTTAGTGGACAACTTTTTGATTTCTTTGTACTAGCTCCTCTGGTACAGGTTTCTTGAGTTTCTTTCTCTTATGCAAGTCGGTCCTCCTTTGATATCCATCCATAAATAAGCCCATCCCATACACAAACTCCTCACAACATCCCCTAGCTTCATCCCATTTGATAGACCCTCTATGATGAACGTCCACATGTTGGTCACCTCGATGAGCTTTGATTTGTACCCCCTTTCCCATACGATTAGGCCTGCAAATGGGAGAGAAATAAGATTAAAATGTAACTTTGAAGCTTGTAAAAGGAAGTTTATCATATTTTTAGAAATCCTTCGTAAATTAGTTGGACCAATTCCTCCTTCCATAAATACTCCCGCCTTAAGCTCATATCACGAGGCAACCTGCATAGCATAAAAGGGTGAGTGGATTCCATTAATCTTCTTAAAACATTACAAGACCTTGGGGATGTGAGAATTCAAGCACCCACTAACGAGACCCTCACATAGAACTTTGAAATAGCCAATGCCCATATCCATCCCTGCAAAACTTACCCCTCATGAAGCAAAGCCCATTAAAATACGGTATCCAAGGAGTTCCATTTACTATCTTGGTTGAGAACAAACCTCTCCACATAATTAAAGTGAGGGCCTTCGTGAAATCATTATCTTTAAAGTTTGTAATCCATATACGAGACTGCTCGAAAGTTTGTTGACTTAAACCACTCACTCTTGGTGACGCATGGGCTGCTAACGGCTCACAAGAATTTGGGATGGTGTAGCTGAAATATGGAATCATTCATAGAGATAATGTGAATAAACATCACGTGACTAATGAGGATGCAGGCGTCATCTTGGAGGAAAGTTGTTTAAACGGCCTTGTAGACGTCAGACCCCACATGGGAGACCTCCATCGGATGGACGAGTGTGGGATGTTGTTATTATATTTTCATTAGAAAATGGTGGAGAGGCGGTCGTTGCCCGCATCATGACATCCGCAAAGGGGAAACTGCCAGGGCAATAACGGCCTCCTGCACGTAGTACGCCCGTCGTCAGGATGATCCTTAAAATGTCATCGTTTTCGATGAGCATCACTCGGCCCTTCAAAGTCCACGTACTACCATATGCTCGATCTTCCTCTTTACACAACCGAATCTCCCAAATTTAATCTCTCCCTTATGTGAATAACAGTTAAACTCACAAATTATAATCGCTTAGTCACCTTACGAATGAGCCATGCAATGAAGCGACCGTGAATGGGAGTGTGAACAAAAAACTAGCCAGCACCGCCTGCAGGGATGGAAAAGCGATTGGCAACTCAAGGCATGCACCCATGGACATTTCCATTATTGTGTATAAATAATGGGTTCAATCAACACCCTAGGTGGTGCACCATGCCAACTCTAAACGATGGGACATTGTGCACAGGACCCTATTTAAACATGATGAAACCATCTTCATCATGATCTGATCCACAAATACCATGAACCACTTTTACCATGATTGACAAAAATTATCTGTTGGGCCCAGTGGATCGGGCTCTTCTCCTTTTAAGAATTATACTTGCTTGGTTACCCACAGTGTGAGTTGCCACTAACTGCTCTAGCCAATCCACCACTCAAAATGATGTACCAGCATGCACGGAGAAAACATAGGAGCCACCGACATCGATTTCATTCCTCAACTGGCTATTATTGGAATGTCATATAATATTTAAAATTTGTTGGATGGGAGCCCGTGGAGCTAGAGGTTGATGTCATCATCAAATGACCACGAGACCCCCCCTCTCCTCTAAAAAGTTAAACTTTATTATTCATAGACATTTCATGTTGCACGACATCTAGTGGAGGGTAACCGAATGTGGGAGCAAAGAAGCTCCAAGCCATTTTTGCGGAGATGAGGACGCAGAAGGTAGATGTTGGAATACCATGAGATTAATGGCTGATAATGAGCATAGACCCGCATCATGTTCGTGGAGAGAGAGTAAGTTGTGGGAAAGTGGACGTGGAAAGCCAAGAAGGGGAGCGTTGTGATCAATTGTATCAGGACCAATGGCTCCCGAACCAGCGGAGCCTATACTAAAGAAGGCTGGTGGAGAGATGTTAGCATGGACAACTGCTTGGGAAAATCCATTTAAATGGCATCATGGATGGCGGGCTCCTCCTAGAAGGTTTCCGCCAAGGAGACTGGGCAAAGGAATGCAGGGAGACGTGAGTGTGACGTCGTCGGGCTGAGCTGAGACGGCGGTCGTGAAGCCTGCGGCACCCGCATACATGCTTTCTTTGGTGACAACATAGCTTTATGGTCCTCGAACGTAAGCACGGTCGCTTCCATTTCTCCTCCTTCCTTGGTCGATAAAATATTCGTCCATTCATTTTCTTTTTCATACAGGGGCTGGGAGTAACAATTTCTCAAATGGCCTATAACCCATAGCACATCGTGATGTTAGAACCTTCGAAACCCTACACCTTTAAAATCTCTAGTTGGGGAATCACTATCTTCTGGGGGATAACATGTTTCTTGATATTCCTAGTGTCGCCATTGATGAGCGCATTGTTGAACCGAGCCAAGTTGCGACGTCTTCATGATCGTGCATGTGGAGAAAATAACCATAGTCTTGGTTTGTAGCATGATATACTAACACTACGTAGGAGGTTTGTGTGTAGTATCTTGTGGGACGACAGCATGGTGAAGCCGTTGAAATGACAGTGAATAAAAATGGCCAACATTAGTGTGGAACCCGCAAGTCCCATAGCCACTCATGACCATGTCACCTAATCCACCATCTGCATTCCTAATCAAGCGAAGGTGAAAGTGTTTACCATTGAGTTGAGGCGAGGATCCCTATTCAAAAATTCATCGCCTTTTTACTGAGATTTGTTCGTCTATCTAGCATGATTGCTTATCGGCATGCATACTGAGATAACTTCATTCATCTAAGTCTTTAAACTTTGGTATCCACAGGGATCAAGGTCCTATTCGAACTGAATAGAATCAACTCGGCTGAAGCTTAAATGTTATCATCGATTTTAAGCATTATTTACTCACCTTCAAGTGCTTATTATACTTTTCATGTGCGAGAGTAGAACAACGGTTGTGCTTTTGGGTTACCCTTGAAATCATGATCCTTGTAGTTCCTTTGTATCATGACATTAAATAATAGGGTGTGGGAGCAACGATTCCGTAGGGCATGGAAATGAGGGAGGTGTGGTCTGAGGCTTGTTGAAGGCTGAGGTCATCATGCTCAACGGAATGTCCTTAAGGGTAGCAAGATCCGCATAGACGATGTTCGCCTTAACAAGGTGCGGGATAGAGAACGCAAGACACCACTTGAGGGACGTCGCCACGAAAATGGCAAAGGGCAAGGAGAGACCCACAATGTGGGTTCCGCATGAACGATGACCACCAGTATCATTTGAAATTCTAAATGGGGCAAGTGTGTGGCGCTATAAAAGGCTATAACTTCAAATTCTCACGAGCTCCTACTCGGCTCCTTCATCTTGTAGATTCTTTGATTGCTGCTCAAAAACCATGAGTTTATCTTGAATAATTTTGCAACATCTTCAACCTCTCTTTACTGCAGGAGGAATGAATTTCCAATGCGAGCCCGATGATGGAAGAGGGTAGGGTGTCGTGATTAATTCGTTGCTAGGGTAATAGCAACGGTCAAATGCAAGCCATGCGAAAAGACCCACAAACATTTTGGACTTAGACGATTTTGAAGCAATGGGGCTGACCTCAACAATGGCAATGAAGGGGATAGAAATACCAACAGCGGAGCCCGTCATGTGAGCGGAAGTCAAGGGTCGTCCACTGCGAAAGCAATGAAATGGGAACAAAGATCCGCATAGGGCGACCCGCAACTGCAGGTCCATGAAGCTTGAAAAATGCAGTGGTGAAAGTGAATGTGGGGCCTACAACGTGGAAAGATGTCGGGGCCTGGTTGCAAACAAAAGGCAGAGCGCAACGACGAATAGCAAGAGGAGACCCGCAAATGCGAGTCCACAAGGGCCAACGGACCCCAGGAAAAAAGCTAAGGGAAGCTCGCAGTAGCTAGCTCGCGAAAGCAAATGACTTAGTGAAACTCAGCTAGGTGAACTTGGTCAAAGGTATTTTAATCGTTTTAAGGATCATGACCAACTTAGGCCTAGAAATAGGGGTGTGCAATGCGAGACAAGAGAAAATCAGCCCGTTAGGAGTGAAAACGACCTGCCAGGGGCGAAAAGAGGGGGGTCCCAACCTTCGATGGGGCATGTGTGCAAAATATACATAACAGTAATCATTGTTCCATGTAAGTGTTATCATTAATAAGGCCACTAAGAGAGATTCACAAAGAATGAATTTATAACTCTAAGGGTATTATTACAGTAGCACCATAGACATGGTTGTATGGTGTATTTCCTGTATTCGTATGAACACTTGTGTGATAGGCCCATAACGCATAAGAAAGTTGAGTATGCCAATCCTTATTATGTTTACTAACAGTTTTATATAGGATTTGTTGCCAATCCTTATTATGTTTACTAACAGTTTTATATAGGATTTGTTCAATTATTTTGTTCGTTGCTTCTACTTGACCATTAGATTATGAATAATATGGTGTAGAAAAATGATGTTGAATGTGAAATCTTTCCAAAAACTTATTCACCTCTTTATTCTTAAATGTTGTACCATTATCTTTAACTATAGTTGAAGGAAGACAAAAACGTGTGACAATATTCTCTAGGATAAAGCAATAGATTACATCAGCAGTCATGGAACAAAGAGGAACTACCTCAACCCACTTCGTGTAATAATCTGTAGTAGTGATTATAAATGTATATCCCGAAGATGGCGGAGGAGAAATCTTTCCGATGAGATCCAAACCCCATAGTGAAAATGGCCAAATAACTTGCGCGTGAAGTTCAAAAGCAAGAGCATGAATCAAATTGTTATGTTGTTGACATTTAGGACACTTTTTACCATGATAAAAACAATATTGTTCCATATGTTTCCAATAATATCCAATGTGAATTAGCCTTTGAACTAATGATCATCCTTCAAAATTTCCCCTACAAGCTTGCTCAAGGATCACAGGGATTTAAGATTTTTTAAGACATCGAAGGACAAGACCATTAAATGATCGCCTATACAAAACGTCAGCTAGGATTATATAACTGTTGGTTGACAGATTTATTTTTCTGAAGATTATTTTAAATTGAATCTATGATTCCTAGAAGAAAGGCTAATCGATAACCAATAGTTGGAGATATCACTATTTCATTGGTAATCTTCCTTTGAATTTTAATAGGTACAACTCCCTCGTAAGATATGATTTTTTAGATTTTCTAAATATAAAGATAATGGGTATGCTTTTGACCAAAAAGTAGGAAATTAAAACTAACACTTGCTCATAGCCATCATGCAAGCATGATGAAAATCAACTTTTAAAACTTAAACTGATACTAAAAAGATAAATATGCTACCAATATCACAACTCAAAGATCGGATTACTAGTGGTAGATAATTGACTCGGCAAAGTGCAATCTTAACATCCATTGAAAATACATGATTCAAACACCAATGAATGTTGCATCTACAAAGAGAAGAAATATCCTAAAACTTATCAAAGCTCAAAGACTTATTCATTAATGTTAAGTACTTCATTCAAATCTATTGCTCAAAGACAACAAACATCTTCAAAAAATTATCAAAATTACAAAACTTGATCCTTTATTCCAATTGGTTCTCACTCATGCATCAAAGTGCAAGGGGGATTAGAATTTTAGACCCTTACAATGTCTATTGAAAGCATATTTATAGTCTAATAACATAACTATCACTAAAATATTGAAACAACTAAAAAAAATTGATTCTTTTAAAGAATCACGACCATTGAGTTCATTACAATATAAGAAATAAAATAAATGCTAGGAAATTGGAAAGGCAGTCATTACCGAGGTGGTTTAGTATTTGGGTCCATAGAGGCATCTTCTAATGTAGACCTTGGCTAAGATTCCATGTGAGCTTTGTAATCCTTCAATGCTTGTGTGATGGTGGGAATCTTAGCATGTTGAGGAATGATAGTGTTCCTCATCCTTAGTTTCCATAAGGCTTTGTTATTGTGGATAAATTCCATCTTGGCAGCAATGAGGGTAGAATAATTCTCGTACCAAGATAGTGTAGATTTAATCCTATCTAGCTTCTTCAATATCTCCTTATCAAAGACCTACTCTCCAGATAGCATATCAATTACCTTTAAGAATCCATCCTTTAACTCCTCAAAGGTAGTTGGCCCCATGTTGTTGTCTTTCATCAATTAGCATCCAAAATTAGAGAAATTATTATTGAAGTCATTGTTAAGATGCTTTGATTCCTTCATCAACTTATTTTGCTCTTGGATATTTATCTTTATTACAGTGAGTTTCCACTCTATACTCCTTTTCCAAATTATAATCTTGGGATCATCTTGTTGAATGCACAAGACAACTAAGAGGGGGGGTGAATAAATTCTACCTTAAAACTTGAAAAACCTCACAAACATTCAAATTCATATTAATTCAGTTAACCCTTAATCCGTTAGAATGTTTTATCATGAAAGAAGATAACATAAGCATAACCAAATCAACACCATGCACAAATAAACACAAGATTTAAGTGGAAAATTCAAGAAGGA